>JAZAYU010000109.1:0-600000 GCA_038501625.1 Corbicula japonica | reverse complement strand
CATGCAAACGTAACCAATGGCATATTTCAGACTGTGGCTTACCCCACGTTTGACTTCAAAAAGATATAAAGATGGTCTCAGAAAATGAGACTTCTAATCATTTAAGAAATAGTAATAAGGTGAATTTCACATTAAAGCATTTTCCAGATTTTATCAAATACGGTATGAGGAAATAAAGGCAATAGATGTCAACTTTTATTCTTCAGTAAAACTCGCAGAATGTACAGCGTGTAAGAAATTACCTTGATTTAAAAGAAGTCGTTTGACTCTTGAAGTGGTTAAGAATTCTTATGATGAAAAAGGATGTTTGACTATTTATGTTTTAATAAGAAAACTGCAAAAGCAAGAAAAACCTAAAATTTTTAATAATAAGTATGTGACGTTTCTATACAAACATGTTGAAAGAAATGGAAAAGGCAAAAGATTTACAAGCTAAACCTTGAGAAGACGAATGCTTGAAAGAAAATAAAACATGTATTAAATTTTAAGGATATTTGAAAAACTTCAAAAATGTTATATTTGTGTTGTTTTTTTTTCTGAAGATAGAAAAACAGAACTAACACAGTTTAATAACAATAAAACACGTTGATGAAAATAAAACATCAAAATATCTCAGAAGACTTTCATCGCGTTCCACATTTAAATGCCTACGTATTGTTTGATATTACATTAAATAACGCGATTTTAATAATAATGATATAGATGAAAAGGGAACTTTGAACGCCATCGCACACGACAATTATAAAAATATTGCAGGCTCAGTTCGATTGTGCCTGTTCATGGGCAGTAATTGAAATGCATATTACTGCCCACTCCGCCTAGCCACAGGTTGAGTGCGACTCAATATTTACACCAATAAACAGTACAATTTTGATCCATCCCAAACAATGTATGCATATGACGGTAACCATGGAACCTTCAATGCGGTATTTTCCGATTAATACCATGTGCAGCGGCGTAGTTGCACTCAGTAGTTGCACCAGTAAACAGTGCAATTGTGATTTACAGCAAACGACGGAATGTATATGGTGGTGAACATAGAACCTCATTTCAGTATTTTCAGATTAACACAATGGAATTCCGTTATCAACGGCGTATAGTACAATTTTGATCCATCCCAAACGATGGTATGCATATGGTGAACATGGAACCATCAACGTGGCACTTCCAGACCAACACCACCCCACGCCTAGCGGCGCATGGTCACCGGGCAAAAGAATGGGTCAGCCCTAAAAAAAGAATGGTCTGCCCTAAACGAGAAAACAATGCGCGGAACTAAACAAAATAGAGCCTCGACAGGCGAACTGAGAATATAAAGCCTGTATATCACAGACAACGCTAAATGCAAAATTTAAAAATCAGGAAGTATATCATTGGGGCAACTGAACAACATGCGAATCCAAATTATCTGGGACAGCGAAACCACCCATCAATAAACTGGCCGAAATATTTACAGACAAGTAATTAACATACCTGGTAGTGCATAAGTGTCGACCTTCAAAGAACATAACTGATAACAGCACTGATTGAATGAAATAGCAATGACAACTGTCGTTAGCCTTTAAGCGGAGCTTAAATGATGATTTTTCAAGCAAGCGAAGGTATTTTTGATGTTAGCATACAAGATAAATGTTGTATAATAATTAATTAACAGAATACCCTTATTAGGCAAATGTCAACCGTCGTGTTATTCGGAACATAAATCGTGTTCAATTAATTAATATCTTTAACAAAGAGATACCTTGTTAATTTAATCGTCAGTTATTACCGTATGCTATGTGCGGTGTTTAGCTATTGTTGGAACAAATGTTAAATACTTTGAAAACATGATCATTAATATGCCTTTAGAGCATTTCTTCATTGGCTGTTGAAAATCTTACATTCTCGGTTAACTCCGGCAAACTTCAGATAGTAGGAAATGTATTGACTATGAATCATGCGTACTTTGTGAAATAAAAGAAAGCTTCCTGTATGTTGTTATTAGGAAGAACAGAATATGGCGTTATTTTATTTTATTCCAGGTACATTTAACACAACAAATGTAACATGCATTGTATAAACAACACAAATGTTTCTATTCCGGCTAACAAAAAAGTCAACACATTTTCATTTCGTCTCAAGAAATTGATGTTGGGAATACAACATCTCATATCGTAAGAAGTAAACATTAGAAACATAACGTGTGATTTCACATTACATCAGGATTTTGATAACGCGTTTGTGTTATTGTTAAAGGTAACAAAACAGCATGTTTGTAATGTATATTTGAAGCGTGTCACGTGATGAAAATAATCCAATCCAGTTTATCCTTTTAAGTTGTCAATATACGGTTAGCATAAAATATACATTTTTCTTTCCTGTTTTTTTATGAGCAATAATGTTTGATTGAGTTAGTGTTATGTTTAATGTTTCCTTTTTATTTTTTACTTACTAGTAATGCAATAAATGATCACGTTTTATCTAAAAAAGATTTTAATGCAGATCTTAGAATTTGTTATTATGACGTTGAACGCTCTCTACTTTAATTTACGTACAAGTTAGTAGATTTCGCTCTTGTAACAAGTTGTTATTCATATTTATTACATTTCAAGGACATTTATTCAACTGGAGTTTTAACTCTACAAAAGGTATTTTATTGAAACTGAATAAATGTAGATCAAGACTTAATGTAAGCCATTGCTTCTTTTATAGACGTATTATCAGCGAACGAAATTGTTGCAACAGCTTCAACATTTTTTTGGACAGACACTCAATGAATTTATGGGTTTTCCATGACTCGGTCGCTTAATACTTAGGCCATGCTAAAAAGGCTGGGATGGTTCGTCAACAGCTATAACAAGTTAAATAAAATTACAAAACTGTGTCTGCTTCGCCGCTCTATATTTCCATTTTTCTTATAGATAGATTTTTTCCATACACGCCGTATATCTTGTTTTTAAAGATATTTCTTGTTTCATTGTTCATTAAACAACAGTAGAAATTTTCACTTAAACAAGGTCAGATTCAAAACCTTGTTGTGCCCCTTGCACATGGAATGACAACTTTGGTCTTAGATTGATGAAACGGACAAATACTTATTGGTGGATAACGGTTAGAGTAGTGTGTCGATGACTTACCGCATTGGAATTCCTCTGACGTCAGTACGGAATTTCACGGGAAGAGGTGTCTACGTCATAAGATAAGCAGAATAAATTACGTCGCGGTTAAAATAATAATTTTGTCATTTTGAAATAAAAAATATTCGATACCCATTTTCCAATACAGTTTGGTCAAAATTTTAAGCAATCAGCTGAATTTGTTTTTTACAAATAAACATGGCAACATTGATAAAATTCATTTCACATAAATAACCAGGGAACCATTTGGCGAAGAAATCAATGATCTAATATTCGATATGTTTGTCATTGGAACGTTCACGTAGCACTAGGAAGAACACGATGTTATCGGTGCTTTCACCATAAAAAAATCAACCATATTGGCTCCGATAACAAATACAATTTCATAAAATTTTCGAAACAACTTGTTCTGAGTACAATGGTTTTGTTGGTTTGTCTTAAATACGTTAATTTCTTAATAAATAGGGCGAAATAACTACATAATAGTCACAGACTGTCAGAAACCACTTAACTCGTTTTATTGGAAAAGTTTCTGAATATAAAGAAATCAGAATTTAATATCAGAAGCAGGTAGGCTATTGGATAGTACTTGTGTCCATCCTACAGCATTGGCGGATTTTTAATAAAGGTCTCAGCATTCAAGAATTTCAAAAAACATACAATATTACTCATCTTTGTTGTGATTTGTTTATGCCATTGGTGCAGTCGCGGAAATTTAAGTGGTGCCGTTTATGTAGTGCACAAACTGTGATCGTTCGATTGTTTCCCAACCGTGCCACAAAAAAAATTGACTTCTCAACATTTAATGGCAGACGAAAGTTTTTTTAAATGTTTCAATTTCGTATGCCATTTAAGAAAATATTTCTGAAATACGATTCTTTTACCCAAATTGTACAAATGTTCACCAGCAGGCAGGGAGAAGGGTATCAGCTGCGCACCGGGCACGTCAACGAACAAGGGGTTATCTTCGGAAAGATGTAGGGTATCGCACCTGGATTTCTCATATCTAAAACCTCTGGGTCTATCTTTACCTTCCAGATAAGTTGAGAAAATTAATACATGAGATATATGTACACAGTTTGAATGTAAAGTTTTAAGTTACACGTTATAATAGCAAGATTTATTAGTGCTTATTTTAAAAATGCAGAAATAACTTGATAAGCTTCTGAAGTATATTCCCAATAGAAAACTAGACTGTTTCCTCAGAACACTGATGCTCCCGCTGCTGCAACAATATTTGTAACAAAATCCGCCTGAAGATTAATGAAGAGTTGATGCCACAAGATCTTATTAATGCAATTAACAAAGGGTCATAACTCTGGTAAAATGGTCGCAGGAAAAAAAAATCGTTTCATTACGGCCACACATTCTACTTGATCATCTGTGCAAGTTTCAAAGAATTCCCGCCTGATGGTTTAGGAGGAGTTGAAGCCACAAGAATTGGGGCACATAAGTACTTACGTACGGTCGAGTGCAACTCTCTATGCCTCCCACTTCATAAAAAGGTTTTTGTTGACCAATTTAAGTAAAAGGAATACGAATTCAAATTAAATAAAGATGATTGACAATAGTTTTTACAATTAAAATTATTTTAAATAACTGAAAACTGTAAAAATGCTCTGACATAGTATTATAGCCTTGTCTATAAAGGGAAGAAACCGCTGTGAGGAGTTAAGAAAAATGTTAACAACGGAAAAAAATAACAGATCATTTTAACTTTGAATGGCCTATTTGAATTTAATTCAGAATTGTTTGTGTTAAGCTTCTCCGAACAATAGAATGGATCTGCTTTTTAAACTGTGCATGTGTGAAAGAATATTTTCAAGCAAGATGCCTCTCTGGTAAAAGGCATCAGTCGAAATAGTTTATTTGATTGTCCATTTTCATAACAATAAAAGACGCGAATTAATTACAACACTTAGCTGAAATACAAGATCAAACGCCAGCTTAGGCAATTTATGCCGAAAAAGAACGTCTGGATTGTTCTACTCCTATCCGTACAGCAACGGCAAGTGACCAATGTTATCAATCTCGTACAACCCTAGTCTTCCAACTGACCAATCAAACGCTTGATTTTGTACGCCGGTCTCCAATGACAATTCTATTATTATGGTTCCTGTATATTGACGCCGACCAGCAAGGTTTCAAGTTCACTCCAACAAGACACTTTTCGCATAAATTACACCCTACTGATGTGAAGACCCACCTGAACATGTCAGATCCGCCCACATTGACTGCAAGGATATCTTCGAGTGTTTATCTTCAGTACATTTCTTCACCGGCGATAAAATAATGACATAATTATAATGTAGGTTGAGAGTACAAACGTATAACTGATAACATTCATCATCAGAAATAATTTTAAGTTTGCCATAAATCTGGGACAAACAGCGATGAGTATACGCAAAAACAAATAGCAGTATCGAAAAGTTGGAATGTTTCATATTGTAAATTGATGCTTTAAAGACTGATATTATTTTGATATTGTTATATATCGGTCCAAAGCTAGATTACGATACGAAATTGTAAATTAAACCATCGGCTGTTCAACTTGGAGTCGTAGCCGGTCGCAACCGGTTTTCAATTCAAAACTTATGTTCAGTGATACAATATTTTATCTTTCATTTAATTTGTGGAATTCTCACATATCTGGACATATTATGATAAAGCTGGAAGATTATTTTTTCACATAGGTCAATGTTATCTCCTCTATTCTAAATAATGATGAGATCGAAAATTTTTACCATTAAAGAATCATTGACCCTCAAATATAAAAGCTTATAATATGTACAGAGAAAAAAGATACGGTTACTTAAATAACCGTTTTTTGCAAATTACCTCCCTTTAATTAAAGAAAGAACACCATCCAACTCTTACTTTGCCACAACAACATAAATTGCTTTTCTTTATTTCTTTTTTTAAACCGATGGATACTGAACCGACAACTTCCAAGATTAACATATTCGTGATCAAATTCCTCCAGATATTTACACAAACTGGCATCATTAATGTAATTGGAGATTTCCATATTACTTTTGTCAATTTTTCATGTTGACTCAGTATATCAAGTACAGACCAAACAAGTTGATGCAAGAGAATTTCGTTAACAAATGCTTATATTTCAAACCATATTGCAAAGATGCAAGTAAATGTGTTCATGTAGATATATTCTCTGTATATTTAATGCAAAGATGTTCTTGTTAATACATAAAAAACTGATTTTTTTGTCATTGCACCAGCGTGGAATTGATCAAAATTATTTCTCAAAAGCCGCCATTACTAAAGGAAAAATAAAGTGCCATATCTGAAATAAATAGTGAATTTTACATGATTTGTAGGATATTAAATTTCTTATTGTATTTCTTTTTTTAACTTGCATCAAAAACAAAGAACAGCAAAAGACAAACCAGTATGTTTTGAGATTTTATTCTTTGCAAGCAAGCAGCGTGTATACCAGGTTCCAAGGTTATATAGCTGAGAATGGAAACCAGTCTTAAATCTCAAGCATCAAATTGGCTGAAATGGCGACTGGTTGCCAATCTCAGTTTTATAACTTTCAGCCCTGGACACTGCTTGTTTTCAAATGCCCGAATATACTAACTACATTGTAAGCATCTTTCTAAATGCATAAACAAATTAATTTTCTTGACAGAAAGTTATATGTCGTAATAAAAGAATTATTCGACCGAAGAAAGAACCCATTTTCGGATATCACCTGAAATTCGGACATAACTTACAAAATTAAGGTATAAGGAGCTGCCTCTTTGATCGGCTATGAGAAAATTAATTATCACAGTATCAAATTCATTAAAGCATGACGTTTTAGCACGGTTATCATTTTTGCCAAGTAGAAATTGTTGTTACAATTTTAACATTATACGACCTAGAGTGATTAACAAAGTTTATTTTTATTATGAAATTCTTATTCAGAAAGCAAACAGTTTCATTTTCCTATGCTAGAAGTGTTCATGCTCTTATTTTATTTCTACAGTAGATCATGGACGGTTTTATTCCAGCTTGACACTTTCTAGGATGACGTCGTTTTCAATTCGAATACAGTTGATGGTCTTAGCGCTGAGTTTTTGATCATATTCTAGGAAGCTTTCACCATTGACTTTCACCTGCAACAAATAACATGACAATTATTGTAATTACCTTACGATTGACATGAAATATTCAAATTTACTAAGTAAAAATACAAACGACATGTCATAAAGTATTTCTAAATTAGCCTGAAAAGTTTCTATTGCATTTATCCGGTGATTCAAAACTGAAGCGGACGCTTCTTAAAGTTGATGAACGTTTCTCAACAAGTCAAAAGTTTATATACAGTTAAATCACAATTGGTATTGATCACTGCATAACTGAAGAGTCGAGAAGAAATAACAGATAACAAACAATGTCACTTAGTGATAATACTATGATCATAAAGTTATTCACCAGCATGTTAGTAACTGGCTAAATAAAAAGTTGGCCCTAGCCTAGGTATGGCTTATGGATTCATATACACCCCTTGTAGTGTCCCGGAAACAAATATGTGACTAATTTAAAAAGGATTTGTTGGACCTTAAAACCACAATATTATTTTCTGAACTCAAAAGGCATATCCTAAAAAAATAGAATGGCATTCCGGTTTTAAAATACTCATAATTCCACTTCCGGTGCAATGTGTTACACATACCTTGAATGAATCATCTTCGACGATGATTTTTATTTTGAAGGTCTCGTCGTGGTTAAAGACGAATGGACAGTCGCCATCCTCTTCGTTCTGCCAGCTGCCTTCTATCTTACAGTTGGTAACAATCTTCTTATGGCACGAACCATAGTTGAAGCGGGCATCGAACACGAACGCTACTTCATGGGGCTCAGATTCTGGACCTTGTTGTAGATAAATGGTGAACCTGCAATAACAAAAATTCACATTAGAGAGATACTTGAGATACTAGAGATACTAATTCCGGTTCGTACCGATTACCGTTTCTGAGTGCTGTTCTTCAACTAAAACTCCAGTCACGCCCGGCTGCTAATACGACACACTTGGCATTCGCGATATACGAGTTTAAAATGACTCGGAAGCTCTTAATTTCTTCGCAGATGTCGCAGGCCTTCGTTTTTATTGTTTCTTAAATTTTCAAAATGTTGGAAAAAAATCCTGAGGTACAATTTCTCTCGAGAAATTCACAAAATCAACGAGCGATTGTTAACCTATCTCAAACCATTCCCTTTGTAGTTTTTAAGAATTATAACATGCAAGAAATATGAGAAACTTTGTTAATTGTTTGCGACCCAATTGAAAATTCAAGTAAACATTCTAATTAGGCAATACTGATTACTGTAAAATATCTCATAAAAAACACCCGATTCTAATACTTCTCCAATTTTGCGACTATACAATATCGAGCCAACTCCCTATCATATCACGATCCCAGTATACGGTTTTACATTAACTTCAAATTTAATTCATCCCAGTATCATTACCACTTTTTGTAAGTCCTTAAAGTTTCATTTTAGTTACAAAATCTGATAGCTTTGCGCCCACTCGAATTGAAAGTGTACCTGGATGCGCCATGTGGAGCCCTTCCTTTGATGGTGATTTTCTGGATCCAATCTGTGTCCATGAAGGAGACAAATGGAACTTGCTGAAATGTATAAACATAACATGTATTTGAATGCATTTATATTCGTTGACGTGAATTTTCAGTAAAAAGACATTTTTGTAATGATAATGCCCCTAGTGGGGGCGACAGCGCCTAGCCTTGCAATGCATTTGACGCTACCTATTTGAGTTTGAAAACCTGGACAACCCCAAAAAACGTTGATCGAATTACACTGATAACTGAATGCATGTACGGGGAGACTTTTTACGGCCGCCACACTGCACAATAGTCCGGCGTAAGCGTAAGTTCATAAATTCGTGGTTTCAATTTTCTGGAATTTCAACCACAACTCATATAGTGTGTCAATCCGATACCAAAGGATAGGTAAACTATGCGGTATAATGCATGTAAACCAATTACAGGAGGATAGGTCAAATTTTATATGCAGTATATTTTACATGTATATTGTTAAATGAACGTATCATCAAGTGCTGTTATGTGAGTTTCGTTAGCCGTTAATTAATTGATCTTCTTGCAGTTTGTTACTCTCAAGTAACAAGTGTTACTATCTAGCTACCTAAAAACCAATGAACTCTTCATAAAACATTGGCCTGTTTAAATGTTCAAATAAGATTGTTCAGCGGCGGGCCAATAAGATTATAAAACGAGCTTAAGTTGTATTATCCAGCAATTTTGCAATATATTCAGAAGTGCCTAAATTTAATTAATTTCAGTATTCAAGGCAGCCGACCAAAGACCGTAAAACAAAACTTGAAGACCTGTCTTAAATCTCAAGCCTAAAATTGGCTGAAATGGAGACTTATCTATTTCAGGCAACCAGATACTTGAGATTTGAGACTGGTCTCCAATTTTTGTTTTATTTTTATTCACTTTGATCCAGATGGAAACTTCCACCATCCAAAGCTGACTTCGGTAAGCAAAACAGACTTGTCAGCTGCACCGCCCGATATATCGTGGTATGAGACAACATAGACGTACAGTACACGTCTCAATAAAGAGACGCCACTTTGCAGAGCCTTGTTAGCTTACCTAAAAAGCGGCTTTCTTGTTTGTCTGTACATGTTCAGAGGAACAAGAAAAGTGATAATGCGGAAAAAATATTATTTTAAATTAAACAATTTCCGATTTTCCGCCAGTGTTTTTCATAGTATTAATTCTACAAAAACTAATTTTATACATTTAGCAATTAAGCTATGTTCTGTAATCTTTAAACCCTAATAAGATTCAGAAACCGATGGTTAGTATTGCATCACATCGGTTTATATGTAAATGTAACTTAATTTCTTCTAATCATGTACTTTGCAAAGTGTTGCAAAGCTCTTTATGAAGGATGTAGACAAAACATCGATTCCTAAGCAATGCATGTCATGGCCTCGTTTCAAAATCATTTCGTAGGCGTTCGAACTTCATAGCTGTACAAACTTGTCAATTTTCTTATCTCGTTTCCGTTTTATGATGAGTTTAGTGTTTATATTAGGATTTGATACAAATCAAATTCGCTTAATTTTGGAGATACTAAAACGGTTAATACATTTATCTTTATATCAGACTAAATACTTCGTAAACCCGGACAACCGGTGTTACCATACACAAACTGTGATTCGCGGCATTTTTTTTTGCACTTTTACAACAACACAACAGTGTTACGGTGTTACATGTATGGCAGTAGCCATGGCGCTGTCGTCAGTAGAAATCTCCCTAACGTCAAAATTCAGTTCAATAAAATTTTCGCCCAAATAAATGTTTTTAATGTAATGTTAATTTTTGTGTTTGGATGTATATTATTGCAGGGAAGCCATTTTGGCTAATCGAGCTATATTTGATAAGTAAATGGAGAAATAAGATCATTCTACACTAGAAAACCATTTCATTACTGACATTATTACGACGTTGTCAAGGTGTGTCAACTATAGAAAAATGACAAATATTCATGTGAGCATTTTTCCTTATGACATGGTACATGTAACACTGGTTTCCGGGCTTATGTGGTATTTTAATTTTCTTGTCTTATTAAAACAAATTTATTAGTACATGTAGTTATGGTAGTGATAAAAATCCATTCAAGTCCACTTGTACGATATCATAAAATGTTAATTGTGCATAGTTTATGTTTTAACCAAGTGGTTGTCATGATCAACAGCAGTGATGGATGGGCATCGTATCTGATACGGTACGGGTCCAGACAGGAATGTCCCCAGATGATCTCTTCCTTGTCTGAATGTTAATACTGACGCATCAACATCATTTCTGATAAGCATCCAAAGTACATTAAACAAAAATATCGGTTGAACCGACGGATGATCCTCCGAACAGGCGTTTGTCCGTAAAGGACAGAAAACTATGTGGAGGATAGTATCCTTTTTTATAGAAGATCAACTGAATATGGGCCATAAAAAGGATTGTTTGCCCCAACCCACCCCCGCTTCAGACCACCATCACCACCGTGGGAAAGGATTCACGGTATATGGCTCTGATAATACAACTGTTTACTGTTTACTGTTAATACAATTTCCACAAAGAGCCAAATTTTAAGATGGTTTATAACTGTAGAAACTGACACTGCAAACACAAAATATAACAAAATTAGAACTATCTTAATATAACTTAATATGACGTAGCTAGATTAATGGTTCTTGTAAATTGTACTTCTAATCATCATAGGGTACCTATATACTTTGTTTAAAGTGAATCCACACAGCAAGTTTTAATTTATTATCCATGAAGAAAAAAACAAGGGAGATAACTCAACAAGTAACATGGTTAGGGTTATGGTTTTTGCGTACTGTTCTCCTGCCTATCAAGATCGATCAAACCTCTTATTTTGAAATTATTATCTCAAATGCATTTGGTCTTTACATAACAACGACGGGCGGACGGACGAACAACGTGGCAACGTTATGTTGCCCGCGACCAGTCACCATTTCAGCCAATCAGATGCTTGAGATTTGAGACGGGTTTCCATGCTCAATATTATAACCTTGGGCACTGGTGTGTAAGATGACATGCTCAATGCCCGCGATACAGCATGTCGTTATCGTGACATAACAAATAATGTACGTTCATATAGGGCAATAGGCTACGTAGGCAAAATGTCCAGCTCAAGAAAATCTGGAAAGTCTCCAAGAAGTCTGATAAACTTCATTATATTTGGCATGAAATGTTCAATACAAATATGTCTGACCGAGTCAAATGTCTGATAAGGGAATTGAAAGTCCCACTGTTCGATTATGATAATATGTATGGCACTACGTGAAATCTAGAATTACAAATAAAAAGCAGTTTAATGCAAGAATTGGGTACATACAATCATGTTCAAACAGAAATTCAACGCAAAAACATCGTTGGCGTTCGTGAATATTGAAAGAAATAACCACAGGTCATATTGTCTTGAACAACTGATGGTATGCTAACTGAGATCGCGAACACGTTAACTAAATGACTGCTTAAAAACATCAAAATGATATTACCAAATAGCAGCTAAACGAAAATTCCGAAAAGTCTATAAAAGGGGTCACGAGTTTGATCAGAATTACCTTAACCGGTTCTCGGCAAGTATGGCCAATTTTATTTCAAAAAGGAAACCGGTCTACCCAATTGGTCATTTTGTTAAGTCAGCTTTATTCCAACCAATCATCTGGTTTGAATTGTGGTCTCCAGTCTCAGTTATAAAATCTTAGGCCGTGCAATCTTCCGGAAAATACTTTATTTCAAGACACATGTATACTTGGCGGATCTTTGTTTTCTGTAAATTTGTGTTATGTTTTCTTCCGTCTTCACCCGTGAGTATTTTCAAAGTCCATCACATTTAACTTAGACACATAACTGCGTTTTGTCGCTTAGATAAATTTAGCGTCGCGTTCAGTTTGTTTTGGAAACACGTCTGTAGCGTAAACTATTTGAACATCAGCTAAACATGGGTGTCAGGAAGATAACAGCTAAATGATTTCATTCATAACCACAACTTGTTCAGACATAAAGTGGGCGTATAGCGCGAAATGATTAAACACGATACAACTTGTTCCAAGTTCGACACTCCTCCGCGACTATCCCATCAGGGCCAGCGTTTTTTTTTAAACTAAATGTCCGCTTATTAAACTTATCTTTACAGCCTAATTCAGAAAGCACTGCCTCCCCATACAGCCAAAACAAAGACAAAAAATGAGTGCATTCGTTTATGATTTGATTAATTTCAAAACGGCAAAACTAACGATACAAACCCGAGGAGTGATGGTATTGGAACAGTCAGTGGCAAAGCATTTTGCTCCGCCTTAGGAATGAGGACGGTCAAGTTTAACTATGTTAAAGACTGCATCAATCCCATATTTCTCCCGTTCAAGTTTCACGCGTCAACAAAAGGCACATAAAATCTTTCATACGATGAGTTTTGTGTTTTGACGTTTAACAAAAAAAAAACCGGCATACATGTACTAATGTTCTTGTGAATTGCACTTCTACTCATCATTAGGTA
Organism: Corbicula japonica; assembly: GCA_038501625.1. Taxonomy (NCBI): domain Eukaryota; kingdom Metazoa; phylum Mollusca; class Bivalvia; order Venerida; family Cyrenidae; genus Corbicula; species Corbicula japonica. The sequence goes on along the minus strand of JAZAYU010000109.1, from coordinate 586,798 downwards.
CCTAAAAAGTATATTCTATATGTTCGAAGAAAATCGATCAAACAAATTTAAATTTAGTTTTCGAATCTCGAATATTATAAATTTTGTTCCAGAGTTGCTTAGGATACGAAACTTTTTTTTCCTCATTTCATATTGACGAATACTGACAAAAAGTAGATTTTTCGAAATGTTACTTTTTTCACCACATTGTCGTCTGTTACCGTATATCAATAAATGTCTATGACACTAAATTTCGCGCACTCATTTCTTTTTTTTACCACATATACGTCTGTTACCGTATATCAATAAATGTCTATGACACTAAATTTCGCGCTATCATTTCCAGATTACTCTTTTCATGCGGACATAAATTCGCGCATTCGATCTCATAATATGGCGTATGAATCAATGATAACTTTTACTAAGCATTCGAGCATTTTCCCTAGGGCACTGAAATTAATTCTATGCAAAAGTAGAGAGTAATTCTCCAGTTTTCGTATTTATCAATTACGAAAACCAAATAAAGCAAGGTATCGTATATCCAAATACCGCCAATGATTTATTGAGCTTCGCGACAGTTTACAAATACCGGAACCTTGTATGTCCCATACAATGCATCGATCAAGTATTCAAAAGAAACCTCCTATTTAAACAGTTACTATTCTACATTAAACTATAAAGGCTAGCTGAACTTGACGTATCTGAACAGAACAGAAACTGGCGAGAAGTACAGTAGTTAAATAAGTCCGTAATAAAATATATGCAAATTCACAGCTATACAAAACCACACTACAAATAGTTAACGAGGAAAAGTTACCTAAGACAGACAACTCTCTCTCTCTCTCTCTCTCTCTCTCTCTCTCTCTCTCTCTCTCTCTCTCTCTCTCTCTTTCTCTCTCCTCTATCTGTCTGTCTCTCTCTCTCTTTCTTTCTCTCTCAAACTCAGGTTTTAAACAAACACCTTAAAAGGTGCTACATAAAAAATTAAAAATGTTAAATTACTTACAGGGTTATCGAATGTTCGAACCATCTTGTTTTCTGTCTGTTCGCGTGTACGTCCGACTTCGAGAATATCCAACGGGTAATGTGCTCCACTTACAGCTTGAGTGAGTGTGATACAGAAATCGATGATCCTCTTAAATCTAGATGATAACTGAGGCCCTAGCTGAGATAAATTCAGACACCAGCGTCACAGTAATGTTATGAGTAATCTTCTAAAGCCTTCCTTACATTAATCAGGATGATCACGCGCATTTGTCAGTTTATGTCCTTGTATTTGAGAAGTTAAAAACAGTTATCTATGTATGAAGTATTTACATCCTCTATTAATCACCTAAGGCATATTAAGCGACAATGCACTGTAGCGAATCTTGTACGGAGGTTGTTCACCATGGGTAACTGTTCACGTTTAACTGGCCAGTAAGCAAAACAAATAACTTGTCACATCTTTCATTGGTCAATCAGTGAAATATTTTTACAAATTTGGTATCGTTTTTTCCCCTTTCTTGAGAAAACGTTTTACTATTCCATTATTTGGTGTAAGAACATTACTGTTGTCAACTTATCCATAATCAAAAATGTGTTGTCATGTGCCAAGGGTCAGATGAGAATATTCGGTCCGATTCTCACCCCTTCCCCTCCCCCCCCCCCCCCCCCGACACACGCAAAACGTTTGCCATAACCGAACATCTAGCATACTAGCGTTCCGTGTATATGCATTTTAACTCCTATTACTACACGCTATGTACAGCTTTTGAAGACCATTTCCAGAACAAGTTAAACACCGTTACTATTGATCTAGTATGCCTGAATCTACTTGTAATATTTTGCAAGAAGTGCCAAATTCATTTCGTTTCGTCGTTCAACAAAAATTAGTGATCGGGCCCTGAAGTTAAGCATTGCTTGTTTAGTATCTAGTGGGCAGTAAATTTTTGTTTGCAAAAATGAGATAAAGGGTTAAACTGGGCGTTGAGACTATCTGGAATTTAGGAAATTAATGTTGAATCGATACCCGACGTTATCAGAGCAAACACTGGGTCAAGGTAACAGGCTGAGTGATGAAATACTTGCGAGGTTTAGAGGTTAAAGCTATGATAACAGACGCATTTATCATCAGGTATGGCAGTGTGCCGCTTTTCAAAACTCCAAAAACAGTCATAACACCTGTTAAAAGCGATTAACTCTATTAGAAGATCGATCTTTAAATCGTTACGCCTTAAATCAATCTGATTAAAATCAGATCCCGAAAACCGCTTCTCTGACTGGCCCTAAATCTGCACGGTGACAAATCAGGTCGGTGCCTCGTTGTGCAAATTGCGTTTCGTTTTGCCTTATTGTCCCTTACAGCAGCGCCACGACGTTACTATCTCACGATGTGATCAACTTCGGGACAAAAATCTCCGATCTGCCAATACCAAAAGGCTTTATTATTTTGGACGAAACTCAATGGTTACCGGGAAGACAAACCTTATGCAATTTGTTGTCTTTTATATACTATTATATTAGTATACTTTCACATAGTACTCGTATAATATAATGAATTTCAGTCATCTGAATACAAGCTTTGCCCTGGATTTTTTTTCTGTGGATTACGATAACATTATGAAATCATTACTTCATTAATTATAGTGTTTATAACACTAAGTCCTTTTGGAGAAAATTCAAGATATCTTTCAATGAAAAGTGTATGTTGTTCTCTAAACTTGCTGACCACTATCTATAATCATTGAAATTAATAATGAAAACCAGTGGAAAATCTTGAACCTATGTTAACATAAACTTTCCATTCAAAAAGGCCGATCATTTTAATCATAAGTGACTGTATGTTTGCCAATTGATATTGTCGGTTTCTTTATCTTAAGATATGTTGGTGATGTCTTACTATCACACAGCATATCAAAATGAACCTGTTTAAGCTAGAAATTTATCAAAATTGATGAATATTAATGATAATGAGAATAACCATAAGAAAGACTGGTTTATTCCAGATGGGTACATACGCTAGTAGGTTTATTACTGGATCTGTGTTTGCAAAGCAGCATCAGATCACAAGCTTTCCTTTTGCGCTTTCTGAGACTGTGCAGAATTTCAACTAGCGGGAAAGAATTGCAACCAACCTGGTTCCACAGATCTTTGATTGTTCTACATCATCAAATCATAAAACTGAAACTGGAGACAAGTCTCAAATCTCAATCAGATGCTTGAGATGTGAAGCTGATTTCCATTCTCTGTTTTTTAATCTTTGGCTCAGCTTTATAATCTTGAAGCCAGTTTACTCCGTCCATGACCTAAATGGAGTGATCTTTTTGGCCTCTCGTTGGGAATAATCGCACCGAGACAGCGCGCCAACGTCAGAATCATCTATTGTCATACAAGACCCCCTCTACTCCCACGATAATAACACTGATCATGAAAAACATGTCTCAAATCTCACATCAGGAATACCTTCGCTAATACATTGCAGCTTCGGTAAAATAGTGACATGCATCTCTCAGTCATCTCCAATGACCTGGACAAGCTACAGGCAACAAATGAGTTTTAAATATATGGAAATAAGTCGTGTTTATATTTTTACAAGTGTCACGAGAAATAAAAACAAAGTATCTTAGTCAACCCAAAATTTACATTTTCTTCGCATCCAGTTATTGACGCTAATGATAACCAGCTTAAATTTCAAATTTAATCAAGTAAAGGAATGTTAAATATTCCCCGTCCCAATATGTACTTAAAATCTTTCCCTTTAGACGAAATAGCATGCATAGCTTATTATACACATACATTGTACATTATTAGCTGTGATTGCCTTGCTAAACATACTCATTAAGGGATTGCCACACTCCTCCCAACTTTGTTCATCAATAAAAAGAAAATTATCAAAATCTCAATAACGGCAAAATGCCGTTAAACAAAACTTTGCACAAATGTATGTTATTAATGTATCTTTATTTTGCAGATGGTAAGACACGTTAGAAAAGTCAAGGAAAATAGCGAGATCTAAAAATTCCCTAAATTTCTATTTACATAAATTCACAAAAACTAAACAACACAAAACTTCATTTTAAATGCCCACATGAGTAATATGATACTGACAACAATTTATTGTGTCCTCGTGACTTACATATGTAAACTTTAGGAGATATTAGTAAAAGTGTGTTTGACCTTCAATTTTCTGTTCGCTTCCTGGTCGCGTAAACCGATGACAATCACTGATTTGTCTGTTAGTAGTTGAATTTTTTTTACAAAGTACACAACATTTTCTTGTCAGTATCATTGCGCTCACGTGGGAATTTAAAAATATGTTTTTTATATTTTAGTTATTGTGAATTTATGTAAATAGAATTTTAAGGAATTTTTAGGTCAAGCTTTTTTTCTTTACTTTTCTGACGAGTCCTACTGTATGCAAAATAAAGATTCATTAGTAACATTCAATTGTGCAAAGTTTTATTGAACGGCATTTTGCCATTATTGAGATTTTGATAATTTTCTTTTTATCGATGAACAAAGTTGGGAGGAGTGTGGCAATCCCTTAAAAGATCGCTTGATTCAAGAGGATTATGTTTTGTTTATTAATAACATAATAACAACAAATAAAATGTTCAACATTTAAAAACAATTTTAGTACATTAGATCTTATGTGGAAAAAAAGGTCAATACTTAAATTATTAAAGTACATGAAATGCGCACATTATGTTCCGGTATAAAATTTAAATTAACGATATTTGTACTCGATTGTGCAAGCAAGATACAACATACTTCAAATTTAATTTCCCTTTGGACCAAGTTCAAGTTCAAAAGTTTATTTAGCATAAACACAAAGGTTTGTCGCCCTACAAATAATAATGGCGATCGAATATGAGCAGTACATAATAAGAGAAAAGTACGAATAACAAACATTTTTGTATAAAACAACTAACATACATACTGACAAAACATAAATATAACATAACATGTATTTTATTCGACATCAAATTAAGCAAAGCTTAACACGGGTTAATAGATTTAATTTAATAGAAATGGTTCCTAATAATTACGAGAAGATTGCAAAACAGTACAAATGTATAAAAATTAAATAATAGTATTTCATGACCTGTATACAATGGTATCTGATCAAGTTCAAGTTCAAGTTCAAAAGTTTATTTAGCATAAACACAAAGGTTTGTCGCCCTACAAATAATAATGACGATCGAATATGAGCAGTACATAATAAGAGAAAAGTACGAATAACAAACATTTTTGTATAAAACAACTAACATACATACTGACAAAACATAAATATAACATAACATGTATTTTATTCGACATCAAATTAAGCAAAGCTTAACACGGGTTAATAGATTTAATTTAATAGAAATGGTTCCTAATATTTAAGAGAAGATTGCAAAACAGTACAAATGTATAAAAATTAAATAATAGTATTTCATGACCTGTATACAATGGTATCTGATCAGATTTTAAGGTTTATCTCCCTCGCATTAAGTGTTAAAGCAAATATTTCACGACTCCGTATAAATGTACCAAAATTAAATAAAATAGTTTTGTATGACATATATACAATGGTATCGGAAACGCATGAATATATCGTTTATTTACATAATTACACTTTAAGTATGCACGGTAGGTCTACATACATTATATAAAGATTCCCTTGACTATAATGTAAATAGGCAAGGGATTTCCGTGTATAAGAAAGTTACGTATGTTTTATGTCACCGGACCAAACTTCGGACGGCCTTTTCGAAAGCGAAATTTAAAGACCGACTCATTGGTCTGTGTAAAGATCGCCGGTAGGAGAGTTTTACGAAACTAAAATATTTCGTATATATTACGTAAGGTAAATATTAGCGAACCGTACCATTGTATTTATGTAAGATATTCGTAAATGGGAATTTCTACAAATTATAATATGTGTTCAAATAGAAAATAAAATTATATAGAAATTACAACATTTTTGGTTGACAGATATGGGTTGAATTAAGTATTCCTAATTAACTACGTATGTTACTTACAGTGTTAAAATCTTAAGTTGCTTCTTCACGTTTTTTATTTGCTAAATATATATAGTTTGCAAGTTTCTTTAGGCAAGAAGTATTGTTAGAACTTAATAATGTAATAAACTTATTAATATTCGGCCACGAGCAATAATAACGAGGTAAAATTTTATTCCTTAGTTCTCTATATTTTGGACATACTAGCAAAAAGTGATATTCGTTTTCAATTAAATTCATATTGCAATTTATACAAATTCTATGATTTCTAGGAATATTTCTATATCGTCCCTCTTCGATTAAAAGTCTATGAGCAGAACATCTAAATCTACACGATGTTTCGAGTTAGTAACACATGAGATATATTTTTCGAACTCAAATGATTTTTTATATTGTCTATATGATGTCAATTTGTTGCTATTGTCTATCTCAGAAAACCAGTTTTGGACATAAATATCATAAATTCTTTGCACAACACAGTTAATATCATACAAACTCAGTGTATTCTTGTCTACAAGATAATTAAAGCCAATATTATCTAGCAATCTATGGACATTTAACGTCCAGCTATTAATAAATCTTCCTTGATCATTTTTCATGTTATACAATCTAAATAATAGTGTATCTGGTGTTTTACATATTTTATACCAATATCTTATCATTCGAATTTGTCTTACAACGAATAAGGGAAAGCGACCTAGTTCACCGTATACACATGCATTCGTAGTTTGTGGACGGACTGATAGAATTTGCTTCAATTCTAGAAGGAAATTTATAGTTATGGATAATTTCAATAATAGCAGCCATACATACTGATTTTTAAGTGCTATATTGATTGTTGCAATCTTTTTCAGGAACAAATTGTGTGTTTTTTCATGTATTGCATGTAGAGATTTGGCATTTTTTTCCGTAAACTTCAGATAAATTGAAAATGATCAGTTTGAAACGACTTGTATTACTGCAATCGGTGCAAAAACAAAATAACACCTAAAATACCTTTTTCACTAGTGTGCCCATTATGAAAATAAGAGTAATAAGCGAAAGAAATTATTGCAATCAATTAAAAATAAAAGGACACTAAAACGTGAACAAACAAAGTTTCATTTATTATATCGATAATATTCTTAAGGACTAATGATTGCTCCGGTTATGTATTCACTACCATTAATTGAAAATCCATTTGATCTACACTCGAAGTTAGACTGGTGAAGATTGCTTGATAAACAAGCACCTCTATTGTGCTAACAAACCCGTCATAAACGTTCAAGCGATTCCAAGGACTGGTCGCCATTTCAGCCAATCAGATGCTCGAGATTTGAGACTGGTTTTCATGCTGTTTTATAACATTGGGCACTGGTGTTAATGATCTGGTTATAATTGGAGTGGACACTTGTAACATATACGGCTGTAAATAACGGAGATATAGATAAAGACACTGGAACTTTTATAATTGTGTCACCCTGGAACAAACTGGAGCAAATGCAACACTACCTACATACTCCATTATAAAAATATTGCTGTCCATCCGAGATATATTTCCATTTTCAAAAGATAAACAGCTTTAACATTCTAAAACAGGAGCAGGTTCATATATGCCCGATATCACCATTTCAGCCAATCAGATGCTTGAGATTTGAGAATGGTTTCCATGCTCAGTTTTATAATCTTGGACAGGAAAGTTTGTTGGTTTGAGTTTAGAATAGAAAAAAAATATTTTTTAGTTTTTGGTGGGGGTATGGGGTACCCCTTCGACCTCTCACTACTTCTTATCAAAGTAGGTGTCAACTGTGTTATAACTTTTTGCTTTAGCATTATGAAAACTAGAATGTGTCCTTGAACACTGCTGATGCCCCCACTGCTTCAAACACTTGATATAACAAAGGGCCATAACTCTGGTAAAAATGGCCGCATGAACAAATCCTTTCTTTACAACCCATCCTTAATGTATCACATCACTTAGATTGTAAGTCTATATTTCTCATTATTCTAAATGGGCCAATGCTCGTGGAGAAACAAGCTCAACAAATCATTGATTTTTAATATTTATTTATTGATGATTTTCACAACAGTAAAAGGATAAGACATGCCCAGGTGTTGTAATACTGACAAAACATTACTCTTTCATCAAAATATTTAACAACCTAGAATAACATTGTAAATACTTAAACACATTTCAACAGAGTACACATAATTTGCTTAAGATTTCTTGCTGGCTTGTAACCAAACATTCTAAAACTAAACATAAAATTCAGAAACTGAACAGTTAAATAAATAGCAAACAAGATGTATTTATTTGCTCATCTGTCATCAACTTAACCTTTTACCTCATAGATACACCTTTATTCAGTTTGGCTTCCAGAGTAGATGCAGACTAGCCAACACATTAACCTCACCTGATCTGGATCTACTGTCTGCTTCTTGGTTAGAAAAACCTGGTGAATCTAAAAGTGACCAGTGTAAATCCTGATAAGCCAGCTGATATGGATATACACTCTTCGCCTAAGTGGTTAAAGGCATATACATGGATGTAGGTTAAGTAACTCATGTAAATAGATATTAATCAACAACATAGATATTAATCTTGCTTTGTTTATTTCCTGACAAACAAGGAAAAAACTAATACAATAGCAATCAAGAGACAGTTCTATTTGTCTATCTAAAAAGAACAACATTAGTTACAACTTCCCAAAACAGCACTATGCTATTCAAGTGTTATTGCAAGGTTTTTTTTCTGCAGGTGCAACATAGTATATAAACATACATGATTTTTTTTATTATTTACTATCATTTTAAGTTTTTATCAATGAACATATTATGCAAAATACTGTAACAAAAAGAAACTCTACAACTAATTTATAAGACACAAACAATAAAGTTCCATTCACATTCAAAACAAAGACAGAACTAAAGAAAACTTTTCAACACCTTCCAAACAAAGCCTGATTTATTTATACCATCAACAATGTCTACTGTTCAGAAGACTCTAACCTCTACTCCATGGATATGGATTATATCCCATAATTATGCAAGATCATCTGTGCTGTTTGATCACTGTTGGCTTTCAGATCAATTAGTTTTTGTAGTTAGAACAGCGTAAATCCAGATTAAAATGATCTGGATCTTAAATGGAAGATCGTGGGATATAAGCCGTACCAATGGAGTAAAGGGTTAACATAATCACGAACTGCTGATCCCAAAAGCAAATTTGTATCCTGAACTATCACAATGCTAATCAATAACACTATGTATTTTGCTGCATATGGTATCAGATGAAGATGACTGTAAGAAGTCATAATAATTCAGCTCAGCAGAAGCTTCACTTGTACCTCTGGTAGTGTTAAACGGTTCAGTAGTGTTAAAGTGTTCTGTCCGGTGGTGTTAAACTGTTTGATAGTGTTCAACCGCAGGGTATTGTTAAACTGTTAATAAAATTTGCAGCAGTTTTGTCAATACAGTAGTTTGTATTGCTCGTACATGTAGATGTCTTAATACTGAAAATAACAAAATGACGTATATGCACGCAATGGTCAGATTACTAATGTGAAGGTAATTCAAAGCCACTCAACTATGTGTTAATGCCCAATGTAACAATAATGTAGATTTACCAGCATTCATACAAAAACTAACCGTAGTAGCCTGGCAGAATGGCCAAGTTTCCTAATGAAGAGGATTCCTTTGCTACAAAACCACAAAAAATGTTCTAACAGTTCACAAAGCTAATTAAAAATCCATCAACTGGAAAAATTATCCATTCTATAAACATTACTCAAAGTTAAATAAGAGAATGTCCAGCAAATTGATGATGGTTTATGTGAAAAATTGAATTGATCACAGATTAAAGCAAAGCTCCATTTTCAAAAACTGCAATATTAACCTTTACTCAATGGGATATGAATTTTATCCATTGGCAAACAGTGTAGATCTAGATCAGCCTGCACATCCCTGCCATCTGATCAGGATCTACACTGTTCACTTTAGACTATCAGTTTATTTCTAACCAATTAACAATCAGTGTAGATCCAGATCAGATGGCATGGATATGTCAATTGATCTGAATCAACACTTATTGCGCATGCAGTAAAAACTGTAAACCTGTATACAGTATATGGAGTATTTAAAGGGTTAAAAGCAAAGTTGACCAGCCAACAAATGAGTCTGGAGACTACGAATAGTTCACATTCCACACTGTCTCAGTTTAAGCAAAATATCCAGATTGCAGCTAGTACAGTGAATGTTGCAGCCTATAACAACAGTATACTAGTGTAACAGCCTCTCACAGATGTATTATTGTCTGACACAGGTTTATTCTTGTCCAGCAATTTACCACTTGTACTTGAAGTTCATCTTCAGCATATACTTCATGTTGATCTGTGCAACATCATATACAATGTATCTAATCAACTGTTAAGGAAAACAAATATTACTCCCTTCAAGTAGTCACTTCCACTAGTGCTTTGTAAATTTAGGTATGATACAGTTAACATAGAAGAGTATTGCAAGGCACATCACCTTAAGAATACTGCTAATACATTTATCATGGGCATGAAATATCAAGGCTTTCAGTAAAACTATTTTTGGGATTCTTAAATTTGGGGTTTTTATTTTTCCATAATAAATATTTAATGGAGGTTGAAATTTGTAGTAGAATCTCTAAATTGTGAAGATTATAAACCATACTTTAAGAAACACTATTAAGGAACAAAGTGTCACAAGTATGTTAGCAAAGTCATGAATAGAACATAAGATCTATGCCAATGTTGGATTTTTTTACAGAGAACTGGCAACTTTCCAACTACACTGCCAATTCAAAGATTTATATATTAAGGCATGCCAGTGCTGAGAACTAACCAGAGCCAAGAACTAACAATCAGCACCTTGACTGTTATCGCATGCATGATTTATTGTGTGGCCTACAAATGTCATAATGTTAATTTTACCTACCCTCATGAAACATGCCATGTACAGGGTAAATCAACATTTACCAAAACAGTTTAATAACAGAAAGATAAAACTGCAAGATGAAGCTGTCACTTCTATGTTTTGGATAAACACATCATTATCACTATGATGTATGAAAACACACCAATGTAAAAAGGATACTCGTTATAAAGTAGGCTGGAATATCCAACTTCTGCCTTGGTTCCCTTCCCAAGCGGGATTTCTACCCCTTCTGGAGTTGTGTAGGATTCTTTTGGATCTGGCATAGTCATTCCAACACCTGTATTATAAAGATAAAATGCAAGCATTCACAAATGACCAGCTTTGACTCAATAATCAATGAAGATTTTCATATTATCAATTAACCTATGTATGCATCTTCAACATTATCAACGCTGTGACCCTTGATATGCTTAGTTTTAACCCTTTACTCCACTTATTAGTGCGTTAAAATATCTGACCAATGTAGATCCAGATCAGCTGGCACATCTATTTCATTTGATCTGGAGTCTGGAGCTACAACGATATCTTCTTGGTCAGAAATAACCTATTGAATCTAAAGCAAACAGTGCAGATCCTGATCAGATGGCACAGAGGTCCTGACTAATCTGGATCTACACTGTTTGCTACATGCAATGAGTCATATCTATGGATTCAAGAGTTAAACATTACTAACACCCAGTTATGATTTAAGCAACCTTATTTAATCCTATTTTATCAGTCACAGCAATAACTCTCAGTTCAAAACAAACAGTAATTGTAAATTACCTTTGCAGCTGTGCTTTCCTTTAGGTAATTTTTCAATGTATTGAGCCGATGTACACTCATGCCTGAAATCAAATCCAATCACAATTAGTATTACATTGATTAATAAGCAAAATCAAGTAAGCTGCCTTGCCTAATGACTTACGAACTACGGTCTCAAATTTATATGGTTCAGTGTACCTGTTGATTAAGTCCACATTTTATTATCTCTCAGACCGATTTAAAAAATAAATTGACATGTCGTCAAAGACCGCCTGCCTTGAAAGACCACATTATTTTGCCCTGGTTTATATGGTCTGTGGTCATCCTGTAATTAGTTCCATCTTCTTTTTAACCCTTTACACTGCAGCTCCGTTATATCGCGATCCGTTATATTGCGATATCCAATATATCGCGCATGGTCCGTGGATCCATATTTTTTTGTACATTTACAAATGTGTTTTTTCATTCTTTGTGGGTGGTAAAAAGACCAAATGATTAAATCGACGTTGGCGACAAATTCACGAAATGCACGCTTATTTCGTGTCGTATTACGTCATTATCGGCGAAGGTTGTTTATTACATTTTGCATTCAGGGATTTAAGACGCTATTTAAAAGATCACCAACAGATACAATTTAACAATGCTGTTGCTTCTGATTTGACATGAACCCTCTTTGTGACGAACAATAGGTGCGAAAAACATTCGTTCGCGAGACAAACAGCAAATTAGCGACAATTAATTCAAGCTGCTAACCATAAAACAGACATTGAGCAGGAAACTTTTTTTTTTACATTACCTGCTCATGGTCAACGAGGGACGACAATAAACTAACATTTCTAACATTAATTTATTTCTTTTTATTAAAAATAAATCCTAATATAAATTTTTGTTTTAACATTTTTCCAAAACGTACTCCCTGATGTACCTGTAGATTTCACGGCATGTTAATTACGCAACACCGTGATATACATGCATCTGACAACAAAAACAAATGGATTCTCATTGTTTTAGCGCAATTAAGTACTTATATCGCGCTCCATTTATATCGCGGTTGGCGGGCTTGGACCCCGAGGTCCGCGATATCATGGAGTTGCAGTGTACTCCCTATATACCATTTTTACACATGTGAATTCTGTGTAGATTCAGATCAGATGGCACTGGTCACATCTTGGTATGAAAAAACAACAACATACTGAATCTTAAAGTAGGTTCTGATCAGATGGCATGAATGTGCCCACTGATCTGGAACTTCACTGTTCACCTATGCAATACTGGTGTTTCTATCTAGTAAAGAAGGAAAAAACAATCTACTACATGGTGTACACTTACATGTTACCAAGGGCGACCTCACAGAGCAGCATCAAGCCCTTAGGATCCTGTTTGGATGTTCTACAGTAGTTGGCACTCTTGGATACCATGTCAGCAAAGTACACACCTTTACCAAACATATAACCAGTCTGAAAGTAAAGCAATTGTATATTTTATCCATAACATTTTCAGGTTTTTCTTTTCGAAGATAAAATGTTTTTTGTTTTTTTTACTGACTTAACAAATAGCTATGCATCCAAATATCACCAACTGATTAAACAGCTTTAAAAACTTAAATGTCATGGTTACTGGAACTTAACCCTTAGCTCCATATTATAAGCCTTTGTGGCATGGGTGAACAGTGTAGATCCAGATCAGCCAGTGCATTTGTGCCATCTGATCAGGATCTACACTATTCCCTTTTTGATTCATTAGATCATTTCTGTCCAGGAAGCAAACAGTAGATCTAGATCATAAATGTGGATCTACACTGTTCACCCACAGCACACTATAAAGGATTTACATCAGCCATATACCATTGAGTAAAGGGTAAGTACTGTTAATTTCTCCAGAGCCCTCTACTCCATAAATATGCATTTTATGGCATGTGCAACTAGTGTAGATCCAGATCAGACACATCCCTTCAGTCTGATCAGGTTCTGCACTGTTTGCTGTTTTGGTCATATATAACCTAATGAATTCAAAAGCAAACAGTGTAGATCCTAATCAGACAGCATGTGTATGTGCCACCTGATCTGGATCAACACTGTCTGCCCAAACAATAAAGACATATATATGGAGGAAATGATTAACATATCTCTAGCACAATCATACCACTGGAGCTTCTGGTGGTGCAATCCTCAGACCCTGTGATAGTATACCACCGTAGTTAGTGACTCGAGAACCATGCCAGAGCAATTTTTTGTTTGGAAGGTCGCGGAATGGCTTGTAGCGACTATACTCTCCTTCTCTCTTGATCTTCCAGATCTGAAACCAGACAATATAAGTATCAAAGTGTGTGATGATTGAAAGCAGTAATAACAGTTACACATTTTAACCAACATTCTCCTGAAGGGGTAAGTGCCATAATGTACAACAGCCCAAGACAAAAAAATCTTGAAAATGAAAAGTTGATGTCACATAATAAATGTGTTGTTATTCTATAGTTATGTCTTCAAACTTTTTTAACAATAGTTGAGTTCCTGTAGATAATATTTAACCAATAAGAAAATCTGGTACTTCTTAGGTTATCAGGAAGAAAATGTGATACATTCCTACGTTATCAGTAAGCCAGTTAGATAAGTATACCTCTTCCACGTCTAATTCATACATGTTATGTGTAGCAGCGTGGGTGTTCTGTACATATTTTAACAACCTCTGGTACTCCTCATCAGTTTTGGACAACGGCTGAAAAGTAGTTCAAAAGTTAAAAAGTCTCAACAATTCTCATTCATGTCACTTAACAAACTATTATCTTTCATTTTGTGACAGGAAAACAGATCCCGAGAGAACTGTTCTGGACATTAACAAGGTTCAGCCGAGTTACCCCACTTAAATCATAAAACCAGTTACTGATGGGTAGGATTTTCCTTTCCAGATCAAGATGAGCAATAAGATACCATTTTATTCCATACCGTAACTATCGACCCTTTTGGCTTAATGTGGTTTGTACTTGATGCATTCCATTGTGTCATATGACATAAGGTAATTGATCGAGGTTGCAAACTTAATTGTGAACAGAAATGTTTGATGTTATAGTGGAAAATTTGGCCCTTCAATTCCGTGACACCAAATTCAACATAGGATTGTAATGCCTATCCTCTTAGTTTAGGGTAAAATCTGGGGCTTGCCATATCAAAAGGGGTCTTCAATTATCTTACCTCAAACCTCAATCCTTGAAAATGACGTCATAATGTTCAGTTGATAACATTGCTTATTTAAGCATTTCGTAAAATTTATAGTCTAAAGTTCAAAAGGTGTAAATAAGCCACCGATAACTTATGAGAAAAAAAAAAAAAATTAAGTTCTTTCCAAAAATACTAACAACTAAGATATCAATCTCATCACTGAAACCCCCCACCCCCAAATTTTACGTACCACAATCTCCGTTTTGAGCTGTTTGTAGTGTGCATCAACAGGATCTTCTCCCTCATCACCACCCTTCAACATGCTGTACGCTACCTGCAAAAGTTACAGAATCCTTGACTATTCATTTAACCCTTTCCTGGATATATACGCATTTTTACGCATGTGCGACCAGTGTAGATCCATATCAGCCGGCACATCCGTGCCGTCTGATCAGGATCTGCACTGGTCGCATTTTGGTCAGAAATAACCTAATGAATCAAAAAGCGAACAGTTTAGATCCTGATCAGACGGCACGGATGTGCCGGCTGATCTGGATCTAAACTGTTTGCCCTAGCAATAAAGGTGTATCTATACAGGAAAGGGTTAAGCTATTACCCATACCTTGGGGCTCATCTAACATTTGCACTAGACAAGTTTCCCACAACTCCCCCTTTAGATAAAGAATGAGGAGTTCATAACATCAAATTTTACTATGAAAATAAAACTAGGGTAGTTACTCTTGACAATGATCAGGTAAAATACATCCTGATCACCCTGAACAAAATGTTAACAAGAGGGCCATGATGGCCCTGAATTGCTCACCTGAGAATGAAACTCAAGTTATTAACCAGAAACTGAATTTTTATTTTTAGCAACAGTGACCTTGACCTTGATCACAGACACATGGGTAGCAATCCCAATTTGTCTCTTGTTATAAGCTACGCATATACCAAGTTTGGAGTCAATATGCCAAAGCAAACTCAAGTTATTAAGTGGAAACTGAATTTCTATTTTTAGCAACTGTGACCTTAACCTTGATCAGAGACACCTGGGTAGCAATCCCAAGCTGCCGTTTGATACAAGCTACTCATACACCAAGTGTGGAGTCAAAAAACCAAAGCAAACTCAAGTTATTAAGTGGAAACTGAATTTCTATTTTTAACAACAGTGACCGAAGACCTTGATCACAGACATGTAGGTAGCTTTCCCAAGTTGCCTCTTAATTTAAGCTATCCATATACCAAGTTTGGAGTCAATAGGCCAAAGCAATCTCAAGTTATTAAGTAGAAACTGAATTTCTATTTTTAGTTACAGTGACCTTGACCTTAATCACAGACACCTGGGTAGTAACCCAAAGCTGCCTCTAGATATAAGCTATCCATATACCAAGTTTGGAGTCAATAGGCCAAAGCAATCTATTTTTAGTAACAGTGACCTTGACCTTAATCACAGACACCTGGGTAGCAACCCCAAGCTGCCTTTTGATATAAGCTACCCATACACCAAGTTTGGAGTCAATATGCCAAAGCAAACTCAAGTTATTAAGCAGAAACTGAATTTCTATTTTTAGCAACAGTGACATTGACCTTGATCACAGACATCTGGGTAGCAACCCCAAGCTGCCTTTTGATATAAGCTACCCATACACCAAGTTTGGAGTCAATAGGCCTAAGCAAACTCAGGTAATTGAGCAAAGACCGAATTTCTTTTTTTAGCAACAGTGACCTTGACCTTGATCACAGACACCTGGGTAGCAACCCCAAGCTGCCTTTTGATATAAGCTACCCATACACCAAGTTTGTAGTCAATAGGCCTAAGCAAACTCAAGTAATTGAGCAAAGACTGAATTTCTATTTTTAGCAATAGTGACCTTGACCTTGATCACCACCCTGCGGTCATGATTTGAACAACTTTTGTAGACATCAGTGCCAGGATGCTTCAGGACAAATTTGGTTAAAATCCATCAAGTGGTTTCAGAGGAGATGTTGTTTAAAGGAAATTGTTGACGGACGCCGGACAAAGACGGGTCACAATAGCTCACCATGAGCCTATGGCTCAGATGAGCTAAAAATGTCTATTACAGACTTCACCAATGTACATACAGGCTGGTATGACCTTTTAAAAGTATATGTAAAAAAATACCTCAATTTCCAGCAGATTGTCCAGCATCTCTGTCTTGTTCTTAATTATGTCTTTGGTGTCTAACATCGGTGGTTTCTTCATTCCAAAGTCATGTGGAATTAGGGTGTAAAACCTGTTGCTTGCATCCAACACCTGGGTTGCTGTTCCTCCCTTCTCCATTAGCTACAAACAAGAAAAGTTTCATAACAAAATGCGCCCATCTGGACTGATCTGAATGGTATAGACAGACAAAGAAACCCTTTTTCAAGACTTATAATATTTATTTTACCCTTTCCTAGATATATACGCATTTTAACGCATGTGCGAACAGTGTAGATCCAGATCAGCCGGCACATCCATGCCATCTGATCAGGATCTGCACTGGTCGCATTTTGGTCCAAAATAACCTAATGAATCAATAAGCAAACAGTTTAGATCCTGATCAGACGGCACGGATTTGCCGGCTGATCTGGATCTAAACTGTTTGCCCTAGCAATAAAGATGTATCTATACAAGAAAGGGTTAAAATAGAAACTCAGCTCACTATGATTATTATGCCCACATATATTATTTTAAAGTTTCATGAAGATCAGAGAACATTCATCCGATATAAATTCCTAACAATACCAATTTTGTCAACTGTTCACAATTCAAGGCCCTTAACTCTAGTAACTTGCTAAATCTAGCTATTATCAACTTCAAACTAGATTATGTAACTTAACTAGGTTCACTAGTCCAACCAGTCGTTTTTATAATTTGATCTTTGAAAAATGCCAAAAGACTTAAAGGTTTTGATTTCTTCCCAAAAAGTGAAAAGTGTTGATCTCAATGTGGAGGTGAATCTAGATCTATACTGTTTGCTCATGGGATAACTTCCATATAGCATGAAGTAATGGGTTAACAAGTCCAGTTCTCAACCACCAGACTGCTAGATGTACACTGACCCAAAACACCCAATCTTTTGCTAGAAAAGCATACTTACACCTTGAAGCTCTGTCAGTACAGAATATGCTGACTGTATTTGTTTCTTTGACAATTTACCTAATGGCATCTTCTTTAAATCAATCTGGAATAAAAAAAACACAAGAAAATATACAAATGTGAAATGTGCTATATTTGAGTTTTTGTTGGAGGAGAGGGGGGGGAATTTTTTATCTGATCTGGGTGAAAGTTATAAGATGTTGTTGGTATTTTTAAAGGGTCAGAATTATAGCTGATAATTAAGTGGAAAAAGGAATAGACTGTGTACTTGCCAAAAATTTTTCAATTGCAAAACAACATTTGGGAAAGATATTTTATTCATATCACTTGAATTAGGACATACATTAATATTTTTCATTGTTAAGGACAACAAGCATACCTCAAACTCCAACATGGCCTTCTTCATACTTTCCACATCAAAGATCATACACACTAGATCTTTTACTGACTGTGGAAGCTTGGACTTGGATGCCGCAGCAGACATATTTTTTATTTCACCATCATTCTCCTTAAAAATAATTTGGTAA
The DNA here is from genome assembly GCA_038501625.1 of Corbicula japonica. Lineage (NCBI taxonomy): Eukaryota > Metazoa > Mollusca > Bivalvia > Venerida > Cyrenidae > Corbicula > Corbicula japonica. The sequence goes on along the minus strand of JAZAYU010000109.1, from coordinate 568,365 downwards.
AATTAATGAGTCATAATTCTTGCAAAATAGTAATGTTTTTTAACGAAGGAAACTAAAATCATGATGTGAATAATCTTAAAAACTATCCAGACCTTAAAGCATTTTGTTCTAACTTTTAACCTAAAATGTCATTTAAACTACTTTAAATTTTCAGCTCTGAACTTTATAAAGCTATATTTATTTTGTACTCCAAAAATTACGAAAACAAGAAGAGAATCTGTGTTAGGAAAACACATAGGTATTGTTTTAGCACAGTGTTTAAAGAGCAAATGTATTAAATGGGGAGATTAGCCAGTCAGTTATGAAACTTGTCAGGGCCATGACCTGCACAAAGTTAAGTAAGTGTAAATGTTCATGCCACCGCTATTTACTGAAAATGGAAGAAATCCAACTTGCTGAAACAGGTTAACCATTTCTCTAAGCAAAATTAGGTAGATTACACAGGAAATAAGGTAGTCACAGTTATGTAACAATACCTGTCCATAGTCAATATCCAATGGATAAAACTTGTTAGGATGTTTTTGGAAATTATCTCGCTTACTCCAGTCATTGCCCGTCTTTTCTAAATAAAGCTCCTTAAAGTGATCTATAGCTGACTGCTTTGATCCCATCCTCTCCACTTTATTACCGCCTACAGTTGTACCCACACGGCCCCAGGAGCGGAAAACCCACCAGCTGGAAAGGATCAAACAGAATGAAATCTAAGAACTTTTGTGATGTTCAGTAAAATGCACTCCCACAAGGGCTGTTTTTATTTCTTTTAAAATGCTAATTAATTATTAAAGGTGAATTTATTAAGCTTCAATATCAAAGTTTATTCCATATTTTTTCATGCCCTAGTTTAGTGTTCAACATTCATAATAAATATTCATTCTTGTTTTACATAAAACTGGTAAGCAAGGTAGGCAAAAGGACTAGCTATTTCCTGGTAAAACAGAACTCTTCAAAGATATGCCATTTGGTGTGTGCCTTAATTGCCAGCCTTGAACAAGTTAACTGAGTAATTTTCTCACATGGATAATACAGAAAGATCCAAAACCACTGTTCGCTTCTTGGTCCGGAATTTAATTAATGAATCAAAACGCAAACAGATAGATCTTAATCAGAAAGCATGGATGTGCCAGCTGATCTAGATCAACACTGTTTGCCCCTAGATAACAGCCTTATCCCATGGAGTGAAGGGTCAAACAGCAGTTACAAGAACTCACATGCTTTTGCTGTCAGCTTCCAAAGCTTGTATCTTGTAGTAGGAGTTAGTTCCCCTCACAACATCCACCAAACCTAACACAGCATTGTAGACTGAGCCTTTCTCTTCAACCACATGGGCCTTGTCAGCAACACCTGGAACATGAAGTATAAGAATAGCTCTACACAACAGCAGTCACATGGACCCTCTCAGCAAAAGTTTAATACAAAGAGATAAAAGCATTGTTGTGCCAGAATTATCCATCCTGAACATTAAATTTATTTCTCATTATGGAAAGTTTGTCTTCTGCTATAATTTAGAAATTTTCATTTTTGTGCTATTTTAGAAGTACTAGGTTAATATTAAATTTTCTACCAAACATTTGGTTACAGAGTTGAAGGGAATTATTCATTATGAGTGGATGATTCAAGTTAACATTTTGATGTTTTAATATGCACACATTTTTGATAATATACAACAAAAAGATGTTATTCACATTGTATTGCAATTCTATGGTTAATGTTCAAATTGTAAGTAATACTGTGTTAGTTAGTTTGGGTTTAGAATTGAGAAATACAATGGCAATTACATTTTCTGACATTTACATTAAAATACAAGTTTAAAACAAGAGTATACAATAATTTCTATTGAAACTGTCTACCTGAATCAGGGTCCACTGCAGCTTTGCCTTTCACTGTCATCTTTAACTTATCCGGTAGATTTTTGGTGAAATGCATCTCTGAAATAAAACATTTAACATAACCTTATAGACATACTTGCATTCTACATCTGTCACATCGAGTGGCATCAGAAGCTACTTGGTAAAATACATTTAATAAAGGTAGTAAAATAATATATAGTTATTTGGTTTCTTGACAGGGAATGTGAGGATATATTGCCGGTCTGGGTGTCATATTACCGAGCCGCAGGCGAGGGATAATATGACACCCAGACCGGCAATATATTCTCACATACCCTTTCAAGGAACCAAATAATTGTTTTATTATACTGCAAAGACTTTTTCAGACAAAAATAATAAGAAAATATCGATTTTTTTTATTTATTTCGCTTATTTAATGCCGCACGGCCTAATTACCCTCTGAGAACCTCAATAATTACATGTCTGACGTCATTAATTTACCTGCATGACGTCACTTCTAAAGAAATTGAATGGATTATCGATTTGTTATTTATTTACAAAATTTGAGAATAATCTGATCGTTTTCAACGTTAAAAACATAACACAAATATTTTCTGTAACAATTTTAGTAATCCCTAAGCATACCGCTTTATAATTTACAAAATCAGCTTCAAATTACGCATTTTTACGGAAATTCAAAACAAAATGGCGGACGACAACAAAAGGTGGGAGGCCAGAGAGGGAAATTAAGGCACGTGTGTTCATATCTACGGCCGATCCATAAATACGATTATACATCAACGGCAAATTATCCAATCAAATTCAAGCAAATTTCTTTGCAGTATAATAATATCACTTACATACCCAAAGAAAAAAGTATTGAGAAAATAGATATGGGACCACAAGATGGATAAACTATTTATTTCATAGGATATTGTTGTCATGCATTACAATCTTCTTTTTGATTCATGTTACTTAGTACCAGGAAGCAAACAGTGTAGAACCTGATCAAATGAAATGGATTTTTATGTTCATGTTTGCACATGAGCTAAAAATTATAAAACAAGTAAATGTCAACATCTTTTGAATCTTTCCTTGGGTAAAATACACATAATGATGTCAGAAAAAACATGCAACTCTAAGCATGTTATTTAAGTGAAATATTGAGGTAGTTTTACAGAAATGTTGATTTATTGTGATCACATAAACTCTATATCCAAGAAACAGTACAAAAGTGACGAAGTAACATCCTTTAAGCCAACTGGTGCATATTTAGTCAACTTCCTACTAACTCAATGATTGAACAGTACATGTGTTAAGAGAATTTTTAAGTTTAGAGGATATAAAAGGTTGCTATATCCACCCCGTATCTGTCCATAGGTATAACTTTAACACATATGGTCATCAGAAGGTGTTTTACTGTAGGAAGATTTGGTGACAGACTGAGGTTACTTCACACAGTCCGTGTATCTTCTTCCAGATTTGCATGCCATGCCCTCTGTCATTTTCTTTCACCCGTTTAAAATAACAACAGTTCTTTGACTTTGACAAAGAACACCAAACTGATACCAACACAATCAGAAATCAAAATTCACAGTGAACTGTTCATCATACCCAAATTCTACACATTTAATAAACTTAAGTATACTGACCCAACCAAAGAAGTAACATAAGATTAAGATAATCAACAAAGTAAAATTAAAAAAAGCTTGGACAAAAATCTTTAATATACCGTGACAAGCAAAACAAAATTCACATCAAAATTTATCATTATAAACCATTTGTTACTGACAAATTTACATCTAGCATTTCACTCATAATAATCCAACACATCTCAAACAGCAGTATCAAATATAATCACTATTTCTGTGCAGTTTAACTCAGTCAACACACAATAAGCAAGTCTGGAATCATTAGGTATGTCAAAAACATCTAAAAAGGAAACCTTTAATTCAGTATTAATGGCATGGTGACTGTTTTAATGCTTTTATTAGACTAAGGACTATCATTTTCATATTCAATGTTTGTCCTAACTTCCAAACTCATCCGAGGATTTTTTACAATTTAGAAGAGATCAAGCCTATTTCTTTTACAATTTGTTTGGCATTTGACCCAGTTACAATCAGCTTAACAGAAACACAATACATATTGTGTTCATTTATAAAATTCCCTTTTGAATCATTTAGAAAGACATGAGACCAGGTATTATAATGTATTACAGCAGACACCTACCATCTTTCTTGGAGAATGCAGCACTCTTCCCAACACTCTTGCTGACAACAGTCTGGGCTATCCTTTTCTCTACCTACAGTACAAACATTACCAATTACAAGAGCGAGCAAAGATGACAGGGTAACTTTACCAATGAATTAGTAAACCTATGAATTAATCTCTATGTCTATCAACAAAGACATTCTTTCATGCAGGGAGGATTCCAAATGTCACAACTGGCATTGATTCTAATCTGTAGTGTTGGGAATCAGAACCTACAAATGTATCACACAAAATAACTTGCAATCGTCATGTAATTAACCCTTTCTTAGATGTATACGCATTTTTACGCATGTGCGACCAGATTAGATCCAGATCAGCCGGCACTTCCGTGCCATCTGATCAGGATCTGCACTGGTCGCATTTTGGTCAGAAATAACCTAATGAATCAAAAAGCGAACAGTTTAGATCCTGATCAGACGTGCCGGCTGATCAGGATCTAAACTGTTCGCCCTAGGAATAAAGGTGTGTCTATACAGGAAAGGGTTAATAACAACATAGATCTCTTTGATCGCCATAAACATCGTAAATTATCTATGAACAATACTGCTAATAATTATCAATTTGGAACCAATTATAATGTGTGTATTTTAATTATTTTCCTTCTTTTGGTATACACTGTACTTTTATGACAGCAAAATGTTAGAACCGAGATCTTTCTGACCTGTTGACTGTGGAATTAGACAAATTATATCCTATTTCTTTATGGTTTTACTATCTTGTGGGCAAATCAATATGTTGCTGTGTATTTTAGTAAGAAATCCTTGAGTATCTCATCAAGAAGCAGAATCTCCTCTTATTTTTGCTTTCTAACAGACAAAATCTTACATCAGATCCCCAGGATGCTATACTGTGCTGTGTGATCAACAGAGCCGCACCCCCTTTCTCCACCTTACTGAGGAAGTCTTCATCAACAACATGAACGTTGGCTTTCTCCGCCTCCTTGATGGCTTTACTTTTCATCTCTACCTCACCTGTAAGAATGTCAAATGTATTAAGTGCTTTTTTTGTTCGTTAATAAAAAATCTTCGGAAGATCGCCATAATGAAAGTGAAAGTGCTGGAATGTCGTGTTTGTCGGATACATTATCTTAATCTGATACACAGATGGACATTATTGTGTTTGTTAAAACTGTGTGATGTGTTCAGAGATACAAAGGCCCTCAAGCTTGATCTTTTAACTGTGTTCCTTAGAGTTCAATTTAATCATTTTAATGTCCCAGTTCAAATGAGCTTGTGACAAGAGACAGATTATGGTCATTCAAGTGCACAAATTTAATTTAGATTAATTGTCTGCTACTCCTTACTTCAAATAAAGATGTTTTTGTACCATACTTTTGTAGAATTCTTTGTTGTTGGGATGCAGCAGCATGATTTTGTTTTGCTATTTATTTACAGTTTCATAGATTCCCAAATTGGTTATTTGACCAATGACTTTTTCCCCAATTACCAAAGTTTCTCGATGAGAATTTCCCAAATTTGTTAAGGGTCTTTTTCCCAAAATAGCTAGAACAAGAGCTGTCACTTGAAATTGACATATGCCCCCGAAATGCAGCTTTGAAATCAAATAGGTATACATATGTAATAAATAAACATATGTAATGAAAAATATGCTTGTGGAAGACAAAACATACTGCATGCATATAAAGTAAAAGATGAAAGGATCATATGTTTCAAGTCTGTAGTAAGTATATAGTTAAATAAAGTTAAATATTACATTTTTTTTAGAAAATTTGAAGATTATTGGGGAAATTATCCTGAAAAATGATTATTAGAGTTATGGACCTTACTACATATGATGTGGGTAATATAAACAAGAGGGCCATGATGGCCCTTTATCACTCACCTGAGTACAACAAAATTGTGTTGTACAAGACCCAACGTCTCGATATGGTGAACATTTACACCAAGTTATTTTAAAATCCAATAAGAAACAACAAATCTACAGCTTGGAAAAGAAAATGCTATTTTTCGTAACAGTGACCTTGACCTTTGACCTACCTGCATGGGTATTGTAAGCAACACATCCCTTTGTCATGGTGAACATTTATGTAAAGTTATTTTGAAATCACTTCATTCATTAGGAATTAACAGCCCAGACAAGAAAATGTTATTTTTAGTAACAGTGACCTTGACCTTGGACCAACAGGCATGGGTATTGTACGCAAAAGTACACCTTGTCATGGTAAACATTTGAGCCAAGCTATTTTAAAATCCAATGAGAAATAACAAATTTACAGCCTGGACAAGATTTTTCTATTTATAGTAACAGTGACCTAGTTTTTGACCCCATGTGACCCATACTCAAACTCGTCCAATTAATAACTGGGACATATGTTCTGACGAAGTTTCTTTACAATCTGATAATCAGAGTAAAAATGTGACCACTAATAGTGTAAACAAGAAAATTCTATTTTTAGTAACAGTGACCTAGTTTTTGGACCCAGATGACCCGTATTCGAACTTGTCTGAGAAATCATTGGGACAAACATCCTGACCAAGTTTCATGACAATCAGAGCAGAAATGTGACCTCTAGAGTGTTAACAAGAAAATTGTATTTTTAGTAACAGTGACCTAGTTTTTGGACCCAGATGACCCATATTCAAACTCGTCCGAGAAATCATCGGGACAAACATGCTGACCAAGTGTCATGACAATCAGAACAAAAATGTGACCGCTAGAGTGTTAACAAGAAAATTCTATTTTTAGTTACAGTGACCTAGTTTTTGGTCCCAGATGATTCATATTCAAACTCACCCTAGAAATCATTGGGACAAATATCCTGACCAAGTTTCATGATAATTGGAGTAAAAATGTGACTGCTAGAGTGTTAACAAGAAAGTTCTATTTATAGTAACAGTGACCTAGTTTTTTGACCCAGATGACCCATATTCAAACTCGGCCTAGAAATAATTGGGACAAACATCCTGACCAAGTTTAATGACAATGGGAACAAAAATGTGACCGCTAGAGTGTCAACAAGAAAATTCTATTTTTAGTAACAGTGACCTAGTTTTTGGACCCAGATGACCCATATTGGAACTCGTCCGAGAAATCATTGGGACAAACATCCTGACCACATTTCATGACAATCAGACAAAAAATGTAACCTCTATTGCGTTGACAAAATTTACCTTAGGGTTAGGGTTAGGGTTTAGGGTTAGGTAAAAAGGCCCATAACTCAGCCAAAAATAATCTGATCAGAAATTCCTTTGGATATACACAACAAGTCTTGGTGAAAAACACTCCTGTGAAGTTTCAATGAAATCCCTCAAGCGGTTTCAGTTTACGTTAGGGTTAGGGTTAGGGTTTAGGGTTAGGAATTCAGAATGATGCCATTTGGGCTCATTAATGTACCTTTATAGTTTCAAAATGACTAAGGGCTCATAACTCGGCCAAAAATAATCTGAGCGGAAACTCCTGATGATATGCACAACTAGGCTTGGTGACAAACACTCCTGTGAAGTTTCAATGAAATCCCTCAAGCGGTTTTGGGGAAGAAGGGAGGACAAGAATTAGGGTTAGGGTTAGCAAAAAATGACAAAGTGCTCATAACTCGGCAAAAAATAATCCAATCAGAAATTCCTGACGATATGCACAACTAGGCTTGGTGACAAACACTCCTGTGAAGTTTCAATGAAATCCCTCAAGCTGTTTTGGAGAAGAAGCGAGGACAACATTTTGCCGGACTGACGGACGGACGGAAGGACGGACGGACGGACGGTGCGATTACTATATGCCACCCTTCGGGGGCATAAAAAGGCCTGTTAGTAGTTACAACCAATTTGTCTGTGACAAATTGACAAATTACAAAATGATTATGTGTACAATAAATCTCTTGCCTTTTGTACTGATTACAGCGGTAGTTTTGCCATCACACTTGGTCACCACAGTTCCTCCCAGTCGTGTTATGTCTTTGGTGATGTCAGCTTTTGACTTTGAGAACTTTCCTGACACCACAAATTTCATTCCCTCCAATGGATGAAAGTTTACTCTGAAAGAGCATTTCAAATCTATTAATTACACACTTATAGAGGTGCTAATTACGAATAAATTATGCATACTGAATGCTAATCAAAATTTAAAATCTTTATATAACATTTATTAGAAATTTGCTTAGGGTGATTACAGTTCATAGATTTACCATTTCCTCCATAGATACACCTTTATTGCGTGGGCAAACAGTTTAGATCCAGATCAACTGGCACATCGTGTTGGGATTTATAAGGTTATTTCTGACCAAAAAAGCGACCAGTGCAGATCCTGATCAGACGGCTTGGATGTGCCAGTTGATCTGGATCTACAATGGTCCCACATGCGTAAAAATGTGTATATATGGAGGAAAGGTTTAAGTAATGAGTGTATGGGTGTGGAAGCGGGGTGGGGTCTGAAGTCACTAAGCACTTTCTTGAAAGATCATATTATTGATATAATGAATTAATCTTGCTGACCAACTGTCTATGACTTTGAATTTATCTCACTGCCAACATCATCATTTTTCTGGTAAACCCACAACCCCTTTATTATTAATTATAAAACAAACTATTTAGTCAAAGTAATTAAGTGAATTAATCCAGAAACTATCAAACTAATAAATGAAAGATCTCCTCACTGAAGATGGAAGTATTCCCTCAAACAAGCTTCCATTATCTGTTTAGAGAATTACAAATTAACCATTAATTCATACATGAATGTGTGAACGATGTAAATCCAGACTAGTCTGATCATCTGTGCCTTCTGATCAGGATTGAAACTTCACATTTTGATTCATTTGAGTATTTCTGTCCACCAAATGAATAGTGTAGATCATGATCAGATGGAATGAATGTGCTGGCTGATCTGGATCTACACTGTTAGTACAAAGGTAAAACCTGTAAATATGGAGAAAACAATAAAAGTGTCCACTTACCCGCCATCTACAGAGTCCTGGGACGAGCTTACGGGACCTTCTCTTCTGATGGTTACTGCAGGGAACACACGCTCTCTCTTTGTATACTTGTAGTTTTTTCTACAACAAGATTTAATATTATAATCAGTTAACAAAATAATAATGTTTTTTTAAACCACCAACTGAGAAGTTACATCATGACAGACCAAGAGGCCATAACTACTCCCTCAACAAAAATCTGATAAAAAATAAAGAATATTTCAATCAATTTCATATAGTAGCATATAAAAGGAATAGTGATGCTCCAATCTGCATTGTTTATCTATTTCCTTACAGTACTGAAAATTTAAAAAAATTAAAAAATTCAACTCTAGTTTCTACTAAACTTAAAATTTCACTTGTCTTTGATTCAATTGCATTTTTTATTCCCATCTCAGTTCAAATGTAAAACTTCTGTATACATGTTTCAAGCAGTCTATTCCATGCAATTACATGTACTCAATTCCCATTTACTGTTGTTCAAGCATGTTTTGTAAAAGAAGTATCAAAGGTGAAAGATTGGCAGAAGCAAAGGAAAGGCACAAAACTTACAATATTTCCACATCATGATATTCTTTGGGTATTTTAAATGCTTTCCTTTTTGGAGCCTTGGTCTTGTACATACACTTTGTCCATTCTGTCATATTGCCTGTGCAGTGGTAACCATCAGATCTGTAATATGGACAGTGAACTTTTAACCAAAGAGTAAACATTTCAAGAAAGTGTACACTTCTGGTAAAGCATATGGTCATCACTTACCAGCGCATAATCAATAGAAGATTATCTTCATAGAAACTCTAAGAAAATCTTTATTAGTCTTTGACAAGTCACAAATTATATTCTGATGGCCTGTAAGGCATTCATGTTTCAAGTAAACACTCTAAAGGACAACCTGATGAGCTAACATATATACAAATATATGAAATAACCAAAAAATAAATCTCTTTTTCATTAACAGAGAATTGAGAAATTGTTTAAAGGGGAGGTAAGAATACATACGAGTATGCCAGCTGTCCCTCCTTGCACTCAGGACATTTCTCCAAAGCTCCAAATGCCATACAGTCCGACACCCTGTCCAACAACTGAAAACATGCAAAATTTCTTCTGTCATCAATATGATGACAAGAGACTTTTTAGCGTTTATTGTGGAATACCAACTGATAGCATCTTCTTTCATATTTCAACATTTTTCAACAATGGAAAAAAGGAATGGAAAAAAACCTATGGTGGGCAACTTTCAGTAACCATTTACTCCATAAATACACTTTAATTGCATTGAAGAACAGTGTAGATCCAGATCAGATGGCACATCAGTGCTGCCTGATCAGGATCTACTCTGTTTGTTTTTAAAATTCATTTGGTTATTTCTCACCACTATGCAAATAGGACAGATCCAGATCAGATGGCACCAATGTGCTGCTTGATCTAAATCTGCATTGGTTGCACAGATTTTAAAACATGTATGCAGAGGTGTAGACATTTTCTTTGACCCACTCGCCCTGCAGGTCGAGTGAATCAGTAAGTGCACTTGCCCTTACAGAAAGTACACTCACCCTTACATTTTAAATAAAATACTCTTTCTGTTGCAATTTTTGTTTTTCTTTTCATTGTATCTCTTTCTTACTGTCTCGCTCGCTCTTGCTTTTCATCAGCACCCGTACCTTGTGTAAAAAACGTTATCTTCATTTGTTTCTACATAAATTTTGACATACAGCGGGAAAATATGTGCACTTGCAGCCTCGTTCTGATTTGGGAAACTCAATGAGGATAAAAATAAATCGCTGCTGTTACCTTTACATCAGAAACGTTCCGAATACACCGGAAATCGACTGAAATTCCGGAAATCGAATTGTATTTTGTAAACAAAGTGAAAATATTTCATTTTTCGAAGAAAACACGTGCTTTGCTGAAAAATTTACTCGCCCGCCCGGTCGAGTGTTTCGGCCGCTTCGCTCGACCCAATGGATCATTTACTCGCCATGGCGAGCGGTCTAGTGCAATTCTACACCTCTGGTATGTATGCAGTAAAAGGTTAAAAACAAACAATATATTTCTAGAGGCTAATGCCAGTGTACTGTACCTTGCTTTCTCCAGATGGAATATCTTGACCATTGAGTTCCAGCAGTAACTTGAGGGCATTGTTGTTACAGTCTCGTTGCAACGCATCTCGGAACTTCCACAACAGCTCATTCTGTTCCTGTAATAACAACACATAATTATATTGTGTATCTTCAAAATTGTTTGTTGTATAATTTGTGTCATTTGATATAACTCTTCAGCAACTTACCCTAACAACAGACTGTATTTAACAATTTTTTATTCCTACTAGTGAATTATTAAATATTCTCAGTGAGATACCAAGTTGGTTTTGATGCTGGTGACATTCACCACTAAATACATTAAAGCTTTCACATTCCACCTAAGGATAAACTGAAAAACCAGAAAATTTGAAGAACAATGCTTTAACTATTTAGCTATCTGACTTAACAACTAAACTGGATGTGACAACCCTAGATTCTTTTTTTTCTGCTTTAGTAGGGAACACACTTCTATTTCAGTTAAAATGAGGGATTTTAACGAGAAGATTGAGAACAAAATGTAATACCCTTAAAGCTTTTTCCTCAGGTGTTTCTTCAGATTTTTTCTTTTTACCCCCGGCTCCTTTTTCTGCTTCTCCTTTCCTCTTCTTGGCCCTTGTATACAAAATAAATCTAATCCACTACCTGAATTTTCTTCGCCTAGCTATATAACAAGTTCTCAATAAAACATCTACTTTTGACTTTAACACAGGGAAAAAAATTCTTTCATTAATGCCCATTATTTCTTCCAGGAAACAGTATTTTGCTACAATTTATAAGATTTCTGTATATGGGATGTAATGATTTATCCGAGTCTACACTGTCAGGAAGTGAATCATCATCCCCCTAAGTACAGTGTAATTAATGAAATGGCAAATTCAAACAAAACTGAGTTGCCAACACCAATGTTAAGGGTACTGTAAACTGTGCCCAAGGTTATAAAACTGAGCATGGAAACCAGTCTCAAATCTCAAGCATCTGATTGGCTGAAATGGCGACCAGTCAACAATTTTCAGCCAATCAGATGCTTGAGATTTGAGACTGGTTTCCAATCTCAGCTTTATAACCTTCAGCCCTAATGTAAGTAACACTTACACTGGTTCTCCTTTCCCCAGCTTCTCTATCAGCATCTCTCGATCTGCTTGCTTCAGTTTGGAAAACCCATTGATTCTGCAATGCACAAGAATTTCATACAGAATAAAAAATAGTTTTTCTTTTTCTTTAGTGTAAAAAGATGGTGAAATTCCTCAAAAAAAGTGTTAGGGGCTGCAATTTGTTTGATTTCTTTGTTACACAATTTGTTTCTCGTTAAGAAAATTTGGACAGAGTTGAATGAAATTACTTCAAAGAGTTCTAAGAAAATCTGAGTCAGGCTACATGTAATTTTGACGAGCTGGTCGGTCAATTGTAAACTAACATTTTTTAAGGAAGTCAAAAACAACATGAACAACTGTGTTCATTTCAATCTCACTAAAGTCAGATCTAACAAAATGTTAGATCTGATGACGGCCCGCAGACACCGTACATAAGCTTTAGCGGTTTTTCCCGATAACTATTTTGAGACATTGTCAACACAGGAAGCATGATTTAATACACTCGCAAAATGATCTGAAGATGTCTTTATATTAGAAATGAATGCAATACTACATACACACATATATCTTCAGTAAAATATGTCTTACGCAGGCTCTCAACACTTTTCATGGTTTAAAATACTATGTTTACTTTCACGATTTTGTAGGTGACAATCTGATAGGTTCAAAAGGTTAGAACTAAAAGCTAGTTTTAATTACTCGTCGTCAGATCGTGATAGCATAGCGGTTTTCAGGAGATGATTTTAATCAGATTGTATTCATCTGTACTGTAATGTGGTTTTCTGAAAAGCACAAATCATTTTCAGGCAAAGACTTCTTACTTTTCTGGATTCATGTCTTTCCCAAACTCCAGGTCTTCCCTCTTTTCCACAAAGCAGTCTACATGATGCCACAAGTCTACTGGGCCGTACATCTTTGCTCTCTGGCTTTCAAACTCTTTCTTAGAAATTCGTACTTCACCCTAAAATTGTAGGTTAAACCACATTTTACTTTCATAAAGAACTGTACAAGGACGTGATACACACATCTTAACCCTTTACCCTTTCTTGCCTGTGGGACCAGTGCAGATCCAAATCAGCTGGTTCATCCTTCAACACACATCAATCTTGGCAAAAATATTTTCATCACATTTTTAAATGCCCATTTTGAGATACATTATACTCTGTAAAATTGACTACTGGCTCTTTTATCCCTTTACACCAAATATATGTATTTGGTTGCCTATAAAATGAAGGTGTATGTACAGAGTAAATGGGTTATTATACCTCACCTACAGTACACTGTTCTACGGATCTCACCTTGCCAATCTTATCCTCACATCCTCTGCAAGTGGACGCGCCAGATTTAGCGTACTCGGTACTGAAGTCACTGACTGGTGCCGAGGTTGAAGCCCCTCCATCCCCTCCACCACCAGCCCCTCCACCTCCTAAAAGTCAGATATATATGTACTATGTATATGAATCTATCATTGTGACCTCAGGCCAAGGTCTTTTAATGGAGTTTGTAGACCAGTCTCACATCTCAAGCATCTGACTGGCTGAAATGGAGACAAGCCGCCATTTCAGTCAATCAGATTCTAGAGATTCAAGTTTGTTATAAAATGTACCAACTGTTATTGGTAAATGCAAAAGAAATATATTGTGCCCTTATGATTAAGGCACATTCAATCAGAAATCACATACTTTTAACCTAAAAAATTAATTTTACTTTCCATAATCACAAACATCTCTGAATAGCAACATCTGTCTTTGTTACCCCATTACATTTGCTCCTTTGAAGCATAACTGTACCTCCAATCTTGTCTTTGATCTTTTGCTGGTCATCCCATCGGAGGGAGTCAAATCCATGGATTTCTTCTGTTGTCACTCCTCGAGCTCTCTTCCAGAAACACTGATAGTGAAACCAATTGGGAATCTGTGGGAAAAGTAGGCTTATTGTGTCAAGAAAACCACAGGTCAGTAAACCATGGACTCCATGGATGCAGCTTCTACCCAATGTGCAACCAGTGTAGATCAAAATCAGCTTGCACATACATCAGGCTCTATGCTGTTCACTACTCGCACATCAGATATAAGCCATATCCATACAGTAAAGGTTGACCAGACGGTTTCACTTACATTGATAGTTCAAGGGTTCAAATAAATAACTGTTGAAATATTTCACAGATGGTAACCATACAAAAGTTTTATATATTATTGATCCTTGAATGAATATTTTTCAATTTCAAATTATAATTTATGATTCACCAAATACCTGTTGAACTATTAGACCAACAATCCAACAACATTACCATACATGTAACATAAATGTTTAAAACAGTGGCTATAGTGTGATCCAAATATCAGTGCTATTTTGCTTTCTCTAAAAATCATGTGGATCCCCACTCTCCCAACTTCCACACAAAATTACTTTGTATCCTGCTTTTCCACTTCTTCTGTTAGAGGACTTATCACACTGTTTTCTAAAAATTATAAGACACAAGCCCTTAGCATGGAATACAAGCATTGAAAATTATCATCTATTTATAACATATTATAAATTTAAATAATAAATACATCATCACTTACCTTACCATCAAACATAGGAGACTGAAAAAAAAGAATTCGAAATGCTTAGTAATAAAATTACTGTAACACTGCAATCTCACTAAAGTCAGATCAAACAAATTGTTAAATCTGATGATGACCCGCAGTCATCGTAAATAAGTAATAGCAGTTTTCCCCAATTACTATTTTTAGAAATTGTCAATACAGGAAGCATATTTATAACGCTTGCAAAATGATCTGAAGATGTCATTACATTAGAAATGCATGCAATACTACTAAAAACACATATATCTCCAGTAAAATATGTCCTAAGCAGGTTGTCAACACTTTCCATGGATTAAAATACTAAGTTTTACTTTCACTTTTGCGATTTTGTAGATGACAATCTGATTGGTTCAAAGGGTTAGTGATAAAAGCACGTTTTAGTTACTCGTCGTCAGATCCTGATAGCGTAGCGGTTTTTAGGACATGATTTTAATTGGATTGGTAACACTGCTAATTTAAGGTGTTATCAACAAGATAATGACACATATCTGTGTGTGTGTTTTTTTACTTTAAACATATTTTATAGTATATGAAATATAATCTATTACAAACACAAAGGTAATATAATTTCGATAACAAAACAAATAGCAAACAAGTCGGGCAAAAAGTTCTGGCAATGTTAATGATAGCCCTTCCCAAAGAATGGTTTGTTACAAAACAATATGTTATATAATATTACTATTAAGAGGACTAAAATTGGTCTTGTCCGTAAAAGATGAAAAATTGAGATGATTGTATTTTATACTTGGAAATCAATCATGTTTTACTTTCATAAAAACTGACACAATCATTGCAGACCTTGATCTGATTGAGAAGTCCACTGTGTAAATAAAAGGTTGTTGCCCATTTTAAATCAAAATTCATTTGAAACTCAAACTTTCTTGGGTTCATTGTTACCTTTCAATTCAAAGGTAACACTAACTAACACTAACATCTAAATCATATAAAGGACACTAATAGCATCTTTGGTTTAGAAAATAGTAAAACTGATAAGAATACACTATTAAATAATTTTGCTACATCTGATTCTGAAAGAATATATCTTCCTTTTGTTCACATAACAGAGCAGTGATGTTTAGCCTCAGGCTTCTGATAACAGGCATTGGACAAAATCAACAGACCATTGTTATAACCAACACTTAAAACTTCTTTATCACTAGAGTGTTTGTCTCCATCTGATTCCTGTGTTAATATATGTATGATGCATTATCATTAATGCAATGATCACACTACAGTTGTTACAAGTCAACCTGACAATTGCAAGGTACTTGTAAAATAGCTTTAAAGTTAATAGAAAAGTTGCTGTCCCTTATGATGCTGAAATAAAACAGTGCCATCCATTAACATAAAGTATTCAATATCATTATGGTATTGCGTTTTGGAAGATCAGAAAACTTTGCGATAAACTGACAGTCAATATTTAGTCAATATCCTTTTGCATTATACTCATTTAAAAGCTAAGTCAGTGTAATTTAATTAATTATGTGAGGCTCAGTAATCATAATTCAATTCATTACCTGTTATATAAAAAAGTGTAATCTTAATTTATTTGGAGAGTTTCTAGAAGTTATCACAATCCATTTAATTAGATTTCCAAGGAAATAACCCTATCCCAGTTCATATTGTAAAACTTTATGGTTGTCTGTCTGGAAAACACGGTCAGTTATGGAAAGGATATAATATTATAACATATTAAAACAAGCAAACTGGAGTTTATGCTTCGTAACATTCCGAAATAGCATTTATAAAGTAACAGTTCATGTATTTGTGCATCCATCATGTTCGCCAACCATAGACAGTGACCGTTGGCTCCGCTCATGGGGTGTTAAAATAAAGCCTCCGATTGCCAAAACTGATATTATAAATTTTAATGTTAATTTTGGTGTTAACTGTTATATAGGTTGAATAGGATCGAAGTCGTTAAAATCAATCTATCAGTAAATAAATAGGTTTACAGCATTTTTGGCTTTTTATTATTTTTATAAAAGAACAGTACAATGTAAAGACAATCAGTTTCCGCATCCAATCAGTTTCGGAACATGTTCACAATCTTGAAAAACGGAAAATTGGTCAAGAAATCATGCTGTGTTCTAGCAACATCACTCTAAATAAGAGAAATGCTGCAAGAACACAATGATTTAATAAATTTTCGGTTTATAACTTAAATGTGCCGGAACTGATTGAAATGCCGGAACTGAATAACTGACTGTACTTTCGTTTTATAATTTATTTTCGCGAAAACCAATGACAACTATACAAACCTGGACCATTATAGCCAGACGCAGCGAGTCCTGTGCTATTGGACTCTTGCAACCTTTACAAGAGGCTCTTCCACTTTTAGCATACTCAGCTTTGAATCCTAGGTCGTGATGGTCACCCATTTTAACTTGAGTTTGTTTAATAAACAAACGTGTTTCGCTGACGGTGCAAAATATGGCGCCAAACACTCGGTCTAAAACATAATTGATTCCGTTCAATACCGTGCTATGGTCTCTTCGTAATGACGAGATATATACTCTTAACACTTTTAATACTTTTAAGTTTTTAACAGAGAAAATTTCAATCACGATAACCATAATTAACAAAGAAAGTAACCGAATGTTAATTAGATGCATTAAACTTTGAATGAAGTTAAAATGTAGTTTGTAGGATGCAAATTGGGAAACTTCTATTGAATCCGGTTAATACTGCAAAACTAAGTTATCAAAGGTTTTAAAGGAAAACAAACAATCCATGTGACATTTTTTATAAGGTCAGTAAAGTTCACTGAAAAGTTGAGGAATCAGCTATACGATGTGCTTTTGCGAAAAAGTCATTGAAATTTATACATCCAATCTAAGTTGCCTGTTTAACACCATCCCCATAATTAAGAACCGATGTTAATTATAGCAAAAAATAGTTTAAATTGTTAGAAATTCTATTCAAAAGATATACACCTAATACGACTACATTTCGCCAATAATGCTGGAGTCACTCAGGGGTTTTGACAAAGATATATTTTTAAGATGCTGCGAGAGTGCCGAGTCAGGTTTAATCCTTATTCTATATCTGTCAATCGATATAATTTTTTGCTCGTGAAAGGGACCAAAGACTATGGATGTTTTCTTCAAAGACCTTAACGAAAGAGTTGGCATTTTTAATTTGTCTCTCTTGCCACGGGTTCATTGTGATAGTTTTGGGTCCACTTTGGGCTCCGATTTCAGAAAAAGGGAGTAGTGTAATGTCTGAACCATGGAGGTTTTAACCAGATAAGGGGAAAAAGGGGCATACATTTGAGTTTTTCTAAGTATTTATTGAAAGTCAAATACCAGTTAGAAAAACATGAAATATGTTTATTAGGAAATGCCACACACAGAAAACATAACCGCATGCAGCCAAAAAGTAGAGAGGAAAAGAGAGCATACCTTCATAAAATGATAATTTTCAAGTAAGACATCACAAATAACTAATAAGAGAACATGAGGGGAACCGCCTTTGAACGGTCAGTGGCAATAAAATTAGCGATTGGGGGGGGGGGGGGGGGGTTAAACAAGGTTTTAAGGTGCAACAACCAACCTAACATTTGCCCCCAACGGGTTCTTATATGAACTAGCACAAGTTGTCTAGGTGAACTAGCTCCAATCCAACAATAAACTCGACAATGTTGCATGAAAAAATACACGAACATATAAAACATGTTTACTTAAAACAAAACTGTCTGTCTACGTAATGATATTAATTTGGCTTTTATTTTGGCAAGTTTTTAATGGTATTTCAATGTTTATTATTTTGGCAAGCTTGTAATAAACGTCTGTTTTCTTTCGTTTAGTATCTGGGTTGCGTATTTATTGTATAAAGCTGAGTTTGGAAACCAGTCTCAAATCTCAAGCATCTGATTGGCTGAAATGGCGACCAGTCGCCATTTCAGCCAATCAGATGCTTGAGATTTGAGACTGGTTTCCAACATTCGGATTAATCTAATTAGACCATACGATATAAACAAGAGGTCATTGTGGTATTTATAAATCGTTTTCTGAGAATAATAGAATCAATTCCTTTATAAAGCTATTGGCTCAACACACAAATTGTGTGATCATGTAAATTTTGATTGATCGGACAGTTTATACAGGCGTTTAGACTTGCACGTTAATTTCTAAGCTACTAATAACTTCGTAGTTCCAGTATTTGTTGGAACTCAGCATGGTCAGTCATTATGTT
Source organism: Corbicula japonica (assembly GCA_038501625.1). NCBI lineage: Eukaryota > Metazoa > Mollusca > Bivalvia > Venerida > Cyrenidae > Corbicula > Corbicula japonica. Next base: position 549,381 of record JAZAYU010000109.1, on the reverse strand, counting down.
CTGTTGTTAAATTATAGATGGGATAGGTGGGAGGATGCGCTTGTTAAAATGTTTAACTCTCCACCCCACACCCGTCAACCGGCAGAGCCAGGAGCGGACGGCACATCCAGGCGCAGACACGGTAAGTTTTTTCATACTTGACAGGGGTGTAAGAAATTATCATTTTTGCTAGTTTTGATTAACTCTTGGAAAGAAATATCGGCTGATTTTAAAAGCCAAATGAATTCTGCACATATTCGTTGAATTCTAAAGTGGTAGAAGGGATAATAAACATTTTATCGCGATTTAAATAGGGAAGTTTGTGATGAAATCTTGAAGTTTTGCGTTTTATAGCAAAATGCTCCATAGATCTGAAAATCTGCATAAATCTGTAAGCACTATTGGAAAATTTAATCATTCCCCTGGCAATATGTGAAATATTAGCACAAACAGACTTTTAACAAATTCGCGAAGGCTTGGCGAATAGAGCTGGGGTATAGAAATGGGCGGGTCCATGGAGCAGAAAGCGAATTTATTGGCGGGGACAAGGAGCAGATATAATCGAGTACGGAAAATCGTTTGATGTATTGTTTTGACACTATTCTACATTCTCAATCATAAAAATTTGTTGACATACAGTGATAGCATTGTCCGTCCGTATGTCTGTTCATGTCGCAAAGTATACAGAAATCATTTCTAAAGGGGTTTGGTAAGCTTGTAATGCATGAACTCTCTTATGTTAACTGAATTATCGCTAGTTAAAAATTTGTCACACTGTTGTTGATCGTTCACAGGAAAAAGCACATCAAAACACCGGAAACGAAAGTTAATGTCTGACGTTCAGTTCACCCCAGAAAATGTTTAAACTTATTTCACCGTCATTACTTTATCAATTTCTCTAAACTTTACAAAATTGTGAAGATAACTTTACCTGTTTTTAAAGCAGTACATGTATTTGCTTTTTTCTGCACGTTGTGTTTTCGTTAAATTTGCGATAAGTGAAGTTCTCGAAATTTGCGAATTATGTTAATATTTTCTTATATAAAGCTCAAAAACGCATCTGGTGTCTCAAAATCAATTGGGAATTATAAAATATAGAATTTCTTCCAATTTCTTTTTATTGTTTGATATTTTATATTAGTTTATCGTAAGTGCAAAAAAAACCCATATAAATCGCGTTAAAGATATGCGCAAGCTTTAAAGCCAGTAATATAGTCTTTTCCATAGAATGAAAACTCGTGCTTAACTGGTAAAGGCAAATATGTTACCAAAGATAATTTACATACGTTTGTTTTTAAATGGTCCTTAGGCCGGATAAAAATGATAAATAAATTTTGGAATGAACTAAGGTTTTACATTGTTCTTTTAAGTTATGGTCACGTATCAAAAGTGGTAAAGACGGACGGAAACGGCGTTTTTTACATTACTTTTTATGTCACGTATAATGTGAATGGTTAAATTAAACACGTTTATTCTTTGAAAATACTAAAATGTTTTACTTTACGCTTGGTCTTAAAATACAAATACCAATAGTAATACCCAGCTTCATACTCACTGCTTTCGACACTAAACGCAATTCCTTAATCAGTGTATGTGTATGCTCAGGTACTGAAGTTTATTTTGGCAGAAAATGGATTCGTTACCTACTTTACACCGTACACTCGCAAACAATTTTTCATTTACACTCCGTACATAACTTAGCTAGACACTGTACACAAGGCATGGCCGTTTTTCGCAAATGTGTTATAGTTGCTTGAGTTGGTGAATGCCGGTTTTAATACAAGTGGAAGAAAGTCTATATTTTATAAATCCAGATTTAGAGACAGAAAATGCGTTTTGGGGTTCATTATTGGAAATTATCAACATAGTTCGCAAATGTCAACAACTAGGCTACACTTCATCGCAAATTAACCAAAACTAAAAACTACCTAACGTGCAGAAAAAATCAAAATACTTCTAAAAACATATTTAGCGTCATCAATTTTGGTTTGTTTACATAAAATGATAAAGAAATGATGGTGAAATAAGTTGAAACATTACCTGGGGTAATCTGGTCGTCAGCCATTCAACTTTCGTTTTCGGAATAGAACATATAGAGTTTCTCTAAAAGTTAAAAAAATCTCAGGAAATTAGAAGAAAAGTATTCCCAGAAGAAGTTCGATCACTAAAGGTTAAATCTTTATTTGAAATCAATGAAGAACGGTTTTTTTTCTTCCGTGGGAAGAGATATAGTGTACAGAGGTAGTCCAAATTAAGTCAAGAGCTTATTTTTTATGTTTCAACTCATTTGATCTTATTCCCCTCAATGACGAAATGATGGCTAACCATTTTTAAGGACACAGACCGGTAAATAAATCAATGTTTAATGAAGATCACAATTACAAAATGCCGTCATAGTTTGAAGCCGTTTAAATTATCCAGTTGCAAACATATACTAAGGCTTATACTGATTAAATAGCGATAATTTAGTTAACTAATGATAGTTCATGCATCACAAGCTTACATAACTCCTCTAGAAATGATTTCTGTATACTTTATGACATGAACAGACATACGGACGGACAATACTATCATTTTATCTTTACGAAATTTTATTATTGAGGACGTAGAATAGTGTCAAAGCAATTCATCAAACGATTTTCCGTACTCGATTATATCTGCTCCTGGTCCCCGCCAATAAATTCGCTTTCTGCTCCATGGACCCGCCCATTTCTATACCCCAAGCCCTTGCGAATTTGTAAAAAGTCTGTTTGTGCTAATATTTCACATATTGCCAAGGGAATGATTAAATTTTCCAATAGTGCTTACAGATTTATGCATATTTTCAGATCTATAAAGCATTTTGCTATAAAACGCAAAACTTCAAGATTTCATCACAAACTTCCCTATTTAAATCGCGATAAAATGTTTATTATCCCTTCTACCACTTTAGAATTCAACGAATATGTGCAGAATTCATTTGGCTTTTAAAATCAGCCGATATTTCTTTCCAAGAGTTAATCAAAACTAGCAAAAATGATAATTTCTTACACCCCTGTCAAGTGTGAAAAAACTTACCGTGTCTGCGCCTGGATGTGCCGTCCGCTCCTGGCTCTGCCAGTTGACGGGTGTGCACCACCAGCGGCCTCTATTTTATTGCCAGACCGTTTCGGGGTGGTATCCTACTTCTTGACTTGGCCAAGTATCGTCTGTTTTGTATTTTGCCGACATATGTGGTAAGGGTTTTTAATTTTTATACGATTTTCCTGGTTTACGTTAAGGGGTCTGTACTTGTATTGGCTACTCTTAAGCAGTGTTTTGAGGTGAACATAATTTTAGTTTTTTTTTAAATATATAAAAAATTCTAGTGACCTATGGACGACTGAAGGAAAGTGTCATAAAAGAACGTATGATGGTCCGTTTTGCTAAACAGCATTAATTTTATTATTAATACGCAAATAATCGCACAATTGCTCATAAGCCGCCCCTCGTCCATAGCCTAGCTACAATTCATGATGGCTGTCAAGTTGCACCATAACGTAATTAGAGACAAATTACCAACCTCCTTCTCGTCGCCATGTTGTTTTGTTTTCGTATTAAGATTGAATACTATCAGTGTTGACAATGGAAGCCAGTCAAAATATTTAATAAAAATAGTTTTCAGCACACGGAACTTGAAAGTGGACATTCTCAAAATTTAGCAAACCTGAATTGAGGCTGCGTTTCTTTGAATGTGACTTTTTGGATAGACATTTTTATCGCCGGATTTTATTTCTTTTGCATTGCGACTCGGATTGTTTTCATTACAACCAAGACATATGTTTGGGATGGATCTAAATTGTTACAAATTACACAGAGTTGCACTCAATCAGGTGCTCGGCTACCTGCACGAAAGGTTGCTAACATATGCTTCGGAAATTAGAAATAAATACAAAATGTGAACTCTTAAATTATTGTGACCTACAACTTTTAGGTGGGGCCATGGTTCTTGGCAGCGAGCTTTCTCCGTTGTTAGCGTGCTCGAAGATGTGCGACTGGATGCTGTTGCTGTAGCGGTTCTATTCCCGATCTGTGCCTTGACCTTTCAAGGTACGACTTGAACTTCTTAACTCATGTTGGCGTGAATGTAGATGTGGCTTACATATTTTTCATGTGGCTCAGTCCATTACTTGTTGGTCAACCGGCCATGATGCGTTTAACAGCTTTAACTTAAACGGTTACCGAGGTAGTGGACTTTCCCTCAATTGTCTTAGTGCGGTTTTCTTTTCCTTGCCGTTTTAATTTATTGCAAACAATAATGAACTGTGAACCCCAGAATCAACGGAATTAATAAAATATGAAACTAGGCTGTGTCATTGGGACACTGGTAAAATGGCCGCAGGATAATATATTTTCTCTACGATCATCTACACATCCTGCTTGATCATCTGTGCAAATTTGAAAGAAATCCACCCGATAATTAATGAGGAGTTGATGTCAGAGGATTTTGGGGGAAATACTGATGAACGTACGTACGGACGAATACAACAGTATATGCCTCCCACTTCGTGGGGGCATAAAAAATGTTGTTCAGCAATACCATGCTGATCGCTTGCCATACTTTATGCTCCAGGATCATTTTCGGGGAGATTAATAAACCGATGGGAAACATAGATTTAGACATTGTCATTGCACTTGTTTTATTTCTGTATAATTTTTTATTAGGTTAATAAAAATATTCAACATTTTCTTTTTTTGTTTCTTTTTAGTTCACAAAACCTTTAAAAGTAGTGGGATATTGTGTCAATAGCCATAATGGTCATCTAGAAGCATGTTGTACGTCATATTGCCCAACTTCAAACCCGGTCATCTGCGGAACTCTCACTGCTTTGAATTCTGTTTCTTCTTGTCACCGACATCACTTTCTTGCTCTCGTTTTCTTTTCTTAGCCCTAAAATACAAATAAATCAATTTATCCAAATCTGCTTATGGTGGTATTACAAACAAGTCTTCATTAAAACTAGACTGTGTCCACAGGACACTGATGCCCCCACTGCTGCAATAACATTTGTTACAAAATTTTGTACCAGGTATTAACAACATGTGGTGATCATGATTAGTAAATGAGGAGTAAGTGCCACAAAATTTAATAACTAACATAAACAAAAGGCCATAACTGTGGTGAAAATTGTTGCAAGACAATGTCTTTTACAAAAATCTTCACATCATGTCTAATCATCTGTGCAAGTTTAAAATCAGCCAATTAGAAAATGTGAAGTTGATGCCACAAAATTTTGTAAGTGAAATAAACAAAGGGCCATAACTGTGGTAAAAATAGCAGCAGAAAAAAATCTTTTTTTTTTATCATCTACCCAGCCATCTTGATCATGTGTGCAAGTTAGAAAGAAATCTGTCCAAAAGTAAATGAGGAGTTGATGCCACAAGATATTATTACTGAAAAAAACAAAGGGCCATAACTCTGGTAAAAATAGTCGCAGGAAAAAAATCCTTTCTTCACGATCATCTACACATCCTGCTTCATAATCTGTGCATGTTTGCAAGGAATCTGCCCTGTAGTTTAGGAGGAGTTGATGCCACAAGATTTAATTGCTGAAATTAACAAAGGGCCATAACTCTGGTAAAAATGGTCGCAGGAAAAAATCCTTTCTTTACCATCATCTACAGATCCTGCTTCATCATCTGTGCAAGTTCGCAAGAAATCTGCCTTATAGTTTTGGAGGAGTTGACGCCACAAGATTTAATTATTGAATATAACAAAGGGCCATAACTCTGGTAAAAATGGTCGCAGGAAGAAATCCTTTTTTCACGATTATCTACACATCCTGCTTCATCATCTGTGCAAGTTTGCAAGAAATCTGCCTTGTAGTTTAGGAGGAGTTGACGCCACAAGATTTTATAACTGAAATTAACAAAGGGCCATAACTCTGGTAAAAATGGTCGCAGGAAAAAAATCCTTTCTTTACGATCATCTACACATCCTGCTTGATCATCTGTGCAAGTTTGAAAGAAATCCGCCTTATAGTTTAGGAGGAGTTGATGCCACAAGATTTGGGGACGTACGGACGGACGGACGAGTGCAACTCTATATGCCTCCCACTTTGTGGGGGCATAAAAAAGAATTATCTGTCTACTTAAAAAGCACACGTCTATTTTTTTGTTTGGTTGAGAATCGTGTGCCTGTTATTTATGTGCTAAGGGTATAAATACTATGAAGTAAAAATCAGCATGGATCTGGTTGTAATATTTTTTAGACTCTTTTTACTATTGACATTTGTTTATAGGATAAACATATATTAACACCGCTATGGACTGCGCAATATGAATAGGTAAAACACTTTTATAATACGTCATATTTACTGAATCACACATCTAAGGCCTCTACTGGAAATTATTTCCATCATTTAATGCTATAAAAATGTAACAAAAAGTTGATGTTGCATCATAATATAACGATCTTGCTAGTAACAAAACTACTGTTGAATATTGGCAATAAAAACTTAAAAGTTAATTTGCATTTTTTTCCCACTCCAGTTTTGAACTCCAACTCTAGGGAACTGGACCTGTGATTATCAAAAATAAATATGGACAGGTTAAGTCATAATATGTTGTTTCTTTTTAAAACAGATCTGCATTCCTGGAAGGTAAAATCAATTCTGAGATTATATCATCTGTTATTAGCACCAACTTGGCTATTTTTTCATTTCACATCCATCCGACCTGGAGCCAGTGTAACAGGCCGTGTATATGCAATTTAATGAGTGGTTCAAATCAAACCAAGAGAGCAGTTAAAGTCCATTACTCAGTAGGCGATGGCAAGTTATCGGCTGATTCTCCCAGCTTCTGTCTCAGCATTTCCTGATCCTTCTCTTTAAGACTGGAAAATCCCGAGATCCTGTAAAAAATAAGTAGAACAAACGATAATGAATGTTTCTAAAAGAGAGGGGACTGGGAGCTTCTCAAAAGAGGAGTGGGGATGAGAATTTTTTTAATTGGCTACAATTTGTTTGTATTTCAGGAAGTGAAGAGATCTTGATGGTATTATTTGAGAAATCGACGAATATATGGTCTCTGAATGCATAAAACAGACCATGACCACTGGCAACTAAAATGCTTCAGCAACTTGGTGAAAAACAAATGGTGATACTGCTGTGCAACAACTACCATATCTAGTATCTAAGTCAGTAGATATATGATCAGGGAAGATGGTCTGAAAGTAGACAAATCTATGTTGAAGCTATTGTGGGTGTTCAAAGGTTCATCGAAATGTTGATTTTTAAATGTTCACGGAAAATTCATGTTAAATAATCATCAAATGTTTATACCAGAATTCGGTGCTAGCAGTGTAAATTAAGGTATTTGCTTGCTTGTATTCACCTAGTGATCTCTGTTTTGACCACGGATGACCCATTTTAAAATCTGCCAAAGACACTACCAAGAAAAGCATTTTAAGCACGTTTGGTGATTATCTCATAAAAAATATAGCCTGTATCCTGTACAAAATTTTATGACAGATGGAGGCTGTCCGAAAAAATGATGTTTAAATATCATTCTGAGAGCTATGGCGTGTTAAAACTCTTTAAAATAAAAAATAAAATTTATGCTCTTCTACAGAGGCTTATTTATCAGACTTAATTTTCAGAACAAACATAATCTTACTTTTGGAGATTCATTTCTGTTCCAAATCCTAATTCTTCTCTCTTTTTCACAAAACAATCCACATGATGCCACAATTCTTGTGGGCCAAACCTTTTGGCATTTTTGCTTTCCTTATCAGTTTTTCCTAAACGCACTTCACCCTAAAAAAGTATGTGTATTCACATGTTTAGTCATATAATTTCTGTTATTTTTCGATGTCATTTACTTAGTATTATCTTAATATTCCGCAATGGGTGTTACTAAGCTGTAATCATTATATCTAATAACTTCTAATGTTATCTTTTTGAACAGGTAAGAAATGCCGAGAAGAAAGATGAAATAAAAAAATAAAAGACTAAGCAAAACATTTCTTTTTATTAATATCAAACTCCCAATAATAGTAATGTCAAACTCCTAATAATAGTAATGTCAAACTCCCAATAATAGTAATGTCAAACTCCTAATAATAGTAATGTCAAACTCCAAATAATAGTAATGTCAAACTCCCAATAATAGTAATGTCAAACTCCCAATAATAGTAATGTCAAACTCCTAATAATAGTAATGTCAAACTCCTAATAATAGTAATGTCAAACTCCTAATAATAGTAATGTCAAACTCCTAATAATAGTAATGTCAAACTCCTAATAATAGTAATGCCAAACACCTGTGAAGAAACTTTGGATATTCTTCTGGGACACAAACACCTTGAAAAATGTATTAACATAATTTACCTTGCTAATCTTATCATTGCAACCTCTACAAATAGATTTCCCAGTTTTCGAATACTCAGTACTGAAGTCACTGTCAGATGCTGAAGCCCCTTCATCCTTACCATCACTAGCTCCTCCCCCTGAAAGACAGATACATGCAGTATGGATGCAAATCTATCTAGAATAGCCAGTAATTCTACAGAACCAACTGAATCTCTCTTAGTTCTTCCCACTTAAACTTGTGCTCTTATTGATACATGGGGCATGGGAATTTCTCGGTAGTACCAATTGAAAATTCTACAAATGTTAAGGAAAACAGCTGCTTTTCGCAGTGATATTAGTAACACAGGTTGTCTAAAGAATATGAAGCGGATTGGAATATATTGGAACTGTACCTTTTACTTTGTCCTTTTTAATATTCTTTGCCACCGGCTCGTCCTTTTTACTAATTTTTTCCATCGGCTCGTCCTTTTTACTATTCTTTATCAGAAGCTTGATCATTTCTTGGTCTTCTGATTTGAGTTCTGCAAATCCATCCATCTCTTCTGTTGTAGCCGAATGGATTTCTTCAAAGAAGCAGTTATGGTGAAACCATTTGACCATCTGTATAAGTATAAAAATCTAACTGAGTTAGTGAAACCAACAAAAAACAAATGGTAAAAAAGTGAAATATGCATATCAGGAATCACCACACTCAGAAAACACAGCCTCCGCAAGCAGCCAAAACGGAGAGGAAAGGAGAGCACGAGTTTGTAAGAGAATCAATGTCAAATTATACTTCACAAACAACTCACGATAAAGAAATTCATAATGGTTACCACAATGGAAAAGTCAGAGGCAAAATAATTTGTCACTGCAGGTTTAAACCAGGTCCCAAGGTTATAAAACTGAGCATGGAAACCAGTCTCAAATCTCAAGCATCTGATTTCAGCCAGTCAGATGCTTGAGATTTGAGACTGGTTTCCATGCTCAGTTTTATAACCTTGGGCACAGGTTCTTGGGTGAATCAACCTCACACTTGGGCGAACGGTAAAGCAATATTTCATTTTAAGAAACATTATCTTAACTGAATTAAAACAGGAAGCAAGTAACTATTTTGTGACCATATATTGCACAAAACTGGAAATTGATTTCAATCATCATGAATTGAAAGAGGGTGAAATATCAATAATGCAAATGTAACTTATGTCAGAGGCTATCTAATACATCCTTACACTTCACCCCACCCCAGAGCTGTTGAAAATATTTAATTAATAGACCAACAGAGGCTTTCTTTCTAGGAATTTTTTTTCTGTACCCTATGGGTAACACTAAGTTATTTGGCCATCCATCTGCCATTCTTTCTTAAGACGTGGATTCGTGTTCAGTCAGTAACTTATATAGCATTAAGGTTTTGTAAAAAGCCAGGGATATATAGCTGCCATTGTTAAAATTTTACTATAAAATTTAAGTTTTATTTAAGTAGTTACATCAACAAATTGTATAAACTAATATAACCATATTTCTTATTAGTAGTTTAACTTAGGAGTCGCCCACCCACATATTGGAGACCATGTTATAAAAGAAACAATATGACTTGAACCACTTTGATAAAGAGTCACCAAAGAAACACAACAATAAAACAAGAGCCATGTTACACATGGTCAATCCCCCCACCGAAAATAAGTTACCTGAAGGTTGTAATTTCGTATAATTTACCTGGAGAGGAAATCCTTAAAATGCCATATAGTTATGGTCATGCTGAGTACAGTTTTCAAGTAAGTGGTTGCAGTTTGAAGAAAACCCCTAAAAATATAGGCAAGGTAAAGTAATCGTTTTTACACCTTGCATTACCTACCAATGTGCTCTGTCAGTGTATGAAGTTTGAATAAAATCCCTCTAGTAGTTTTGGAGTTATGCTACGGACAAAATTTATCAAGTAAATCTGATAAAGGGGAATAACTCTAAAAAATAGGCAAGGTAGAGTTATTGGACTTGCACACTGCACTACCTACCAATGTGCTCTGTCAGTATATGAAATTTGACTAAAATCCCTCAAGTAGTTTTGGAGTTATGCTCCGGACACAATTTATCAAGTAATTTTGATAAAGGGGAATAACTCTAAAAATAGGCAAGGTAGAGTTATTGTTCTTGCACACTGCACTACCTACCAATGTGCTCTGTCAGTGTATGAAATTTGAATAAAATCCCTCAAGTAGTTTTGGAGTTACGCTCCGGACAAAATTTATCAAGTAAAAATGATAAAGAGGAATAACTCTAAAAAAAGGCATGGTAGAGTTATTGCACTTGCACACTGTACTACCTACCAATGTGCTCTGTCAGTGTATGAAGTTTGAATAAAATCCCTCAAGTAGTTTTGGAGTTATGCTCCAGACAAATTTATCAAGTAAATATGATAAAGAGGAATAACTCTAAAAAAAGGCAAGGTAGAGTTATTGTTCTTGCACACTGCACTACCTATCAATGTGCTCTGTCAGTGTATGAAGTTTGAATAAAATCCCTCAAGTAGTTTTGGAGTTATACTCCGGACAAAATTTATCAAGTAAATCTGATAAAGGGGAATAACTCTAAAAATAGGGAAGGTAGAGTTATTGTTCTTGCACACTGCACTACCTACCAATGTGCTCTGTCAGTGTATGAAGTTTGAATAAAATCCCTCAAGTAGTTTTGGAGTTATGCTCCGGACAAAATTGTTTAGGACGGACGCACGGACGAAGGGCATTTCTAATAATTCTGTTTATTCTATGTAGCAAGCGCCGCCTCCCTGTAAGCCATGGGTATGACTGGAACAAGTTTGATATAAGGGCTGAAGGTTATAAAGCTGAGATTGGAAATCAGTCTCAAATCTCAAGCATCTGATTGGCTGAAATGGCGACTGGTCGCCATCTCAGCCAATCAGATGCTTGAGATTTGAGACTGGTTTCCAATCTCAGTTTTATAACCTTCAACCAAGGTGTTCAAAGGAATGTCAATTTCCTGTGAAATATTTCTAAAACCTAGCTTACAGTTTTTTAAGGTCATGCGTAGAATAGTTTTTTTTTTAGTTTTACATATAGACATATAAGGAACTTCATACCCCACCCCTAAGTCCCATGACTCTTTAACTAGGTTCTTGGGTGCACAGACTTCACACTTGTCCCTTCAGGTTCTCATATAAACAAACCATTGCCCAAGGTTATAAAACTGAGCATGGAAACCAGTCTCAAATCTCAAGCATCTGATTGGCTGAAATGGTGACTGGTCGCCATTTCAGCCAATCAGATGCTTGAGATTTGAGACTGGTTTCCAATCTCAGTTTTTTAACCTCCGGACCAGTACAAGTTACCTTGGTGAATTAACTCCATCACATCTATCTAATCGAGAGGCTGCAAGCAAAAAGCACAAATCATATCAACTAAAGCAAGAAGCTAAAAGCAATGTCAAGCGAAAGAAATACTAATAAACAAAGATATGTTGGCAATATTTACTTTGGTGTAACATGTAAACAATGCATTCAGTAAAGGTAATATAAAAAGAAATTAGAAGCTAATAAAAGTGTGTCTATTGAACAACTATGCCCTCTTTCCTCAATTGTAAAAAAACAAAAGCATTTTCATATAAAAATAAGTGCATATTTCAGAATAACTATGACTATGCATAATATAAACAACACATATCTTTATTGCAAATAGCTTCACACATTAAGATTTGATGGACAAAAATCCTTCATTTGCCTGGCTTATTTTAGCATAACAAAGTGAAACAGTGCCCAAGGTTATAAAGCTGAGCATGGAAACCAGTCTCAAATCTCAAGCATCTGATTGGCTGAAATGGCGACCAGTCGCCATTTCAGCCAATCAGATGCTTGAGATTTGAGACTGGTTTCCAATCTCAGTTTTATAACCTTCAGCCCTGGCATATCAAAAATGGCCATATCCAGAAGATACACATTCCCCATACAGCTGCAGAGAGGAAAATAGAGCATAGGTTTATAAAATGATTGAAAAAAGAGAACATACTAAAATCAAAAGCAAAAGCTACATAAGCAAAGCAATCAACTGTAGATAGGTTAATCACCATGCATACAGAGCGCTGTAAAGTATCATGTTGATAGGTTTATCATTTTGATTTTACAAAATTAATGACCTTTACAAATAAAGTAATGAAATTGATAAAATTTGCATTTTACTTTCTTCAATTTATTCATGAAATCTCCATAAAACTGGGTGTTAAATACCTTGTTGCTGTAGTGATTTTAAAATGAAGTTGAATGTTTTAACTTAATCTTGGTAACAGCGATAATACTTTTAAAATGTTTTTCCTAATTTGTGATACTGATACCCCACGACTTTCATCTTTTTCTGTTTTGTAAAAATTACAACATTGAAATCTTTAACAATGTTTCAAGCAATTATTGTATGTTTTTAATCTTTATTCTTCAAACTCAGATAGCAATTTTGCATTTCTTACATCTAGACTATTAAGTTCATATCTGGCGATCAAACATCATATTTATCATTTGAACAATACAGACCATTTTAATTTTATTTCAACTGATATCATGTTTGTAAATATAATTTTTAACATTTAATTACTTTCCACATTAAGTTAAAGCCATATATACTTCATCAAATGTTTTGGGGAGGATACTGTGCAGTATACTAGCCTTCTGTTTAAGCTTGATAGTTTATAATAATAAGTGTATATAATAAGTGTAAAGTGAACTCGTTTGAAAAGGTTGGGAAAAAGTTGTGGGTTTTAATCAAAATTATGGCAAATAAAGGGATTAAATGCCTTTGGTAGGGGATAATAGGGATTCTTCCTTACCTTCTGAATATCAAAAAATGGTTAAAGTTATCTGCATTATATGTACATTCTGCATAATAAGACCTCTGTTCTTTCATGCAGGTGGTGTTGTGATAAGAGGATACTGTAACGATCTCTTGTTTTATGACAGGCTAATCTCAAACACAAAGCACACAACGGTAGGTCTCCGTAAAATACACAGAATAAAATATACTAACATATTTCTTTTAAAAATGAGAATCTTCAATTAATTATAACTATTTAATACTTAAGAAATAATATGCATGGGTTCAAGCAGGCAAAAAACTGGAGCTGTCAGAGACAGCAAGCGCCACTTTATGAATCATTTGAAATAACAGCAATTTTGAAAATAATTATTCTTTAAGATAGCAGTTTTTAATTTGAGGGTTAAAAGTACAAGTATACTTACATGATAAAAATATCAATTAAAATGACATGTCACCAAGCTTTTTAAAATTTTAATTAGCTTTTAAGTTTAAAATCTGACACATTCACCGAGCAGAGTAGGAACACCCAGTTATTGAGTTATATTGAAACATTATTAAAATCACAATAAAACATAGCAAAGTTCTGTATTTTGTACTCAAAACAAGTGAATATAATATGTTTTGTATATTCAGAAAAAAAAAACTTTGCTTGCAAAGAATTTTTGCTAAAAAAATAAGGTCTTTTTTAATTGAAACCAACAATTTCCCCCTTCTGACCAAGCAATATGCAACAAAATACTATTTAAACTTTATTCTGTTAAAATAACTCGAGAAAGTTATGCCAACATGCTTACTTTGGAAAAAATAGTTGAAGACCATACAAAATTATTCATTAAAAATAATCTTTTCAAGTTTAAAATAAATTTGCCAGATAGTAAATGAGTTGATGCCCCAAAATTTTATTAATGAAAATAATGAAAATAACAAAGGGCCATAATTCTGGTAAAAAAATTATTGTGGGAAAAAACTATTCTTTACCCCCAATCATAAACATTCCGACCAAGTCTGAAGATGGCATAAATATTTCTCTCGGTAGAAAGCAGACATATCTACATGCGGACATAGCCCTGCACAGGACTGGTCACAGTTCTTATTATAAATCCTGGGCATATCAAAGGGGGCATAGAAAAAGCTTAGGGTGACAATATTATCCATCAAGACATGCTTAAAAAAACATCATCACTTACCTTTCCCTGGTAGGTATAGGACTGAAATACAAAAAAATTCACTTTTTAATAAATGTTACTGATTACAGGGCTTTTTTTCCTTCTAAAGTAGGAGCCGTTAATGGGCACCTTCCCCTCAATAAATTTCTTTAAAATCATGCAGTTTTCCCAAAAGCGTTCCCTGGTTTTTTTATTCCCTTTCAGAGAAAAAAACAACGCTATTTTCCCCAAGATTATAGGGCGTGGGCCCCTTCCCCTGGCAGCATGAAAAAGCCCTGGACTCTTGTTCAAACTGTGTAACAATTTAGTAGCAAGTCAGTGATTTTTCCATGAGGCCCAGCTTGCTGAATTATGGCTAAATTCAAACAAGATATGTTGGGTGTTCGGTTGAACACGTGCTTCGCCATATGGTTAACAAGAGCCCAACAAAAGAACTCACAATAATGACATCATGCTTGACCAAGTACAGATACAACTATTTCAAATGTGACCATGACAAAATAACGATTTTTCACAAAATCTAAACAATCTTGACATTAGATATAACATTTGAAAGTTGATGACAGAAAGTGGTTAAGAGTGATCACATACACAATTTTGTTTCTTTCAATAAGACCAGTAGGAAAGCAAACAAAAAATCAAGCAGTGAATAAGTAATTCAATAATTAAAACCATTTACAGCACACATGAATTAACCACTGATATAACAGTTGACATGCGGATAAAACTGATCCTTACATTCAGTGACATTGTAATGTGTATAATATGCACTAAACATTGTACTATGAAGTCTTGTTATAATTTTTACTTTGTTACTTAGTCCATGACAAGCTGGCTCAAGTATTTGGCTAGTCCCACTTGTTGAGAAAGTGTTAAATCAGATATGAAAATAATTAGAATATTCATTTCAGGTAGGTTTAGAAATCCCAGTGTTTTAAATCAGCAGATGTCTCATTAGGGAGCTTGATATTACCAAAACAGAATGTCTAAATTTACTAAAACTGAAACCGAAAGTAGAACAAGGAACTAGGGAGTACTAGATCTAATCAAATCAACAAAGACAACATGTAAATAAATTGTAATCTGATTACTTTATCAAGTAATTGCTCTATATAAATTACATTTAAAAATACAGTAATTGTCATTTAATTATTGTAAGGATTGCACTGTCAAAGTTTGCCTTGTGGCAGCAATCTACTTTCGTTTTGTTTTTAAATAATTTAAAACCAATGGCATACATACCTTTTCTACAACTGCCAGACGTAGAGAGTTGTTTTCAATTTTGTTACTACATCTTTTGCAAGAAGATCTTCCGCTTTTTGCATAGTCGACTTGATATTTGTTGAAATCGTTGTCCATTCTGATTTAGCCAATATTGCCAACTTTGCAGCGCCAATATTTGCGGGTGTGACTAAAATCCGGACTAAAATCTATTACCCGGGATCCGGTATCCGGATCCTCAGGACGAACATGTCTTGCATTATATCAGAGTCTATTTAATTGATAAAATAGACCCTGATTATATTTACAGTAAACTATTTTAAAATATGTACATCAAATCTATCTCAGGATTGATTAGATTTTATCTAAGAAATTAGTTAAAATTGAAAAGTGTTATTTCACGCAGGGTCTATTTAATCAATCTATTTACTAATTAAATAGACCCTGTTTCACGCAAAAAGTTTGAGCTTTTGCATATTTTAAAAAGGGACAGAAAGTGAAAAAAAACTTTCTTTAATAATATCAATTTGAATAAAACATGGTACCAACACCAATTATAGATAAGCGCTATAAATATGTTTATTATAAATGTAATAGATCGTTGAGAACACTGAGGTAAACAGCAGAAATCGAACGAAAATGAAAGTTGTTCGTCCTATTAATCTTATTCCGGCTCTCTTGGATACTGATCTCCCAGTCTCGCCTACAGAATAGAATAGAATAGAATAGATTTTATTTCCAATCAAGGGTCATATACATGACATATTAATCACAATATAAATATGTACATGAGCAATAGCATCAAACTAAGGATATTAACATAACAAAAGCTTGATTCGAATTGGTTTAAACACAATTAACACAGGATATGCATAACTAACTAAGAAAAATTTATTACCAACCCATGGTCTAACATACTACAGACTGAGCATTACAGGGTAGTCAAACAATCCTATTTATTTATACATGTATAAAAGTTATCCTCCCCTAGTTAATTCAGTTGTTAACAAGATTTTTCTAAGAGATCTGTTCTTTTGTTATATATATTGTATAAAAATGAAGCAAAACTATTGACCACATCACAATTTTCTGAGGACATAAGCCATACAAATTTCTGAACACTAGTTAAAGTTTCAAAGTTACTATTTAAATATTTTATTTTATCAAAAAAGCGGTTTCTTTCTGCTTCAAATCTATGGCAACACATTGAAAAATGGGGTTCGTCTTCAACTAAGTTAAAAGAACATAAATTACAGAACCTTAGATCTGCTGGAATTTTCTTATATCTTCCCGTTTCAATATTCAATTTATGAGCACTGATTCGAAATTTTGTAAAAAAGGTTCTAATGTTCCTATCTCCCAAAATGTTGAAATACGATTCTCTACAAAATCGTTGTTTAAACATTGCATAGGCTTGCATGTGCAACATGTAAGTCCATTCACTAGATTGGTAGAACTGCAATGGGCAGTCGAGCATGGTAGACGCATTCCTTTACTTTGAAATATATGATTGCCTCTTCTAACTGCATCACATACCTTGCAAGCTTGAGTACATCGGATTTCTGATGTTGTTCTCACTTTCATTCATCTGTTTAGTTTTCCATCTATTTGGATGTCGCATATATTTGTGTCTCCTAAGCTACTAAGGGTGGCTGTATAAAAATCTGTTTCATTCTTGTTGATTTGTGAAGTTTGTCATATGTTTCTAGACTATTGTGTGGATATTTGGAAGCTGTCTCTTAAATGTCATAACTAGTGGTACCTGCTGTTCTGTTCTTTAGTCTTCTGTTTATAGCTTAAGAGATCATTCCTGTCCGTTTTATCTACCTTCTGTAGCTGACTTTCAATAAACCTTCCACTATATCCTCTCATTCGTAATTGTTTTTTTTAAGTTCTTGCCTATGAGTTAGATAATCATTCGGTTTTGAGCATATTCTTTTTATTCTGATCCCAAGACCTTATAGGATGCCTTTTTTATCGTATTTGGGTGACCCGATTTGTACTGTAAGTACATGTGTTTATCCGTAGGTTTTTAGTATAAGTCTGTGTACAAGCGACCATCCCGACCATCATTATCTTTAATAACGACTGTGTCCAGAAATTCTTTTTTTTTCATGCTCCATCGTAACTCAACTTTTATGTTTTTATGGATTGAATTAGCGTATGTATGGAAGTTGTGGAGCTCGTCAATGTCGTGTTCCCACACTCCAAATCCATCATCAATGAACCGCTTGTAAAGTCTTGGTTGCTTCTTATACTCGCCAAGCTCTTCATCCCAAAATCGCATAAATGTACAAGCAAAATTTTTTTCCAAGCTTTGAACCAATTGCAACGTCTTCAGTTTGCATATTTTCTTTTCCATCAAAGTTGAATAAAATTATGTTGTTGTTAATAATAGTTTCTATCATTTTGATGACACCCTCTGTTTTAAGTTTTTGTATTGTCCTCGGTTCTAATGCTTTCCTGCATTGTTTAATGCCATCTTCTTTGGGAATCGATGGATAGAGCTTTACTGCATAAAGCAGAATTACATTGCTATCATTTTTTCTATTATAGTTCTCTATTACATTAAGGAAATATGTGGTGTCCTGTATATATCTTGAGGTCCCTTTTACATATTCATTCAATTCTTTTTCAGCTTTTTCAGCCTTCCGTTCTGTTGGTGTACCACCACAGTCCACAAACGTCCTTATGGGGTACCCCTTCCATTTAAAACGTCTTTTTTCACCTCTTCAATGTACTCATCTAGCCATTTGTCTCTACCTCGCTCGGGTGTAAAACTACCTTCTTTCTTCAACCATTCTTCTTCAGGCCTCGCTCGTTGATCTCCCCTATCATAAAAGCATTCTCGCAGCCGCACCCGTCTCTCCCACTCGGTTAAATCTGTATAGATCTTTGAAATGTCTATTCTGTTCGTCGACGGAACGAAAGACAGTCCTTTCTCAAGAACCTCCAACTCTTCTTGTGTTAAGATACGTTTAGATGTATTAGATACTGTGGTACCTTGGTTTCGATCTGTCTTCTTTATTTTC
This sequence comes from Corbicula japonica, assembly GCA_038501625.1. Taxonomy (NCBI): domain Eukaryota; kingdom Metazoa; phylum Mollusca; class Bivalvia; order Venerida; family Cyrenidae; genus Corbicula; species Corbicula japonica. Next base: position 530,863 of record JAZAYU010000109.1, on the reverse strand, counting down.
ATCTTTGCTTTTCTTATAGTTCATAGTGTCACTGAAATCAAACTATTCTAGCTCTGGTTTCAGTAAACTGTCTTGTTGACCACTATGTTCTGTGCACTTTCAACCAAATAGAAATGATTATTTGACAATTTAAGTTTCATCACTTGCCTATGGTCATGTTTGCCTGTTTGGTCACTTTCAAATGTTAGAAATTCACTACTGCTGGCAGCATTCACATTCTCAACATGAATACTTATCTTATAGAAGTTGCATAAATCTCAGCTTCGGTAGCCGAAGATGTTATTCTACCATCAGTCATCATCTGGTTTGCCATGTGTTCTTCAATATCACCGTTAATAAATGTTTCATACTGTGATCTATTATCAAGTATATACCGGACAAGTTCTTCTCGTATTTCATTGTGTCTAGATTCACTACCATATATGTATTTTGATAAACACCTATAAAAACAGTTTCCATCGGGTTTAACATTGATGATAATATCTCTGTTACGTATGTTATAAGTAGTGTTTATGTTGTACTTTTATGAGCATAGACCTTTATACTTCCTGTTTTTATTCTTCCCAAGTTTTTTTTCGCAAATTCAATAAATTTAACATCTATTACCTCGTTTTCTAAATGAAAATCTTCAATATCACTCAGTTTTCTCTCACACGCTTCAACTGCAATATACATCAGTTGTAGAGATGCATCACGTTTGATTTTTTTCACATTTATCCTTTAGGTCGTCATCCACATCCATTTCAAGATGCCATTTTATATGAAATCCTTTCGGAATAATGTCACTTTTGCATAGAAAATCTCTGTAGGATTCATAGCGGAGTTTAATGTTCCTCATGTATCTATCCATGTTGAAATGTTGCACATCACAATTTAGGAGTATAAATATTATCCTTTAAATTATCCTGGCAGGGATAAGTATATAGCCAGTTTAAACACACTCTTAATACGTTTCTGCCATTAGCCTTCTTCAGTTGTTAATGCTACAGCACTTCACGGACTGTAATGGCTCTGATGATGATGTTGGTGGTAGTGGTGGCGATGAAGATGGAGGTGGTGGCTCTGATGATGAAAAAAATGCCATTTGACGAAACAGTAACTCGATGATAAGTAAAATTCTTTAAAGATTTAAGTTGTTGATCGTGTTTATATTTCTGTTTTCTTTTTTTACTCTTACTTGTATTAACTATAATTTCGCTTTGAATGGCGTAACTATATACTTTGTTCAATACTGTAGTGTTTGTAACCCCTCTTGAGTTTAGGGAAAACAAGCACAGTGCCCTCAGCAAATTTTCTAAATATCTGAAATTGAACAATGGAAAATAACATCATTGCAACATGTTGACTACGAATAGGATAAATAGAAACGACAATAATGATTGACCCTGTTGTACACCCATATTAAAAGGAAACTTTAAAAGCCACCGAACAAGACAAATATGGAAATATTGCAGGCTCAATTTGATAGAGCCTATTCATGGGCAGAAATGTATATAACTGCCCATGCCGCCTAGACCCGGGTTGAGTATTAGAAGTACTATTAACATACTTAAGTATCGCGCTAAATGACAAGGGACGTAACTGATCACAGCACTGATTGAATATACAGGGAGAAATTTTACAGCCGCCACATGGCACATGGCACAAACAACGCTACTATGATATTGAAATAGACGAAAACGGAACTTTTCAGGCCACCGAACACGACAAATATGAACAGTTTGCAGATTTAAACAAAAAGTCGCTTAGTTGGGAGAACTTCTCCATTTTAAATTTATGGAATACAAACTAATTGACAAATTGCCTCTTAATTAATTATCAAACATATTTTCTGCTGTAGGATTGTGCTAATTTCTGTATTCTTTAATTGTTAGAATATAGGTTATTTTGTACTACTAGCACATTTCTCAATTCTTCGCACAAATGTTTCATCCGAGAATGTATGAATGCTGCAGCAAGAAAATGTATGTCAACGAAAACGAAATGTCCATCTTTCTTTGTGAACAATAAAATTGAATTTCTATTTCCCTGGAAAGAAAGTCACGCCATTATAGAAATACTGAACTTTAAAAAAATCAAATTACTCAGCAATTCGAATTTCCAATAAATAGAGATGCCGCACACATGCAAACAAATTGTTTGTTAATATTTGCACTAAATACAAAGTTTTCGAATCAGAATCAAGAACACAAGATTATAAAACTGAGATTGAAGACCAGTCTTAAATCTCTAGTAGATGCTCCTTGATATCTGTCTCCCTTTCAGCCAATCAGAAGCTTGAGATTTGAGTCTGATCTTCAGTTTTAGTTTGATTATTTTGGACATCGATATGCAAGAATAGAGAAATAATTCTTCTTCATTGACTTCAATTTTGCAGAGTAGTTGTCTCCCCTATTCCAAGGTTTGACTGAAATATGCTGTAAACTTTGCAAGAAATAGCTCATTATTGTTTTTAAAAATACGAACATTCAATCGTTTCAGAATAGACATAATCTGAATGTTATAAAATTGAGCATGGAAACCAGTCTCAAATCGCAAGCATCTGATTGGTCGTCATTTTAACTAATCAGATGATTGAGATTTGATACTGTTTTCCAATATTAGTTTTATAATCTTTGACCTGAGTGTTAGTTTGCTCGCAATTAAAATAAACTGCGAAACGTATTTTTAAATGGTGCTAAATGCAATGATTATAATTAGTTTGGTTTTGGTTCTAGGCGAATATGCTATTTAAAATGTCTGCTTTCCATGAATGGTTGGACACGCATCCATATGGTATATTTATAAGCATGTTTTATATTGTCTTGGTCAAATTTTGTTTTCGACTTCTTCATTTGTAACTTTCCTAACCCTTTACTCCATATATACGCCTTTCTTCGCATGGACAAGCAGTGTAGATATAGATCAGCCAGCAAATTCGTGTAGTCTGATCTGCATCAGCACTGGTCGCATCTTCAGAATAAACATAATGATTCTAAAAGCGAGCAGTGTAAATCCTGATCAGACGGCATGCTGCACGCTGCAGTAATAATACAATATGTCTTTATTTTATAATATGTAAGAGGGCCATATTTTTATTATATTTGGCATAATAAGTAATTATAGCACGTTGCAGAGATCCAAAAGCAATAAATAACTTATAATCTTTCTCCTTTAAATTCAGTTGTGTCCCATAAAGACGCCTGCAGAGCAGTCTCTTGGTCGTTTAGACAAAACTACAACGATCAAATGTAAATTTCCTTATTGGAAAAAATCAGACTCTGTCTTTATGGTCATTTGGGAGACCTTCACATTTCCAATCTGTTGGTAGCTCTTTCGAATTTCTATTGATGCTACAGTTCAAGATTTAAAATCAACGGTTACTTACAATTAGATTTTAAATGGTTGCTTAATAGAAACTAAACAAGACTAAACTTAAGTATCACAAGATAGCTATTGTTAAGCGGATGTTAGCCCCTTATCCTGATCTATGACCATGATTATCAGTTAAACGAATCGGAATAAATACAATTTCAGCCCAGGACTTAATCCAGACTGCCCTGTAATACATAAAATGTTAATGCTCGTCTTAGTTACGTATGTTTTCGTCGAATAACAACTACATGTATATGTGTATTTGAATATCTAGTGTTTCATTATCAAAATAAAATGTAGGATAAAACGGATAGATCATTAGGTTTCAACCATTCCCTGAATCATTGCAGTAATAAAGAGGTCACGATTTTCATGACTTCTTTATAGCCATGATTTTTCGCAAGTTCCTTTTATCGGTAATATTCGGTAAGCAACCGTAAGGTGTTTTTTTTATTTTTGCCAATACTTAAGTTTAATTACGTAATATAATAACTATATATTATATATTATACTAACTGCACTTGGCTTGTTTGCAGTGTTATTGTAAGTCGTATGTTTCGTCATTTATTCAACGAATATTTCATTTCCAAACATACGACGAACCAACTACAAAACACAATCCCTAGGAGCGGCGTAACTTTCGATAGGTCATCGAATCCCTGGGCTTGCACAGGTAATCACTGGACTTGCACGTCAGTTTGATTTGTTATGCTTGTTTACTTTCTGGATGTACGTCAATCCACACCATTGCAATAAAATTCATTACATCCCTACCTTTGGGCTTGCACATTAAATTGGTTCAAGCTTCGCTCAGCCTGCTGAACTTAAACTGGTGTTTACAAGCGCGGAGACACCGACAGATTAATCTATTAATCCAAAATCTTTTAGACTACAACTGCATGATCAGCAATAATGCCATGACTGAAGGTTATAAAGCTGAGATTGGAAACCAGTCTCAAATCTCAAGCATCTGATTGGCTGAAATGGCGACTGGTCGCCATTTCAGCCAATCAGATGCTTGAGATTTGAGACTGGTTTCCTTGCTCAGTTTTATAACCTTGGGCACATAACAGTCTCTCAAACCGAACACTATCGCATGGTAAACGGTGCGTTTTTTCTCGTTACTGCCCAAAACAGTTTACCGATGGTCATAGATTCCAATCGTAACAGACATGATAGGTCCTGTGTCCAGAATCATAAAACTAAGTCTGGAAACCAGTCTAAAATCTCGAGCATCTGTTTGACTGAAATGGCGAGGAATTTTTTCTTTCTCAAATTCTTCAATGCAAGAAACTTAGATTGTCTCCACACCCGACAAAGAAAGAAAAAAAAAGAAAAAAAAGAAAAAAAGAAGAATAGTATTAGGATGTATAAAATTATTTTGATTACACAAAAAGCAGATATCAAGGACTATATTATTTAAATATACATGGCAAGCAGTAATTTAATCTGCAGTTAATTTTCAAACACAAACAAGTTCACTTTACATGTATAGCGACTTTATTTTTTCCAAATATATTACTTGTAGCTACATGAACTTAAATCACAAAACTAACAAACCGGGTCGATAAAAAGTTATTTATTATGCCCGCTTCGAAGAAGCGGGGGTATATGGCTTTGCATATGTCGGTCGGTCGGTCCGTCCGTCTGTAACCAACCTTGCAATTTACTGACTAAGCCATTCATGAACTGGAAATGCAAATTACTGTCTGTTATTTGCAATACTATATGGCAATAAAGACAGGCACAAAATATTTGCAAATTTAGATCCATCCCAAATGATAAGCAAAAAGGACATAATCTAAATAGATTTCGACGTACAAAGCTGCCCGAGGGTCTATCCAATGATAAACACTATGTGATAGCATATACATTCCGGAGTCCAGTTTTCAGCTGAAATCCAACTCTTCACAGTGGTGAGTAGAAGCAGACGGTGTACATGATTGGGTGTGCGGGCGTTCGTTTTGGAATTGAAAAAATGTGAACCAAGGAAAATACTTTTTTTATCATTTTATACATTGCATACTTAATTGAAATGGGCATTGAAAATGATAAACTTTATATTACTTTTAATGTTCGTTTAAATTTCTGAAGAAAAAAGAAATGAACTTTCGGAAAACGGCCGCCAGAAAAGGACACGGGTAAGTACCTGTCTAAATTTTCCAATAAATTTACATAATAATTTCAGAATAATTTCCCAATAAATTACATGTATATGTTTAACATATAGGCGGCTGTTCCCGATTTAAGAAAGACATTGAAGCAATTGAAAGGGTTCAAAGAAGAGCAACCAAAGAACAACAAGAAGGATTCTAAAATTCTTCATTCTGACTTAAATCTACTCGGTCAGTGTAGTGACACTTTGCAATTGAAATTCAATGTTGAAAAATGTAAAACTCTTCACTTTGGAGTCCACAATCCCGAACAAAAATATAAACTAAATGAGGATGGAATTTTTAAAGAACTTGAAAAAGATTTAGGTGTAACCTTTGACACGGATTTGAAATTTCGCAAACATATGAGTGACTGTATCAACAAAGGAAATGGAACTATTAATCTAATCAGAAGACCATTACTTCGAGTTGACAAAAATCGTTCTCAGAACTATATAAAACTCTTGTAATATCTAAATTGGAAAATTGTAACATAATCTGGTGTCCCCGATTTAAGAAAGACATTGAAGCAATTGAAAGGGTTCAAAGAAGAGCAACCAAATAAATGAAGTCCGTCACTTACCATATGAAGACCGCCTACGAGCCTTGAATCTACCATGCTTAACATATAGAAGATTACGAGGAGACCTTATTAAAGTTTACAAGTTACAACATGAAAAAGAAGATTATAATTATTCCATTTTTTCTATCTCGATTCGAACACATGAGGTCATATTTTCAAATTAAAAAAAGGAACACTCTAAACAAGAAATATCTTTAAAAAAGATAAACGGCGTTGATGGAAAAGATTTATATATACATGTATATAAGAAAGAAAGAAATATAGAGAGGCAAAGCAGACACAGTTTAGTTATTTTATTTTACTTGTAATAGCTGTTGACGAACCCTCCCTGAGTTACCATCTATAAATAAAGAATTTATTATTATTATTATTATTATTATTATTATTATTATTATTATTATTATTATTATTATTATTATTGAAAATGTCTTTCAAAAAATGTTGAAGCTGTTACAACAATTTCATACGGTGATAATAAGTCGATTAAAACAAAAGGTGAACTATGCATATCAGGAATTGCCACATTCAGAAAAAACAGCCTCCCCACACAGTCAAGAAGAAGAGGGAGAGAGAGCATGGTTAATAAAATGATCAGTTTCAAAAAGGACACCACAAAGAATTAACGAAAATGAGAACCCGAGGGGTTACCGTCTTGGAAAGGTCAATGGCAAATCAAATTGCCACAGGGGTTTAAACCAGAAGCAATGCCTTACATTAAGTCTTTATCTACATTTATTCAGTTTCAATAAAATACCTCTTGTACAGTTAGAACTCAAGATGAATAAATGTCCTTAAAATTTAATAAATATAAATAACAGCTTGTTGCAAGAGCGAAATCTATCAACTTTTACGTAAATTAACTTTAAAAAAAGAGTCCCTCCTGAGTATTGAACCCGGGGCCTCCGTTTGCGAGGCAAGAGAGTTAGCCACTACACTACAGTGAACTTGACTTTCGCACTTGAAATTAACAATCAGTATCAAAGGAACTAGAAAGGAACCAGTAAGTACTAGAAATATCTGCACTTTTCTTTCGTTTTACACTTAGTATTGTACGCAATACGCAAATGTTTAGCTGACACCCAAGAATATTCCATATAAAATTCTATTTAAGCCATCAATATTGACTTACCTGGGTATTTAAATCGTAAATATGTTTTTCTCCTATACAATTATCGCTTTTAAAAACGAAAATGCTCGAACATGTAAGTGCCAGGTAAATACTTACACAAAATATAAAAATCGTTACGGTAATCGTAAACTACACCCCCACTAAAAACCAATCGAAATAATCTATTTGATTTTCCCTATGCATAATAATAAAAATCCCACTAGATACCTCTCCGCCCTGCTAGATGCCTCTCTGGTGTAAATAGCTACCAATCGAAATAGTTTATTTCATTTTCCCGCTGCATAATAATAGAATACGAGTATTATTTACAACATTTCATTAGTCGAAAAACTAGGTCAAAAGTGAGCTTAGACAGCTAACGCCGAATCAAAAGTGAGCTTAGACAGCTAACGCCGAAAAAAGAAATAAGGAAACACATTTAATCAATTTAAAAACCTTCTTGATAATTACATCGGTGATGACAAATATACCTACCAACCTGCAGCGGAAAGTACTCTGGGTTAAAAAAGAGGGGGTTATGTAAGCGTTTAGCTTGTGACCCTATGGAACAGATGTAAGATGATGTAAGATGTAAGAATAACAATACTAATAATAATGAGTTTGGGGCTAAAGAATAAAATACCTAGAATGATTCGTCATAATTTAAAAAGTTATTTATTTTCAACGATGATTTGTTACTCTCTTCAAATTATTAAGTATTATTATAAATTTTATAAACGTTTCTATTTGTTGTTAAAAAAATGAAATATGCATATCAGCCTATCAGGAATGGCCACATCCAGCATACACAGCCTCCCCACTGTCACACGTTGATCTAGGGAAGTCTACTCACTAAGGTGACAATGTCTTTACTAATTAGATAATCCAGTGTACATGGACTGACTTTCCTTGGACTTGCTCCGCTTCGTCACTAAACTTGCTCCACTTCGTCTATATGATTGCTTCACTTTGTGTGTAGACTTGCCCCACCTCTTCAGTAGACTTGCTCCGCTTCTTCAGTGGACTTGTTCCGCTTGCTGGACTTGCTGGCCGACCTCCCTACGAAGCTAAAAGTCTGACAATTGTGAGGCGTTCTTTTCGAAACGACTTTTGTTTTTGTGTGGTCCGACGTTGACCATTCACTCTTTTTTCTTTATTTACAAATCATTCTATTTATATACAGAGCGCGAACCGCTGCGAAAACACCGTATTAAAATGACGTTATTGACGTCGTTAATTTCTGATAATATTTGTGTTTCTTTTGATGTCTTATTTAACAATTCCGAAGTGCCTAAAATCAATCATTCATGAAATGTACGGTGTTTTCACAACGGTCAACATTCTGAAAAAGAATGCATATGAAAACAACAAAGAAAAAACAATATTTCTTGACACCCACACAGCCAAAAAGTAGAGAGGAAAAGAGAGCATGGTATTACAATAATCAGTTTCAAAATGGACGCCACAAACAAATAACGAAAGTGAGAACCAGAGGGGTTACCGCCTTGGAACGGTAAGTGGCAAAACAAATTGCCACTGGGGATTTAAACCAGGTTCTAGGGTGCACCAACCTCACACTTGCCCCAACAGGTTCTCATATAACAAAACAAGTACAAATTGTCTTGGTGAAATAACTCCAACCCACCCATCGGCTCAACAATGTTGCATGCAAAAGCACACAAACATATCAAACATAAGAAGCCAATAGCATTGCAAAGCCAAAGGGCGGGTACTCAATGATCTTACCGAGACCAGAGCACCTGGAGTAAAATCAGCAAGAACACGATGACAGGAATAAAAGAAACAAATCGAGCTTCTAGGTTCTTTTAAGAAAAGATTTCCCCATAAACCTTCATAAACTCTTAAACCCCTGCCACCGTCGTGCAACCAAAGAGGTAAGCATAATGATCAACTGTAGATGGGTTAATCACCAGGCCTAAAGAGCGCTGTAAAATATCATGTTGGTAACCTTTCTTTTTAAATTTACGGATGGTTTTTACGAATAACCGGGAGAAATTAACATTGCCTTTTATCTTCAGGTTCTTTTATCTTTAGGTTGTTTGACCTAGCAAGATTTTGTACCGTGACTGACTTTACCCGTAGACTATACCACCCGATCAGCAGCTGTCAATGAAAGGTTGGTTTGCTAAAATTAAATAACAGTTGTCGTTTAAATAATTAGTTACTTCCGTGTGGCGGCTGTAAAATGTCTCCCCGTACATTCAATCAGTGCTGTTATCAGTTACATCCTTTGAAGGTCGTCGAGCACGATATTTATGTACTGTGTTTATAGTTCTTCTAAATTTAATTTTTGGTTTTAATATTTCGGCCAGTTTAAAGACGGGTGGTTTCAATATCCCAGCCAAAATAAATTTGGATATTGTTCAATCACACCCAGGGATATACTTCCTGCTTTTTAAATTTTGCCTTTGGCGTTGTCTGTGATATGCAGGATTTATATTCTAAGATCCCCTCTCAAAATTCTATTCTGTTTAGTTCCGCCCATTGTTTTCTCGTTTAGGACAAACCCATTCTTTTATCTGGGGACCATACTCCGCTGAACATGGAATGGTATTAATCTGAAAATACCGCATTGAAGGTTTCATGTTCACCGCCATATGCATACCATCATTTGGGTAAATATTGAGTTGCGCTCAACCCGGGGCTAGGCGGCGTAGACAGTAAAAAGCATTTCCATTACTGCCCATGAACAGGCTCAATCTAACGGAGCCTGCAATATTTTCATATTTGTCGTGGTCGAGGGTCTTCAAAGTTCCCTTTTCATCCATTCCTAGAAAAGTATCCCGCACACCTTGATTATCATCAGTCATCTTCTCGCCATTATGTCTGATTGGCTCGTTTAGGCGTTGTCGATGCAATAATTTTAGAATCGGGGAATAATCATGAATATTATAAATAAATGACATTTGGTGCGCTTTTGATTTTAATGGGACAGTTCCAGGAAAAAATGTAACAGTTGAAGAATGTCTATTTTTACCAGATCAAGTGCAAGAATATGACGTACATGTATGTACATTTCAATCGTTTACAGTCTGTGTATGTAAAGTTCAGGGTGAATATTGATCTTTTTTCTCTTTGTAGGAAATATCGCTGGAAGAGTGTTTACTACGCTTCCTGCAGCTGTTCTAACCATAACTAGCATTACCAGAAAGGAATATAACATCTTGCGGGAAAAAGATGACCTTGCCTGTACAAATTACCTTGCCTGTACAAAGGCTGCTTCTTTGTAAGAAATATTCAGCCTCGTTATGGTAAGATGTGTCTCCGGGTATAATTAGTACCGGAAAATGTTTCATATATGAAATGTCGTCTGCTCAACTTTATGAGGTCCGTTAAAGAAACGACTTAAACTTCACGAAGATGCATTTTACATTGACAGCGGCTCATATTTCGTTTCTTATCAGTTCAATACAATGGCCACATTGAAAAGATTTCAGAGAAAATGCGTCAAATACAATGGCGGCACACTTTTCTTACACTCGTAGTAAAAATTGCGTGACAACATAACAAGACAAAACCGTGATTATGCGCAGACCGGTAGCTTGTGCACGGCTTTTGTTGTAGCCAAGCCCCGGATCAAATGTTTTCCGATGCAAAATTGAAACAGTCTATAGAAAGATTTTCATCGTAGAGAATTGCAAAATGAGTGAAGATAATAAAAGATATGTAACGATAAAAACTGAAACAATTTCACGTGAAAAAAAGTTTCTTAGAACGAAATCGATCCGGGTCGGCTACAGTATTAGATCGAAGCTCTACAATGTACCTTTACACCAAACTGCCGTTGAATAAGTCTTTCATTATCAATATATATAACGACAACTCTTTAATACTCAGCCATTTATCTGCAATTTTTACTAAATAATATACAAAATATCAAGATAACCCCAAAGTCATACAAATACAGCGACACAGCCTTGCCAACCATGCAAGAGACAGACATATTACATACCATCCGTATCCCCGAAACGTAGTTCAAATGTGCTGCCATCCAAAATGAATAACACTCTGCATGGTTTGAAATTAGCATATTACCATAAAGATTCAAGGGAGGTAATTGAAACTTAAAATAACAGCGAAAAGCAGTGTTTCCGATCATTTCAATGGTTTGCATGAATTTCTTTATCATAGATGTTAGAAAACGCTTCGAAACGTTTTTGACTAGACATCTAATTACTCATTTCTTATGAAGGCGTTAAATTACTGCTTCACAAATAAAGTAGCCTCCTGGTCCCAAGTGTAGACAGATACGCACAAAAAATGACATTTTGTATTTGCAGTTTAAGATTCGATACGAGTAGTTTAAAGTGCGTTTTTAATATTCCAGACAGTCGTTTAAGTCTCAACGGGAATTAAAGAAAGTGCTACTGAATGTGATAAGCAAACACGAAAAGGCAACGTCAATGGTTGGCAAAGCAAGAAAGGTTTTTTCCTAAATTTTGATCTTAGAAAATCATAACTCAAATAGAAAGGGAAACTAGACACTGGTTTGAATATAAACAATCTGACCATTGACAAATGTGGATTGTGTGAAAAACAGCTGTAATTATATATGGATAAAGAAGGCAGTTACACAGGTTTGCACTCAGTCCACGCTATGAGGGTAGGATATTGTATGTTTAAACTGTGTTCTTTTCACTGTTGCGATCCGTAATAATGTACCAATGAAAAGATATTTAGACCTTCGTTGTGGGATAATTTATAAAACATATAAAGTACAATACCGATAAATAGACAGTCAAAGTGCTTTACATATTTGTTATCGTCATGTTCATTTCAACTTGAAAATATTATAATTTTACTCTCGCGTGTATGCAATAACTTCATAACTGTTTGTATTAACAGAATATCACGTGACTGTCTTTCAAAAATCAATTATACCAATGTAATTTTCATCAATTTAGAATGGTCAGAATCGATTACGATAGTTCAACATCTCGGGGAAAGAAATTTAAAAAAATGAATCTTTATCAAAAGTAAAACCTAAAGGCAATGCAGATTTTCCGGACATGACAAAACGCACATAGTTTATTTATTACATAATTTAAATTTGCTTTACTCCACGTCATCCAGTGATCAATTGACCATATTTTAATGGGTGGGTTGGCACTTTATCACCAAGGTAACTTGTACTTATTAGTTTTTATGAGAACCTGTTGGGCAAGTGTGAGGTTAGTGTACATTAGAACCTAGTTTAAACTCCCAGTGGCAAATTCTTTTGCCCTTGACTGTTCCTATCAGGTTCTCTTTTTGGCCAATTATTTGTGGAGTCTAATTTGATTACTTTTATAAACCCATGCTCTCTTTTCTTCCCTACTTTTTGACTGCGTGAGGAGGCTTTGTTTACTGGCTGTGGCCATTCCTGATACGCATATTTCACTTTTTTAATAGGCATGTTAGTGTGCAGAAGAGAAATTGAACGACCTCAATCAAACAATGAGAAAGGAAGATTTGACACTACCAATGCAACACGAAAAGGCAAAACGAATAGGAGACCTCAAGGTGCACCCATTGGTTGCGTAACTCGGGAAATTGAAATTAATTCATTTATACATGTAAAAGTGCGATGATTTTGCAGAAAGCACATAAAGAACAAAATCCGAAGGACTGGAAGTTTCATTTCTGAAATTCTTAATATTGGGCTGACAATGACTATTATAATAATGTTAGGTTGTTGTTGTTTTTAATAACAGCGGAGTGTTTTATCCTTAAGAGTTTAAACTGAAAGTAGAAAAAACGCATTTATTAGACAAATCACCTGGAGAGATAACACATCTGTTACTGGTTTAAGATAAGTTTAACTGCAGAGTTTAAATGCAAACTTGTTTTGTGGAGTTGTAAATGCTTTTGTTGTTGTTCGGGTGTGTGGTATGTAAACAGAGCAAATAATATGTATGGATTACTTTCCATAAACTTTACTTTTTAAAAATGTTAGCGTATTTTTGACATTTGTAATGTTTAGAACCCTTAAAGCCAAAACATTATTTAGAGAGACATCAAACAGCCAAAAGAAGTGTTATCATTCGACCATAACATGGTATACATGTATTTTGTTTTTCTTCTTTCAATTCACAGGAAATGCACATAAAACTTCAGATGCACAAAGCAGTGCTTGAGAATTTGTAATTTACAAGAGAATAATCTCTCAGAAAGACTATTCAGAAGGTTAGTAAGTACCAGTTAACATAATTATGAACTCTGCGTATTAAAAACTGTTTTAAAGATAGCTCAAAACCATTACAGTTTCATCATCACAATCTAAAATAAGTAAAAGCTTAATTACGCATCGGTCAATGAACATTACTTGATTTATATAACATAAACGATTCGTTAATCTATTGAGCAACTAAAATATCCGACTTCGTTTTTGAACCCCTTTCCTAGCCTCGTTCCTTTTCCTAGCCTTGTTTGTTGAAAGCCAAACACTCAAAGTTTTAAAGTGCTCTATTGTTCTATCCTTGTGTTTTCAGCTAGCAATCAATCTAGAGATCGAGGTAGTGACGGTACTTGCAGCGGCAATAAGAAATTTTATGAGTGTTCACAAATTATAATGTACAGTAATGCTATATCGTTAACCCCGCCCTAGGGTATAAAAGGCTTAAACAAGAGGTATTACTGTAATAATAAGTATTGTACTCCATCTTTTACTTTACTTTAAATTTGAATTTATCTTTTCAAAGAAAATTAAAAAAAATTTTTTAGCGCGGTAATGGATGAATAGCTGACGTTGAGTGATGTTGTTTAGGTGTTATTACTATACTAAACTGTGCGTTTTTCGGTTAAAAGGTGCGCAAAAGCCCGACTGAGGCGAAACGACATTATTGCACAAGAATAAGCTATATTCATTTTTATGGAAAGTCATATAGCACAGTTTATGATACTTTGATTTAATGTAATTGAAAACGGTTGAGAATAGCCACATACATAATTACATGTTTAGAGCTCTTCAGGTACACCAATAGAGGGGAAAATAATAAAAGGTTTAAAGGTTCAGAAACTAAGAACTGTTGAAAAATTAGAATTTTGATTTGAATGTTACTTTGGAAGAGATCATCCATATACATATTCTTACCAAAATAATGAGAAAAGATGACAATTGTGTCTTTGAATGGGTATTTACTTTAAGTATTTGATTTGACCTAGTGACCTAATTAATCACACAGTCACCTGTGCCGTGACGAAACAATAGTACGATTTCTTGTAGTGAGACTGAGGTATCATAGCTTGCTGCTAAGCTGTATGAAGACAAGTGTCGAGGATACAGATTTCAAGTGGTGGAAATTGATGCATGTCAGAAAGTGGCTGCCACAAAACCTATGTACGTGAAGACATTAATAAAGATATAGAGGTAATTGTTAAGCTCTTATTTCTTCTCCAGTCAGAAAGCTTGATTTTTATGCTTCTCTAATAATAATAACTCTTTCTAAAACTTCACGTTTATCTGTTACAAATGATGACAATCTCTGAGCGGTCTGCGGAACAGAAAAAATACTCGCAATTAATATTTTTTCCAGAACTGTTAATTTTCTGCAGCGAAATGGAAAAGTCCTATTAACCACAATATGACCTTAGCAATAACTGATTTCAGAATTAATTATTTTAATTGTCATCCACTCCTTGATATTCAAGAAATCCAAGACAAAATCCAAGAAAGCGGCAACATTTCAAAAATATGATAAGGCTTAAGTCTCTGAGACTGATATATAAATATTTATTTTTCAGATCTGAGACGATACAGAAAAGATACAAGACTGCATGTTTTATTGAACACGCATGTATATAGAATATCACATAAAATAGTAAACATTTAATAAAGAATTAAACATAATGTAAATTAAAATTATGAGCGTGTTATATTCTTTGTTGCAATACCATAAGTACGACCAGGTGTTACCTTGGGATCTACACTCGGTCCTTTATTATTCAACACGTCAGTGATTTCTCGTAAAGTTTTTATGAACACAAGGCAATTTGTTGACAACATTTCTTTTGCTGTGTCTTTAAACGACAACATTTTTATTGAGTATATTTCCTTCTAATTTCAACCACACCACATTCCCGACGATGCAGAAAATACAGCCTTCTCACACAGCCAAAAGGTGGAGAGAAAAGGGAGTGCATAAAAGCAGAAACATGCACATCAGGTATTGCCACTGCCTCCAGGCACAAGTCATGGGTTATATTGAAATGCAATTGCATGAACAAAGCGACTGAAAGATGTCAAATGACGTCACTTCGTTATATACTGTACTGCGCGCTATTGGGATTTCTATGAATACCACACGGGACAATTTCTATTAATATTCAATATTCACACAGCCAATAGGTATAGAGAAAAAGGAGTGCATATAAAAATGTGAAATATGCATATCCGGAATCAGAAAACACAGCTTCCCCACGCAGCGAAAATGTAGAGGAAAAGAGCATGGTATAGTTGTATCAATTTTGAATACGACACCACAAACAATAAACGAAAAAGAACCCATGGGGTTACCGCCTTGGAACGGTCAGCGACAAAACAATTTGCCACTGGGGGGTTAAACCAGGATCTAGGGTGCACCAACCTCACCTTTACCAACAGGTTCTCATATGAACACCAGGTTGTCTTGGTGAAATAACTCCAACCCACCCCTTAGCTAAAAAATGCTACATGCAAAAGCACACAAACATATAAAGCATAAGGAGCTAATAGCATTGCAAAGTGATAGGGCGGGCACTTAGTGATCTTACCGAGACCAGAGCACCTGCAGTAAAATCACCAATAACACGATGACAGAGATAAAAGAAACAAATTGAGCTTCTGATTCTTTTACAAGATTTCCCCCAAAAACCTTCTTAAACTCTTGTAATACCTGCAGATGGTCAACCAGGCATGCAGAACGCTGTAGAATATCATGTTGGTAACCATTCGTTTTGAATTTACAGATGTTTTTTACGAATAATAATAGGTATTGCCACTGCCTTCAGGCATAAGTCATGGGTTATAAAAGGATCCTTATTAAAACGCCTCGTGTTTACTAAAAGGACGACGCATTTCACAATAATAACTCATTTTAAACACAACCAGGCCTCCTAGCAGGCATGAACAAAAATAAAGGTTTTTATAAAGGCTCAAATCTATGGAAACAAAGGCCTTTTAGGGTAAAATATTAAATAATAAAGAGTAAATAAAGGAAATTTATGTCAAATTTCATACCTAATATATTCGGTTATTTACGAAAATAAGTTGATTTTTATAAGGCAATCCACACTCTAAAAAACAGATATCAGAAATAGGCATAATTGATATTAGTTTCATATTGTCTGAATTATACATTATGACTGATACACAAGCAGTATCATAATAACAACACTTAAAATGGGGAAGAAATACAGAAGTGCAACTATTACTTGCTTAAACTTGGCACGGCAAGCAGTCTGAACAAAAATATAGGTTTTGAGTGAAAATTACAGGCTATTTGGCCAGTTTAAAGGTTTTTCCAGATGACTTAAAGGTTTGCAATGAAATTAAAGGTTTTTAAAGGTTTTAAAGGTTTTGCTATGAGACCTGCACAACGGAAATTCGGTAAACATAAAACTTGCATTGTGGTATATGAGTATTTGACTGAGAGGGGAGGGGTGTGAAAAGTGAATGTGAAATAAAATCCCCAAGAGATGAAAATAGCTCTATAACAATATTGATTGAAATTAAGGCGAGACATATTACGGCCGCCACACAGCCCAGACAAAACTTATATGATTCTTTAAAAAAGTGAAATATCGGGAATTCCCACGTCCACAAGACAATGCCTCCCCCACACAGCCAAAAAATGAAAAGTAACAGAAAAAAAGAGGTGATAATGAAATATATGAAAAGGGAACTGTGAATGTGAGGTAACACGTCAAAATTTTAATATTCCTGCCCACACCGCTTATCCCTGCATGAGCGAAACTAAATATTTACACCAGTAAACAGTACAATTTCGATCCATCCCAAATGATGGTTTACATAATGGCGGTAAACATGGAACCTTCAAATCGTTATTTTCGGATTAACACCATTCCATGTTTAGCGGCGTATGGATGAAAGTTTTCAAGTGACGTCACTACGTAATGTACCGGAATTTCTATAAATAGCACACAGGACAATTTCTATTATTTATTCACGTGCTGATTCACAGGGGGTCCAACGTATTTGGTTTTTGCGGAAAGGTAAAGAGAGAGATGTTCTGTGCGGAACAAAATGGCGGAATATTTCGTTATTTTGTGCATTAACTGGAGATATTTTGACCTGGTAAGTAGGTTTATATCACTGTTCCCGAAATATAAATACGCCTACCCGGAGGCCAGACAAGTAAGCTTCAATCGGTTTTTAACCTATGTTTCTAGAGGCCTTAACAAAAAAGTTATTGAATGTATAAACTGAAAGATTGTTTGTTTACAAATTGAAAATAGAAAATTGCGTGACTTGAAACTGTGTTTTTAGTCAAAATATGCCGTTCTTGGACCTATTTTAGCAAAATTATTACCGAGTTTTTGCATATATTTCTTCACGACGGCATTTTGAATTTACATGGGTACTTAATGACCATTTTTTTTAAGTTCAAACACCTTAAATGTTTGCCGTGGAAGTGGTAAGCATTGTTTTGTTCGGTGCAGAATCTGAATAACAAACTTGAATGCGTTAATATAAGTGTACATGAAAGTAAGACAAGAGCTGGTAACAAACGTTAATAATCAAAACAAAAGCCAATTTGTTACCCAAATACGAATGTCTCGCGTATTTCATTATGCAAAATTAACCTATGACATACACTAGTATATTATTCTGTCTCTTGATGTGTGTTCATTACATCATTACTATTTAGTAGTACTATAGTACTAGTAATTAGTAGTAGTTTACCAAAAAAAATACAGGCGCACCTTATAATATATATATATAGGCGCACCTTTATATGTAAATGGTCATGGCGTTTTTACATACGTCTCGGTATCTATTTCAGATCGAGACTATTCACGATGCCAAGATACAAAAAGAAGTCTCATCTGCATTTTGAGAAGAGGGGCACAAAACGGAAATTGCGGCACAACTACACCTAAAATGATTATTGTTTACTTGACTGGTAATGTTAAAATAAATGAAGTACTATTTGGGTCAAAAGTAGCATTGTACTAGTCCTTATGTGTATTAAATATATGTATATCTTATTAAAAGGTTCGCTGTTATATTTAGAGTTGCAAAATTCTATATTTAAAGGTGCAGGTCAAAATAAAGAGGTGCTCCTATATGTCCAAACAATGAAATAATGGTGTTCTCTGAATTTAGAGAGGTGCACCTCTACACCTGGGATAAGAAATAGAGGTGTAGTGTACATCTATATTTAGAGGTACGCCGCTATTTTTGGAGCTACCAGTACAGGTTATTATATATATACACACTCAAACAAAGTTCTAATTGGTCACTTTTTGTCCGTATTTTAAATTAGAAAGACATTGAATTCACTCTTTATTTATGATCATATGCCAACAACAGTCTTCAACTTAAGCTTTTATCTTGTAATTATTGACGTTGGAACAGTTTGGCGAGAGTTATCCTTAATTTTGCTAAAACGCATTTCTTGCATAAAAAGGTCCAGCAAACAGAAATTTGCTCTTAATTTCCCGTTTTCTTTTAATAAGACACCTCTTTAGTAGGAAAAAACATAAAATCCTATTTATCAACAGCACACTTGTTTAAATAAACCCCCTTCAAAGTATCCAATTTTAAAATTACCTCCCTTTCAATTAAAAACTGTTCTGATTTTGACCCTGCGGTGTAAGTTAATGGTATTGGATTCTTTTAAGAAAACAATCAATAAAGATTAAAATGACATTAGAAAATTGATTTCAAGACAAAACAGTTCTTTCCACAACCTCTCGTGACGTAGAGAAGAAACGAAACTAGCATACATTGTAAACATATAGATGACCAATTTGAACTTTGGTTGAGTGTAGATAAGAACATATGTAGGTTTGGGTAACAAATTGGCTTTTGGTTTGATTATTAACATTTGTTACCAGCTCTTGTCTTACTTACACCTAACACATACGAGTTTGTTATTCAGATTCTGCACCGAACAAAAAATGCTTACCACTTCCACGGCAAACATTTAAGGTGTTTGAACTTAAAAAAATGGTCATTAAGTACCCATGTAAAGTGCAAAAGCCGTCGTGAAGAAATATATGCAAAAACTCGGTAATAATTTTGCTAAAATAGGTCCAAGAACGGCATCTTTTGACTAAAATTACAGTTTCAAATCACGCAATTTTCTATTTTCACTTTGTAAACAAACAATCTTTCAGTCTATACATTCAATAACTTTTTTGTTAAGGCCTCTAGAAACATAGGTCGAAAAACCGATTGGAGCTTACACCTCTTGCCTCCGGGTAGGCGTATTTATATTTCGATAACAGTGATATAAACCTACTTACCAGGTCAAAATACCTCCAGAAATGCACAAAATAACGAAATATTCCGCCATTTTGTTCCGCACAGAACATGTCCCTCACTTACTTTTCCGCAAAAACCAAATACGTTGGACCCCCTGGATTCACTGATCCCAAAGTTACGGACCATGATATATTTAGCTATGCGACGTGGACCGTTGGCATTTGGTTTCAGCTTTAGGTTTTCTTCAGAAAAATCTTTATTATCCTCCGCCGGTGAAATCGGAAGGGGGATATTATTTTGGCGTTGTCCGTCAGTCCGAATTTCGTTTCCGCGCTATTTCTCTGCAGCTGTGTCTGGATTTCAACGAAACTTTGTGGGAACCATTAATACCAAGAGGTGATGCACATATCGTTGTCTTGCTCCGGTAGACTGTTTAAACAGGGTTATGACCCCTGATAAGTTATGTGTTGTGCATGTAGACAAATATTCGTTTCCGCGCTATTTTTTGCAACTGCTTAGATCTACGTCCTGATAAATATATAAATAAAGCCTTATGTCTCCAGTTATTGTGTTAGTAATAAACAGTATTCGGCGGGGGATATAAATTTAACGAATTTGCTTGTTATATTGGGGTATGTCGTTGAGCGGGCAGGCGGGCGTCAACATTTTGTTAAGGTTCTTTTGTGTGTGAAAGTTGTCTTTTTCTCAGTAACCGTTAAAGGTGCAGCTTTGTAACTTAAGATAGTTGTCTGACATCGCAATACCAATTTCAGGACAAGTTTTATAAACCTGACTGTATTTTACCACAGTTTGGCCCCTTTTTCACTTAGAAAAAGAAAGTAGCCGATCAAGGTAGAGCGGGGTTGGGTGGTCCGGATTGAGGATTATATCCCACCTCTGCTCCCCTCAAAGCAAGATTTTTTAAAGTAAAATGTTACTAAAACTGATTTTCTTTTTTACAAAAATATAAGTATTAAATGAAATTTTTGTTTTCGTCGCGCTGCGGCGTTTGCTCTTGTTTCATATATTTTTTAAAAAATGATTTGATGCATACTGTTGACTGCCTTTGAAATAACTTTTACGCATTAAAATTAATATGCATATTATTTCTGTGTTCTGCTGTGTTCATCCTAAATGATACAGTGCTCAGTGTGACCTATAGTGTTTTTAATATAAACATACATGATGCATTTTGTTTCCTATTTTGCGAGATAGATTGAATTTGAAATTAATAACATGATTTCCTGTCAGCATTTCCAGATATGCATATCGCAGTTCTTCAAGTTCGATCGACATTGTTGTAACGCTCTTTGTATCGCTTATCTTGTTTGGATTAAAATATTTTATGTGTTGTTCATTTATATTGCATTTAATTCCTTTCCTACAAAAATTTTTCAGAATAATGCAAATTTCACAATCATGTATTATAAATATGGTGAAACTGTTATTCAAAGTAGAACTATTATATATCCGTTTTGTTTCTTAAATATTGCCTACATATTTATTAATGATATTTTTTTTGGAAAATTTTCTATTTATGTCTAAAATTCTTCTGCTCCAAACAATAAAAGGTGAAAAGTATGGGTATCAAATGTCCGATGCATTTACGTACAAATCTTTCTGTAACCTTACGCACACGCGTACTTTAAAGATTTTATTTACAAACAGGAAATGAATGCCAAATGCATTATTCTGCCAATCTTCTCTCTTCGACATTTTAAATAAATTTCCTCCACGAGGAGGTCGTACAAATTGAACTAGTGAAGCTCAACAAATCAAATAAATGAGGAATTGCTGATTGACAATTTTGTTTCAGCCATGGAGATGCGTGAAATAATCCCTTCTTTTCCGGGAGATTATTGGACATAAAATAAAATGTTTCATTTTCAAGTGTTTAAATTCACAATTTTAAATTTATTACAAACATGCAAATCTTAAATCAGGTACTGAAATTTTATGTTTAACAATAAGACACAATATTTTATACGAGTTAATGTAGATATTAATACGGTATATCAAATAGTTCTACACACCCATTTAAAATGAATATTGTTGTGTTATGACAAAGTTAAACACAGTATCGAAACAAAGGTTGACATATTTTGGTACGAATGTGCCTTTGAGAATGATCTTGAAAAAAACACAACATTTGCTTAAAACTTTAAAACATTATTCATTAAGGCTGGTCTAAGACCCAGATGAAGGGGACGCAAACATGTAATGGGCAAATTTCGGCTCAGATCGTCCCTTGTCCTTTATATTTTGAAATTATCCCAACTTCCTAAGAAAAGCTTTTTCAAAGTTTGTGCATTACCCTACAACTTATCACACCAAAAGCATGCAAGCAAATTATAGATGTACGGACGCTGTTTAACTTATAAGGTTGTATGAGTATATGCTATGTACAGCCATTGACTTGACACAGTGAACTTCCCCCCCCCCCCCCCCCCC
The DNA here is from genome assembly GCA_038501625.1 of Corbicula japonica. Classification (NCBI taxonomy): domain Eukaryota; kingdom Metazoa; phylum Mollusca; class Bivalvia; order Venerida; family Cyrenidae; genus Corbicula; species Corbicula japonica. The sequence goes on along the minus strand of JAZAYU010000109.1, from coordinate 508,784 downwards.
CCACCCCACCCCCTCACCCCACCATGTTCTTAGATGCACTTTCTTTAAGTAAGCTTTTTATTTCAGTATTACTCAGCAACTTATTGTAGTTGGATACATCGATAATTTTTGCACATGTTATTTTACTTTGCTAATAGTAATATGATCTCAGTATTGTAAGGCAGTTTGCACTCTGAGAAAGTACCGGAGTATGGCAATTATCCCATCTGCAAAAATATACACAGTTACGTTCCCTTAATTACAACAAATGCTAGCAGAGGGACATTTCGCGCGTGTCATTATCCGATAGTATGTGCTTAAATGCACTAAATATTTTGTGTCAGTAAATATATATAATGAAATCTTTTGTTTTTATGCCCCCACAAAGTGGGAGGCATATAGAGTTGCACTCGTCCGTCCGTACGTCCGTACGTCTGTACGTCCGTACGTCCCCAAATCTTGTGGCATCAACTCCTCCTAAACTATAAGGCGGATTTCTTTCAAACTTGCACAGATGATCAAGCAGGATGTGTAGATGATCGTAAAGAAAGGATTTTTTCCTGCGACCATTTTTACCAGAGTTATGGCCCTTAGTTAATTTCAGTTATAAAATCTTGTGGCGTCAACTCCTCCTAAACTACAAGGCAGATTTCTTGCAAACTTGCACAGATGATGAAGCAGGATGTGTAGATAATCGTGAAGAAAGGATTTCTTCCTGCAACCATTTTTACCAGAGTTATGGCCCTTTGTTATATTCATTAATTAAATCTTGTGGCGTCAACTCCTCCAAAACTATAAGGCAGATTTCTTGTGAACTTGCACAGATGATGAAGCAGGATGTGTAGATGATCGTAAAGAAAGGATTTTTTCCTGCGACCATTTTTACCAGAGTTATGTCCCTTTGTTAATTTCAGTAATTAAATCTTGTGGCATCAACTCCTCCAAAACTACAAGGCAGATTTCTTGCAAACTTGCACAGATGATGAAGCAGGATGTGTAGATAATCGTGAAGAAAGGATTTCTTCCTGCGACCATTTTTACCAGAGTTATGGCCCTTTGTTATATTCATTAATTAAATCTTGTGGCGTCAACTCCTCCAAAACTATAAGGCAGATTTCTTGCGAACTTGCACAGATGATGAAGCAGGATGTGTAGATGATCGTAAAGAAAGGATTTTTTCCTGCGACCATTTTTACCAGAGTTATGGCCCTTTGTTAATTTCAGCAATTAAATCTTGTGGCATCAACTCCTCCTAAACTACAGGGCAGATTCCTTGCAAACATGCACAGATGATGAAGCAGGATGTGTAGATGATCGTGAAGAAAGGATTTTTTCCTGCGACTATTTTTACCAGAGTTATGGCCCTTTGTTTTTTTCAGTAATAATATCTTGTGGCATCAACTCCTCATTTACTTTTGGACAGATTTCTTTCTAACTTGCACACATGATCAAAATGGCTGGGTAGATGATCATAAAAAAAAGATTTTTTTCTGCTGCCATTTTTACCACAGTTATGGCCCTTTGTTTATTTCACTTACAAAATTTTGTGGCATCAACTTCACATTTTCTAATTGGCTGATTTCTTTCAAACTTGCACAGATGATTAGACATGATGTGAAGATTGTTGTAAAGGACATTGTCTTGCAACAATTTTCACCACAGTTATGGCCTTTTGTTTATGTTAGTTATTAAATTTTGTGGCACTTACTCCTCATTTACTAATCATGATCACCACATGTTGTTAATACCTGGTACAAAATTTTGTAACAAATGTTATTGCAGCAGTGGGGGCATCAGTGTCCTGTGGACACAGTCTAGTTAACTCATGTCTAGAAACTTGCACGGATGTTTTGTTTGTGAGCTAGTGATGGTATGGATCACAGGTATCATACTTTCCTATAATTCCGTTCCTTCCTATAATCTCGTCCCTGTTGATAGGTACCACACGTAAACCGTACTTTATCGGTGTCCGATCTGTCACCGTTGTAAATAGACTTAGTTTTAAGCGTTTAAAATACGTGAAAGAGGTCCCAAGCGGGAAATGTATTTGTTTTCCTGTTTCTTAAAACATTCACTCGGAAAATACTACCTATGAAAAATAGTATATTTCAAACTGTCATATCTTTTTATCGGCTTATTCGGGATGAGATGGGATAGTACCAAACTAATATTTAACCTTTATTCTACAAGAATAAATATTAACTTCGCCCCCGTGTATTGCCGCAAGCTGCCGATTTCTACTTAAAATTACCCCCTCTGAAGGCCTTAGCTTGAGCACGCTTCATGTCAACATGGGAAGTAATCCGATTACACTTCCGGTTTATCCGAAATAGCGTCAATTTCGTAAGAAAATTTTATTCTCAGTCGCAATTCATGACTAATTCTCATTGTTCTAATTACTGTTATTGGAAAACTTGTACAGTGTAAAGTATGACATGGATTTCTTTTGTTATTTTTTCTTTCTTCCTCATATTTATACAAACTGATAACGTTAAAGATGCTTTGTCCTCAATGAAAGACCGGACGAAATGACTTAATGAGTGACGCCTGACGGGTCGGGTGTTCGGAACTGAAGTTCTGTTCTGTGTTAAGGCATTAGGCTGTAGTCGGGGCCGAAAATAGTTTCCAAATTGTATGATACTCAATTATAAATAACAGCATTAAACATGCAACGTTTTGGGAAAACACAGCCTCCGAAAAAAGCATTGATGTTGTTATCTGACATCTATAAACTTGAAGCAATAAGCGGTTTGTATTTAGTTTATAGAATCATAATGACGTAAAACCTGAGGATATTCCAGCCCTTCCAATCTTAAACTGCCACAGGGCCATAACTGAATGATTCATACACAGGTTTAAAGAAATATTATATATGAAATAAAATGTTAACTATCTGACAGACTACTTTTGCACGGTCATGTTACTCAAAGTGTTGTAACTTGAGTTGTAATGTTGATACAATCAAATGGATTACACCATTGTTTCTCTCTCGAAATTCCCTTTAAAATGATATATAACATATGCATATTTATAAGATTTTAAAAAATCACTTATTTTACCTACTGTTGAATAAACAACAATTAATAATAGGATGCATGCTTTTAAGTTTTATTTAGATAATCTTGCAAAACTGATAAAAAATGCATCAAAATATTTTTGACTCTTGATTGTCTGCATGGTTTGAACACAACAACAAGTTTTAAATAGTGAAAACAAATTCCTCACACAGGTTCTTACAGCAAAGGACGTGCTTATAGGAATGCAGCGGCCATTTATTCACAGGCGGAGTGTGTCTGCTAAACAACCAAACATGCATATTTAAGCATTGATTTTCAGATATAATGTTCCGTTTCATTGAACAAAGAATGCTCTTTTGTTCATCTTGCTAATTTGACATTTATATTATCTTATTATAAAGTATTTTACGAAAATTCAGTAAGGGGGATGGAAATACAGGAATAGGGAATACTTGAAACAAACTATTTTTAATGTTCTATATGGGCTATATACTATAGTAAGGCCTAAAAAAAAATAGTTGTGTAGACCTTCCCGACCACTTCCAATCACTCATACTGACCGAGCCAGACCAGTACCCGATTGCTTGATCGGGCTTGATCGAGTTGATCAAATTGGCAGTGGGAACTTAGCATAAACCACTTAATTCATGTTAATTTTCTAACCTTTTGATGAAACCAGTGGTTCAACTTTAAGTTGCTACATCCCCGATGAAAACGTTTTAAAAACTATATCTGGTTCCAGTGATGGCGCATTTTCGGCAGACAAGACTGAGATCGACAGCACCAAGTCATTTAGGATGTATGAATGCAAATTTGTGCTTAAATTCTTGTGTTAGTAAGTTAATTTTTATTTAAAAGTGAAAAGTTTGCTTTACCAAAATATTGTGTTAAGTGAAAAAGCTCTGGCAGATGAGACAAGGCTTGAAGATTACTTGTGGTTGCTGTATACATGAACAGAAGCCTCAATCACACAATTGCAGCATAAAAATGTTAAATAAACCTATTTACAAATTTTTATCCTGTAATATATTGTTTTGTCAGTAGTAAGAGGTAATCTAAGTAAAAGCAAACTTGTACAAAAGAGGTTTGAAAGTTGATTATAAATGAGTCAGTCACATCTTTATCTTTTTATTTTATTTTTATTTCGACCTACCATACTCATTTTTTCAAGAAAATTATCGTAAGACTAAAAATAATAAAAGTGTGGTCTTAAAAGTGATGGCATTGCTTAAATGCAATAATGGTGTATCTCATTCATATTTCAATAGTACTTCTACCCATTTTTGCAGAGGTGTTGAACATTGACCTCTCAGAGTGTAAACATCAGTTATGCTTCAAAAAGTCAGAAATGTAATTTTATATCCATGGAGCCTGGGATTTTATATAAAAAAAGACAATGGTGAAAGGTACAATTATGTCAAGAAATCATTTCTTATATTTGGAATCCTATATTTTGCTTTGCAAGTTGTCATGATGTCTGCAAAGCTGTGATTTGGGTAAACTAAGAGACAGAAAATAGTGCACATTTAATTTTGATAGATATTCAATAGTTTGCAGGGAGATAGGAAAAACCCAGACAATGTCTGATAACTGCAAATAGCTGAAAATAAGATGTAGACTTAAAGGTGGATAATCATTATTCCCCCACAAAGTGTGTGGCTTATAAAATAGAGTTGCACTCGTCCATCCATCATTCTGTGCATACGCCCTCCTAATCTTGTGGCACCAACTCCTCCTAAACTATCAGACAGATTTCTTTCAAACTTGCACTGCTGATCAAGCAGGATTATTGTAAAAAAGGATGTTCCTGCGGCCATTTTTACAAGAGTTACGGCCCTCTGTTATTACAAATGTTGTTGCAGCAGTGTGGGCATCAGTGTCCGAGGACACATTCTAGTTCTTTGCTATTTTCATAAAGATGGGTAAAAATAAACTGTGTCTAATTAGTGTCAAGGGTAAAAGTTCCTGGTCATATTTCTGAACAAAAATATCATTAAAGTTTCAAATAACAAAATTTATTTGATCATGTTGTAAAATGGTATGGTCTTATTTCAACAAAATAGGGTCAGTTGCTGAAAGGATATTGTTTCTCTTTAAACAATTGATATTCAAACACTAAAAATGTATTTTAATGTCTCCTTGATAATCACTATTCAAATAATCAAATTCATTATTGAAATAATTTATAATTGTTGCCATCCTTAATAAAAAAAACTACTTCTCTTCCATTATTATGTATTCGCCAGCATTACATTCACATACAATGCACGATAGCAGGAATTTAATCTGTAGGCAAATTGAGTTATAATGTCTGAAGAGCACCTCAGCATCTGTTGTCTTTGTCTGTTGATGTCTTCACACTGATTCAGTGTTTTGGAAATAGTCTGCTTTTTCTCAGAAACTTAATTCAAGTTCAAGTGTTGACATTTCACATGTTATTTGGCCTTAAAGTAGCCACCACAGAATGAAGTACCATAACTCTTGATTGCATTTACTCATAATTATGACCCTTTGTTACAGTGAAACCTGGCAATTAAGACCACCTCTAGAACTGGATAAAAGTGGTCTGAATATTCAGTAGGTTTTTATTTTGGGGCAAAAAAAATGCAAAAACTGTAAAACTGGACTTTGAAATTGTGGTCTTCAATTAGGGTTGGTCTTTGTTGGTGCTCTTCTGTATCTTACTGAATTGTTAATGAAAAAGCTGTCCACAGTTGTTGTGTGAAATTCTCTGAAATAAGTTCATTGAGCACACCAGACCAGCATTTAATCTCTGGTTACTTAAAAATTCCCCCTTATCTATTCATTCTCCTAAAATGGATAATGTGGCATTTTGCAATAAATGGAAAGTACAAAAAAGTTGATTATGTCTGTTCGGAAAATGTATATTCAACAAGACAAATGCAAACAAACGTCATCGGGAATTAATGGGTGTAGGGGGACTGCTGGTCGCCATTTTGAAGATCTATCTATCTCTGTAAAAGCAGAGAATGATGAAACATGGTTTTTGTTTGACTGATCAAAATTTTTCATTTCTGGAATCAAATAATTCTTAATATTGTGGGAAGAAAACGCATCACTCGAGCTCCAAAAACTGGCAGCTTCTTACAGTAAACTCATGATAATTTGTAGCTTGATTGAGAAAGTAAATCAGCTTAAAGATTGAAGTCTGTTGGTCTGTCTGTCTTTCCATCCATCTGTCCACCCACCCACCCGTCCATCCGTCAGTCCAGTTCTGTTCTGTCCACTGTCTTTTTCCTGTCTGTCTGTCTGTCTGCTTTCGCACCCTGCCCTGCCAAGCTAGTCCATCCATCAATCTGTCTGTCCACATGGCTAAAATTCAAACATTTCTGATTTTTTTAAATTTTATGAACTGTTTCTTGACACTAGACTTACAACACTTCCTAGTGTAGCTGACACTGAAGACTAACAGCATTCCATACCACAAGTACAGGGTTAACCCTTTCCTCCATATATATTCATTTTTACACATGTGCGACCAGTGTTGATCCAGAACAGCGGCACATTTGTGCTGTCTGATCAGAATCTGCACTGGTCACATTTTGGTCAGAAATAACCGAACGAATCAAAAAGCAGATCCTGATCAGACGTGCTGGCTGATCTTGAACTACACTGTTGACCCATGCAATCAAGGTGTGTCTATGGAGAAAAGGGTTAAGTGAATTGCAGTTTTCACAAAACATTTTCTTTTTCCTTGGTGTTATTTTGAGGAATGCTGAAATAGCAGAATCATCTTTAAAACCTTATCTGTTTGAGTCCATGATAAACAACAGATACATGGTAATGGTTGATACTCTTCAGTCATTTGAAAAAAGTCAAAAATGTCTAGACCTTACATTGTCCAGGGAACTCAAATAGAAATCCTAAGATGGTAATATGGCCAGATGGCACGATTATTTGTAAATGTTTGATGAGAACCTTTGTTTATCTGAAAGACATTAAACCTTTACTGCAATATATATGGCTTATGTCCAACAGGCAGTGTGTTGATCCAGATCAGCCTAATTATTGGTGCAAGTGTTAGTGTGTCTGTCGGGCCGGATTTATCCGACCTTTAACTTTTACATGCATTGAGCAATCTTGTTTATTTTTGGCATGAATGTGAACCTGTTTGGCGCACAAACCTCAGGTTCCCATCTCAGAAGTCATATGTCACACAAAAGGGTCAAAGGTCATTTGGAAGCCTGTCCAGCCAATAGCATTAACATGTATTGAGCAATCTTGTTTATATTTGGTATGAATTTAATCTCGATGGGACGGTTTTGTCACAGGCAAAACCCTAGGTTCCCATCTCAAAGGTCAAGGTCACAGTTAGGGATCAAAGGTCATGTGAAGCAGGCTTGACAGGCATCTAGTTAATTATGGTTTTAATAATGAGTTAGAAGCCTATGAAATAAATACAATGTAGTAAGGTTATTTGGAATGTAGAAAGAATTGTAAAGAAAGTCAAATAAAATGTCTAAAAAATCACACAAAACTAGCGACAAATGTCAAATAAAAAAAAGACTGATGGCATAAATGGGTTTAAGTCATATTCTGAAGAATGCTTTGTATTTGGTAGGGCAGTCCTTGAACACCTTGGCTGAGAATCCACCATCATGATGTTGGAAGTCCTAGTCTGCTGTTGGTTCTGTTGATGTTAACAAATCTGAGTAAGTAAACTCGAACTCTGTATTATCAATGCTTCCGTATTACCTACGTAAATTAGTTATGTAGCCATACGTTTCCATATTTGATAGCTTTGAAATGACGAATTCCAAAATTTCTGGTTTATTATTACGTTGATATGTTTATTATTTTCACCAAAATACAGATGTAATGAACTAGTATTGAACTGTTTAAGAATTACTGATAATTTAAACAACTGAATTCAGCATTCAAGGCTATACTTTTGCTAGAATAAATTGAATAAATTGTTCTGGATGACATCAACAGGGGGCACAACTCCATAGAGTCTCATATTGATAATGTCAATTTGAGTTACCCATACTGACTGAAGTGTTTCTTATACTGTAGTCATCATTCATGGGTTTAACCCTTTCCTCCATAGACACACCTTTTTACGCATGTGCAACCAGTCTAGATCCAGATCAGCGGGCACATCCGTGCTGTCTGATCCGGATCTGCAATAGTCGCATTTTGGTCAGAAATAACCTAATGAATCAAAAAGCGAACAGTGCAGATCCTGATCAGACGGCACGAATGTGCCAGCTGATCTGGATCTACACTGTTCGCCCATGCAATCAATGTGTGTCTATGGAGGAAAGGGGTAATTTTTGCACATTTTGCACCAGTGTAAGTGTGCAAAAACAAATCTGAGCAAAATTGAACTATGTGATAGATGTTTGTGTTTGAATTATACAACTGTGAATTTATTCCTGTGCGAAAATGCTATTTGCGGTATCCATGTGAAAATTCCTCAACATAAAATTAAATGATACCATAGTATGTTTTCTGCAACCAAAACCTTAGCTTAAATGTAATAAAATATTTTTTGTCTACACCAAAACTTTTATAATTCAGCGAATGATATGTGTCCTGTTAAATTCCTACAATCATTGCTGTCTGAGGAAACAAAACAATACTTCTGATCTGGGCTGTTTAAAAAAAATGGCTGGTTTGGGTTTTCCTGCTATAAAAATGTACAACAAACAGTTACTTCCATTTTCCTTCTTTGTAGAGGTGTCTCATCACGCCCTTTAAAGATTTGTGAAGTTTCATCAAAATAGCACCATCCGTTAAAAAAATCTTCTAAAATAATGGGCAAAAAATGTCAGGAGTGTGACAAAAAAGTGTGACACTTTTCAAAATCACATTTGTTCAGACCATTATTTTACAAAAAGCTTGAGTAAAGACAAGTTTTAGTGTTGTTTTAGTAAAATGTGCATGTATTAGGCATCAAATAATAATAAAATTAAGCATATTATACTTAAAGTAATCAAAATTTATGCTATTAAGTCAAGCGTGGTAGATTAGAAAATACCTATAGAAAATCAATACATCTTTGCTTTATAAATTTATAGGACTTTAAAGATGAATAGTACATAAGAAATGTATTGTGGATCATTAAGTTTCATGTTTCTAGATTCAATAATTATAATATTATCACCTCTATTGTAATTATATTTGTCTGCAGCTCCCATCAGAAAATGCCAGCTAAATTTGTCAGGAGTGTGACATTATGCACATATTGCAATATTCTGTCAGCATATCCTTTACATGAAAACAAGAGCATGTGTTTTCCTAAAAGTCTATGTCATGTTTTGTTAAATTGTGACAAACAGGAATGGCGTCAGTGAAACATTTTTGAGTACACTGCACTTATGTGGTTGTCAGGAGTGTGACACACTTTCTTAACAATATGAACTTTTATCTTTATGCGATACCACAAGTTCTAAAGCACTTACATTTGATGCTTCAACATGTATTTTAACAGAAATACACATTTAAATAATAAAAAACTGTAATACTTGTATTTTAAGCACATAAATTAAAATTCTTTGATTTATTTAATATTGGTCCATAAAGCTCCATAAAATTTTTATTCTGCCACATATGAGTATAACTTGATTGATTTTGATCACTGTAAAGACTGTACAAACATATGGAGCAACCAGTTTAGACTTTTTGTGAACTTAAATTCTTTACATTTTTTTCACTTCACTTGCAATTTTTCAAATGACAATATCTCAGCAACCAGTTGGCCAATTTCAAAATCTTTTCAGTTCTGTACTCAGTTTCAATAAGCAAAAAATACAGAGTAACAGGTTTGGAATTTTAATGAACTTTTTTTTAAACAGCCCATCTACTTTCTGGATAAGCAAACAGTGCAGATGTGCCGGCTGATCTGGATCTACACTGGTTGCATAAAATGTGTATTATGTGGGGTAAAGGATTTGGTGATTTTCTTCTGTTGTTCGCAGCCCTCATTCATCATGAATCGTGGCGATGTACACAACTCAATCCTACACTTAACCCTTTCCTCCATAGACACACATTGATTGCGTGGGCGAACAGTGTAGATCCAGATCAGACAGATCTGCACTGTTTGCTTTATGACTGATTGGTTATTTCTGACCAAAATGCGACCAGTGCAGATCCTGATCAGATGTCATGCATGTGCTGGTTGATCTGGATCTACACTGGTCGCACATGTGTAAAAATGCGTATTTATGGAGGAAAGGGTTGAAGCCTGGGTTCTCTTTATCAGTACAGAAACAACAAAGAGACTTGCAATAGTTGTGCACACAGCCATCTTATACCTGCTCTGCTGCATGACTGATAGACATGCTTTCTATTGGATTTTGCACCACCCATAAGAACAGTTTAAGATGAATTCAGATTGAAGACACTTTTTTCAACTCGTAATTAGACAAAACATTGTATTTGTTTTTACATGCGCTGAATAACATAGAATAATATATCAAGATGAAGTACTGTTTTTACCAATTAAGTTTCATGTTTGTCATTCAGCATGCATTTAAGATTATTTTTACAAAGTATTGCAGTGGTTTTTTGCAATTTAAATGGAAAACTTGACTGAAGCAGAAGTAAACACAGCCGCTGTGGAAGATTTACCATATTGTCTGTGAAAGAATTCCTCTCAAATAGCATGTTAAACTTCCAAGCCAGATTTTACATTTTCATACATTCTACATTTTCTACATGGATATGCTTAGAAATTTCAAAATACATCTGTAAGAGGGTTTATGAATAGATTTTCCAAAATTATTTTCTTTTGATTTTCAACCAAGCTCATAAGATTTATGTTCAAATATAAACCCAAAAAATAATAAATCATTTTAATTCACGCATGTTTTATATATTTAATGCTGGGAAACATACATTTAACCCATTACTCCATATAAATGCATTTTACGCCTGTTCGACCAGTGGAGATCCAGATCAGCCGACACATCCCTGCTGTCTGATCATTATCTGCACTGGTTGCTTTTTTGTCAGAAACAACCTAATATATAAAAAAAAAATAAAAAAGCAAACAGTGTATAAAGGTATATCTATGGAGAAAAGTGTTAAACTCTTAGTGGAATTGATATGAATATTTTGTAAATGTGCACACATTTATAAATGAATGAATAACTGCTTCTGCCCCTTAATTCTACCCTGTGAACTTGAATGACATCATTGTGATATATTATCTAATATTTTCTACCATGAAAACTTCTTTTTGTGTCGCCTGCGATAGCAGGTAGACACATAGGGAACCTATTGTCCGGCGGCTTCGTCGCCGTCGTCGTCCGGGCCGTCGTACGGTAGCCCCCAACTTCCATCTGAAACTTAATGTTGCCTATAACTTTGAAAGTACTTGTCCTATTCACTTCATACTTGGAATATATCATCAGCACGAACAATGCCATCTGTGACAACAAGAATGATAACTCCAGTTTCAATATTTTTTTAGTTATGCCCCTTTCTAATGCAACTTTAATCTGAAACTTAATGTTACCTATAACTTTGAAAGTACTTGACCTTTTCACTTCATACTTGGAATATATCATCAGCACGAACAATGCCATCTGTGACGACAAGAATGTAACTCCAGTTTGGATATTTTTTGAGTTATTCCCCTTTCAAATGCAACTTTAACCTGAAACTTAATGTTGCCTATAACTTTGAAAGTACTTGTCCTATTCACTTCATACTTGGAATATATCATCAGCATGAACAATGCCATCTGTGACGACAAGAATGATAACTCAAGTTTCAATATTTTTTGAGTTATGCCCCTTTCAAATGCAACTTTAATCTGAATCTTAATGTTGCCTATAACTTTGAAAGTACTTGTCCTATTCACTTCATACTTGGAATATATCATCAGCATGAACAATGCCATCTGTGACGACAAGAATGATAACTCAAGTTTCAATATTTTTTGAGTTATGCCCCTTTCAAATGCAACTTTAATCTGAAACTTAATGTTGCCTATAACTTTGAAAGTACTTGTCCTATTCACTTCGTACTTGGAATATATCATCAGCATGAACAATGCCATCTGTGACGAAAAGAGTGATAACTCCAGTTTTAAAATTTTTTGAGTTATGCCCCTTTTAAATGCAACTTTAACATGAAACTTAATGTTGACTTAAACTTTGAAAGTACTTGTCCTACTCACTTCATACTTGGAATATATCATCAGCATGAACAATGCCATCTGTGACGACAAGAATTATAAATCCAGTTTCAATACTTTGTTAGTTATGCCCCTTTCAAATTCAACTCTAACCTGAAACTTAATGTTGCCTATAACTTTGAAAGTACTTGTCCTATTCACTTTATACTTGGAATATATTATCAGCATGAACAGTGCCATCTGTGACGACAAGAATGATAACTCCAGTTTCAATATTTTATGAGTTATGTCCCTTTCAAATGCAACTTTAACATGAAACTTAGTGTTGCCTCCAAAATGGAAAGTACTTGTTCAATTAATTCACTTAATACTTTGAATAACTCATCTGCATTTACAAACTAATTTTTGAAGATGATAATTCAGGTTTCACCATTATTTTAGTTATTCCCCTTTTAAATGCAATTTAGATGACACATGTGTTCTGGGGTGAAGTATTGAAATCAACTTAAATAAAATATTTTTATTATATATGATTAAACATAGGCCCATATTTCAACTTTTTCCATGCAGGCGACACATGTGTTCCGCGGAACACAACATTCTAGTTCATCATATGGGTGACCAGTATAGATCCACATAATACTAAGGCATGTGATCTTTGCCCAAGGTTATAAAACTGAGCATGGAAACCAGTCTCAAATCTCAAGCATCTGATTGGCTGAAATGGCGACTGGTCGCCATTTCAGCCAATCAGATGCTTGAGATTTGAGACTGGTTTCCAAACTCAGTTTTATAACCTTCAACCCTGGACTACTGTTTGCTTCTTGGTGAGAAAAACCCTTCTTAATTTAAATTCAACAATGAAGCTGATAAAGTAGTTGAGTTTACCCTTTCCTTAATAGGAACACCTTTATTGCATGTGCCATCTGATCAGGATCTAAACAGTTCGCTTTTTGATTTGTTAGGTTATTTCTGGCCAAAATGTGACCAGTGCAGATCCTGATCAGATGGTTCAGATGTGCTGGCTGATCTGGATCTTCACTGGTTGCACATGAGTAAAAATGCATAAAAATGGAGGTAAGGGTTAATTAGTATAATTTTTTTGGCTGATAAAATATATTTGATAAAAATATGAAAATAATTTGAAATTAGAAGGTGAGTGATAGAAAATTAAGAACTGTTTAAGCAGCTATAGTCTGATAAAATGTAAAATGATAGTTTGAATGAAGAAAGCCTATCATGCAAAATAACAGAGGATTAAAATTGGTAAGATTAAAACCTGCAGAACTTACAAATTTGCTAATTTAACTGTAAAAAATTGATTATTCATTTTCCGGTATAGATACCATTTTAATTTCTTATGCTCTTGGAACACAATTGTCGCAGATCATAAACTTATTCTGGAGACCAGTCTCAAATCTCAAGCATCTGACTGAAATGGTGACTGGTTGCCATTTCAGCCAGTCAGTTGCTTGAGATTTGAGACCTGTCTTCAATCTTAGTTTTATAATCTTCAGCAAAATTAATGTCAATGGCCAAATTGGAATATTTAGTGTTTTTTATCCCCCGCCGATGAAATCGGGAGGGGGATATTGTTTTGGCGTTGTCCGTCCGTCACAGTGTCACGGCGTCACGGTGTCGGTCCGCATTTTGTTTCCGGGCTATTTCTCTGCAACCACTGGATGGATTTCAACGAAACTTTGTGGGAAGTATCAGTACCAAGAGGAGATGCGCATATCATCGTCTTGTTCCGGTCAGACCATTTAACACAGAGTTATGGCCCTTTGATAACCTATGAATTATGTATATAGAGCAGTATTCGTTTCCGCGCTATTTCTCTGCAACTATTAAATGGATTTCAATGAAACTTGCTGAAAAACATCTATACCAAGAGGAGATGCGCATATCGTCGTCTTGTTTTGGTCAGACCATTTAACACAGAGTTATTGCCCTTTGATAACCTATGCATTATGCATATAGAGCAGTATTTGTTTCCATGCTATTTTTCTGTAACTAGCGGATGGGTTTCAATGAATCTTTCTGAGAACCATCAATACCAAGAGGAGATGCGCATGTCGTTGTCTTGTTCGAGTCAGACCATTTAACACAGAGTTATTGCCCTTTGATAACTTATGCATTATGCATAAAGAGCAGTATTCGTTTCCGCGCTAGTTCTCTGCAACTACTGAATGGATTTCATTGAAACTTGCTGAAAACCATCTATATAAAGAGGAGATGCGCATATCTTCGTCTTGTTTCGGTCAGACCATTTAACACGGAGTTATTGCCCTTTGATAACTTATGCATTATGCATATAGAGCAGTATTTGTTCCGCGCTATTTCACTGTAACTAGCAGATGGGTTTCAATGAAACTTGCTGGAAACCATCTATACCAAGAAGAGATGCGCATATCGTCGTCTTGTTTTGGTCAGACCATTTAACACAGAGTTATTGCCCTTTGATAACTTATGCATTATGCATATAGAGCAGTATTCGTTTCCGCGCTATTTCTCTGTGACTAGCTGATGGGTTTCAATGAATCTTTCTGAGAACCATCAATACCAAGAGGAGATGCGCATGTCGTTGTCTTGTTTTAGTCAGACCATTTAACACAGAGTTATTGCCCTTTGATAACTTATGCATTATGCATATAGAGCAGTATTCGTTTCCGCGCTAGTTCTCTGCAACTACTGAATGGATTTCAATGAATCTTTCTGAGAACCATTAATACCAAGAGGAGATGCGCATATTGTCGTCTTGTCCCAGTCAGACTGTTGAACACAGAGTTATGGCCCTTTGATAACTTATGCATTATGCATATATAGCAGTATTCATTTCCACGCTATTGCTCTGCAAATACTGCATGAATTTCAATGAAACTTTCTGGAAACCATCAATACCAAGAAGAGATGCGCATGTCATGGTCTTGTTCCAGTCAGACTGTTTAACACAAAGTTATTGCCCTTTGATAACTTATGCATTATTCATATAGAGCAGTATTTATTTCCGCGCTATTTCTCTGCAACTTTTGGATGGATTTCAATGAAACTTCCTTGAAACCATCTATTATACCAAGAGGAAATGCGCATATCATCCTGTTGTTCCTGTCAGACCATTGAACACAGAGTTATGGACCTTTGATAACTTATGCATTATGCATATTATAGAACAGTATTCTTTTCCTTTATTTCTCTGCAACGACTGGATGGATTTTAATTAATCTTTCTGAGAACCATCAATACCAAGAAGAGATGTGTATATTGTTGTCTTGTTCCAGTCAGACTGTTTAACACAGAGTTATTGCCCTTTGATAACTTATGCATGATAGAGCAGTATTTGTTTCCGCTCTATTTCTTTGCAACTTCTCGATGGATTGAAATGAAACTTTCTGGGAAACATCAATACTGAGACGAGATGCCAATTTTGTCATCTTGTTCCAGTCAGACTGTTTAACACAGAGTTATTGCCCTTTGATAACTTATACATTATGCATATAGAGCAGAATTTGTTTCCATGGTATTTCTCTGCAACTACTGGATGGATTTTAATGAAACTTTCTGGAAACCATCAATACCAAGAGGGGACACACATATTGTCATCTTGTTTCAGTCAGATCCTTTAACACAGAGTTATGGCCCTTTGATAATTTATGCATTTTGCTTGTAGAGCAGTATTTGTTTCCTTGCTATTTCTCAGCAGGAATCTATGGAAACCATCAATACCAAGACAAGATGCCCATATTGTTGTCTTGTTCTTGTCTGACCGTTTAACACAGAGTTATGGCCCTTTGATAAGTTATGCACTATGCATATAGAGTAGTATTCGTTTATATGCTACTTCTATGAAACTTCTGCATGGATTTCTTTAAATACAGCACTATATTTTTACTACTGCGTTCTTCATTTCAACTACTTGAAGACTTTTGTCTCATTTTTATATTCTGGTGAGCTGCCCAACCCTTTTCACCATCTGAAGTTTTTTTTTTGACATTTTTTGCCATCCTTGATAAATATCTAAATAAAGCCCTATGACTTCAGCTGTTGTGTTAGTAATAACCAGTACTCGGCGGGGGATATAAATTCAACGAATTTGCTTGTTAATAAGGAAATCTACACTTTTTTCAGAAATCAGATCCAAAAAGAATTTGTGCCCATTTGATGAACCGACGGTAAAACAAATAATTGTAATCGTATTTTAGATTTGAGTGAAATAAGCCAGTTATAGAACCAATAGAGTGGAATAAGTAAGCTACAGCATCTAGAGAGTGGAATAAGCCTGTTATAGAACCAAGAGAGTGGAATAAGTATGCTTCAGCATCTAGAGAGTGGAATAAGCCTGTTATAGAACCAAGAGAGTGGAAGAAGTAAGCTACAGCATCTAGAGGGTGGAATAAGCCTGTTATAGAACCAAGAGAGTGGAATAAGTAATGCTACGGCATCTAGAGAGTGGAATAAGCCTGTTATAGAACCAAGAGAATGGAATAAGTAAGCTTCAGCATCTAGAGAGTGGAATAAGCCTGTTATAGAACCAAGAGAGTGGAATAAGTAAGCTACAGCATCTAGAGAGTGGAATAAGCCTGTTATAGAACCAAGAGAGTGGAATAAGTAAGCTACAGCATCTAGAGAGTGGAATAAGCCTGTTATAGAACCAAGAGAGTGGAATAAGTAAGCTACAGCATCTAGAGAGTGGAATAAGCCTGTTATAGAACCAAGAAGGTGGAATAAGTAAGCTAAAGCAGCTAGAGAGTGGAATAAGGCTGTAACAGCATCTAGAGAGGGGAATAAGCCTGTACAGAACCAGGAGAGTGAAATAAGTATGCTACAGCATCTAGAGAATGGAATAAGTAAGCTACAGCATCTAGAGAGTGGAATAAGCATGTTATAGAACCAAGAGAGTGGAATAAGTATGCTACAGCATCTAGAGAGTGGAATAAGCCTGTTATAGAACCAAGAGAGTGGAATAAGTAAGCTACAGCATCTAGAGAGTGGAATAAGCCTGTTATAGAACCAAGAGAGTGGAATAAGTAAGCTACAGCATCTAGAGAGTGGAATAAGCCTGTTATAGAACCAAGAGAGTGGAATAAGTAAGCTACAGCATCTAGAGAGTGGAATAAGCCTGTTATAGAACCAAGAAAGTGGAATAAGTAAGCTACAGCATCTAGAGAGTGGAATAAGCCTGTTATAGAACCAAGAGAGTGGAATAAGTAAGCTACAGCATCTAGAGAGTGGAATAAGCCTGTTATAGAACCAAGAGGGTGGAATAAGTAAGCTACAGCATCTAGAGAGTGGAATAAGCTTGTTATAGAACCAAGAGAGTGGAATAAGTAAGCTACAGCATCTAGAGAGTGGAATAAGCCTGTTATAGAACCAAGAGAGTGGAATAAGTAAGCTACAGCATCTAGAGAGTGGAATAAGCCTGTTATAGAACCAAGAAAGTGGAATAAGTAAGCTACAGCATCTAGAGAGTGGAATAAGGCTGGTACAGAACCAAGAGAGTGGAATAAGTATGCTACAGCATCTAGAGAGTGGAATAAGCAAGCTACAGCATCTAGAGAGTGGAATAAGCCTGTTATAGAACCAAGAGAGTGGAATAAGTATGCTACAGCATCTAGAGAGTGGAATAAGCCTGTTATAGAACCAAGAGAGTGGAATAAGTAAGCTACAGCATCTAGAGAGTGGAACAAGCCTGTTATAGAACCAAGAGAGTGGAATAAGTAAGCTACAGCATCTAGAGAGTGGAATAAGCCTGTTATAGAACCAAGAGAGTGGAATAAGTAAGCTACAGCATCTAGAGAGTGGAATAAGCCTGTTATAGAACCAAGAGAGTGGAATAAGTATGCTTCAGCATCTAGAGAGTGGAATAAGCCTGTTATAGAACCAAGAGAGTGGAATAAGTAAGCTACAGCATCTAGAGAATGGAATAAGTAAGCTTCAGCATCTAGAGAGTGGAATAAGCCTGTTATAGAACCAAGAGAGTGGAATAAGTAAGCTACAGCATCTAGAGAGTGGAATAAGCCTGTTATAGAACCAAGAGAGTGGAATAAGTAAGCTACAGCATCTAGAGAGTGGAATAAGCCTGTTATAGAACCAAGAGAGTGGAATAAGTAAGCTACAGCATCTAGAGAGTGGAATAAGCCTGTTATAGAACCAAGAGAGTGGAATAAGTAAGCTACAGCATCTAGAGAGTGGAATAAGCATGTTATAGAACCAAGAGAGTGGAATAAGTATGCTACAGCATCTAGAGAGTGGAATAAGCCTGTTATAGAACCAAGAGAGTGGAATAAGTAAGCTAGAGCATCTAGAGAGTGGAATAAGCCTGTTATAGAACCAAGAGAGTGGAATAAGTAAGCTACAGCATCTAGACAGTGGAATAAGTCTGTTATAGAACCAAGAGAGTGGAATAAGTAAGCTACAGCATCTAGAGAGTGGAATAAGCCTGTTATAGAACCAAGAGAATGGAATAAGTAAGCTACAGCATCTAGATAGTGGAATAAGCCTGTTATAGAACCAAGAGAGTGGAATAAGTATGCTACAGCATCTAGAGAGTGGAATAAGCCTGTTATAGAACCAAGAGAGTGGAATAAGTAAGCTACAGCATCTAGAGAGTGGAATAAGCCTGTTATAGAACCAAGAGAGTGGAATAAGTAAGCTACAGCATCTAGACAGTGGAATAAGCCTGTTATAGAACCAAGAGAGTGGAATAAGTAAGCTACAGCATCTAGAGAGTGGAATAAGCCTGTTATAGAACCAAGAAAGTGGAATAAGTAAGCTACAGCATCTAGAGAGTGGAATAAGGCTGTTACAGAACCAAGAGAGTGGAATAAGTATGCTACAGCATCTAGAGAGTGGAATAAGTAAGCTACAGCATCTAGAGAGTGGAATAAGCCTGTTATAGAACCAAGAGAGTGGAATAAGTATGCTACAGCATCTAGAGAGTGGAATAAGCCTGTTATAGAACCAAGAGAGTGGAATAAGTAAGCTACAGCATCTAGAGAGTGGAATAAGCCTGTTATAGAACCAAGAGAGTGGAATAAGTAAGCTACAGCATCTAGAGAGTGGAATAAGCCTGTTATAGAACCAAGAGAGCGGAACAAGTATGCTACAGCATCTAGAGAGTGGAATAAGCCTGTTATAGAACCAAGAGAGTGGAATAAGTATGCTTCAGCATCTAGAGAGTGGAATAAGCCTGTTATAGAACCAAGAGAGTGGAATAAGTAAGCTACAGCATCTAGAGAGTGGAATAAGCCTGTTATAGAACCAAGAGAGTGGAATAAGTAAGCTAAAGTATCTAGAGAGTGGAATAAGCCTGTTATAGAACCAAGAGAGTGGAATAAGTATGCTACAGCATCTAGAGAGTGGAATAAGCCCATTACAGCATCTTAGTGTGTGAAAGGAGTCCATTACAGAATCTGGAGAAGAGAGTATTCAGTAAGCCTGTTATAGCATATTCTAACTCTATACTCCATTTATATGGATTTTATTGTATGTGTGAACAGTGTAGATCCAGATCGTTGGCACATTTGTTCCATCTCATCTGGACCTTCACCGTTGGCTTCTTGGTCAGAAGAAACCTTATGAATCAAAAAGCAAACATTGTAAATCCTGATCAGATGGCACAGATTTGACTCGAATCTTTGTTAATTCTTAAAGTATGTTCATAAAAAAATATAAAGAAAAGTAATACTCATTCAGACAAAGCCAATTGAATCAGGCTAATTCATAATGATTTGCTATAATTATGTTGTGTAACCAATTTATTGACAGAAAGTTTCTTTAAACACATTAATGCTAAATGTTTGCAGCAAAAGTATAAAACTATTTTTAGATTAATTTAACATAAAAACACCACATTTTTCAAGCAGAAACGGTATTAACAATAAAACAAAACTACTTGATATGTTTTTGTTCCTGAAGAAATATTCTCACTGAAATTACAAGTAGTTCTGGTTACAATATCAACAGGTTTTCAGATTCATTCAAGAAATTAATGATCCGAGTACCAGAAAATTGTTTGCCAGCTGTAATATTAAAAATATTATCAGTTTTTAATGCCATTCTCTGATAATTGGAAGACGTGCTATAATTCTTAAAATGTTGTAAATTTAGTATTCATTTGGAAGAAAGTTGTGATTCAAAATTTTACTAAACTGAACAGCACTGTAAAGCATACAAAAAAATTTACTGTCAGTATCCTTAATATTATTTCTTAAAAAATTATCTTCAAAAATTAAAACTTATTTTTAAATTGGAAAGAAAAAGTTTTGCAAGATAAATAAATCAATTTTTATGTGTCATGAATACAAAATTTAATGTTATCTTAAATTGCAAGAAAATTTTGCAAAAATAAGACTGAAGCCTGTTATGTTCCCATGAAAATTCTAAAACACTGGATAATAGAAATTGTCGTCTGCTGTAAAAGTTATTGATTCCAAGCTGTAGCGTGTGGAACAGAATTGCCAGTAATGTCAGCTCGTATTGGAAGACTGGTTCTCAAACTAATACTGTTAGAACGGGTGATCTCTAGCAACCCTTCCATTCCTCGTACCTAGTATGGGGGAATTTCATTGATTTAATGGATTTAGATATACAGTGCTTATACAAAGTCATTTTCTGTGAGATGTGTCTTTGAAGGACATAAATATCCTATTTGATATTCCGTCAAACTTTTTTACGTAGAAAATATTAGTTGGAAAATTGTATGTGATAATGACGTTACGATAAGTGTGATTTTGCAGAGTAACAATATAGATGGGCTAAAACAATTGATTTTTATTTTGATTCACATGTTATTGAATACTTTGGATATATCAATATTGCTAGTATTCCTAATATGGAAATTTGTACTACAGCGTGAAAAATGAGCATGGAAATTAGTCTTATAGTGCTTAGTGAATATTGGTTTTGAATTTGGACCGTTAGAATGTCGTTTTCAGGAGAGATGAATTGGAAGTGCATTTGACGTCTGCTTCTTTTCATTACAGTAGATGTTGTTAGTCATTCAGAAAATTTAAGTGCTCTCTAGAACTGAACTGGATAAAACATTTGAATTTTTAAAAATATTTAGTGCTTTGTTTTGGACCTAAATTTGTCCAAAAGTACAGAAATATGGCTCAAGATTTTCTAAAAAGTCTTTTGAATTTGTTTATTATCTTGAGTTTCAACTTAATAGTTTTGTGTAATATGTTTACACTGGATGGTTCGTCTTGGAGTTTTAGCAAGTTTGAGCCATGGGTGCCGTGCCATAATGGATCAGTTAGTTTTGAATTTAAAACAAGCTCACATAGTGCTCTATTACTCTATACAGATGGTGGGAAGTCCAGCAAAGACTATTTCGAATTGAAGTTAGTGAGTGGAGTAATGCATTTGACTTACAAAGTAAATAAAGAAACGAACATGCTTAATGCCGGTCAAAATCTTCATAACAACCAGTGGCATTCGGTGAATTTAATACGTGATGGACGTTTAACTGTACTAAAAGTTGATGAATTTTCATACACAAGGGAGGACAAACAATACGACCCAGAATATGTGACTTTTGATAAATCTCAAAATAATTTTGTTTTTGTCGGCGGTCTTCCACTGGAGTACAATCCAAATCTTTCCGATCTTGCGCACCCGGCCGTTGTTTACGAACCTAGATTAATGGGCTCAGTTAGAAACATATTTTTCAGTAACTGTGGAAAAGCATTGACATCACCGAAGATGGTTGAATCACAAGGTTTGGTTATGGAAAACGACAAGTGTTTGAAGAATAATCCATGCAAGAATGATGGGATATGTGTTATGCGGGACCACGGGGTACAATGCGATTGCTCATGGACAGAATTCACAGGCGAATTTTGTGAAATTGGTAAGACATCTTTCCCTTGAAATTTTGGTATGTCCTAACATTTTTATTTGTTGCTTAACAATCAAGCTTTGTTTTTGCAGTAGTTTTGAGTTCTGATATAATATTATATTTGTGTTCTGGCCAGGGCCCAATTTAATAAATCTTAGATTCGAGACAGTCATGCAACATGCGATAGGTCAGTTTGGAGACTGGGCATCAAATCTCAACCAGTCAGGACTAGAATCAGAAAACTAAGATAATTATTGACCAGTCACTAAACTGACCAATCAAAAGCTAGAGTTTAATGATTGGCTTTCCAATCATAGTTTTATGTTCTTGATGCCTAGCTGCTTTAAGATACTTGGAAAATTTTATGATCTGTGGCCTCGTTGCAATGTATTTGAACTGAATGGTGTTTTTACATTAAGAAACACAATGTTCATTTCAATTTCCCTTTCCATAACATTTTACTCTATATACACACTGTGTGTGCGGTGGGAGTAGACCCAGATCAGCCAGCAAATTCAAACTTTCTAATCTGGATATACTCTTGTCATAAATAACCTGATAAATCTAAAAAAAACATTTTTAGATCCTGATCAGTCGGCACAAATGTGATAGCTGATCTGGATCTACACTGTTCCCCCACATAATAATGGTGTATCTGTGAAGTATAGTGTTAAACAAATGTCATACTGTTACCCAACCAAAGGCACCTGATAAGGGTCACATTGTGCAGAACTACCGGTATTTGGAGCTTTTAAAAAAATCAGGAATGTGGCGTTTGTTTGACTGTAACTTCTTATGATGTGATCATGTCAGCAGTTTTGTAGTGATGGATTGGAAAATTACAGTTTGACAACATGGTGCCATAAGCAGAAGACTGCAACGAGCGCACTTGATTTTTAGAAAAGAAAAATTGATTGAAATAGTTTCAGAACATAATTCTGTAAAACTTACTGGTTTGTATCATCAGCACTTTGTCATAATTTGAATTGAAATGAAACATGCACACATATGTTTTTTCTTTTCATACTGGGAGTGAATATTCTGATCATTTGCACAATTAGGATGTGTACAGGTTTTAATGTTTAAGACCTTGTATAAAATATATCTTCTTTTACATTGCCAAGAAAAGTTATGAAATGCCAGACATCAACAAACATCAATTAGATAATGGACCTTTCCTTTCTCTGATGTATTCTGTTGGGCTGTTTGTCATATGGTGTTGGAACTTAATCATTAATAATGTTACTTTGATTTCCTGATCTCCTCATCATTGTCAGCATAACCAGCATTATCAGTGTCAGCAGCAGTAGCACCAATAACAATAACAACATAAAGTCATCATCATTATCATCATCATAAAGTCATAATAACCTTATCATTTTCCTCCTTCTTATCATCATCTTCTTTGGGAAAGTCATCAGTACCTCAATTATCCCTTGATATTATCCCTGGGGTAAATTATTATTCTTAACCGTTTAATCCATACACATTTAAAAGCATGTGCGACCATAATGCAACAACTGTGCCATCTGATGTGGATCAGCACTGGTCACATGTTGGTTAGAAATAACCTAATGCATCTAAAGGTGTAGACCCTGATAATATGACATGGATGTGCTGGCTGATCTCGATCTACACTGTTGCCCATGCCATAAAGGAGAAAAGGGTCAAAAGACCACTTAATGACTATAGTAAAGGTGAAGTTTGTGAGGTTTGTAAGTTTAGTCTGTTTATAACGAACTGCAGGTTTTTAATATCAAGTTGTCAAAGTGTGTTTTATGTGAAAGTTTATATTTCCAGATAAAAAGTTTGAATCTTTTCTATATACTTAACATGTAATGCAACCCAGCTATGGTTGAGTTAGTACTGCACTAGTACTATCTCGACATAGAGCTAGCTTTTATGGCGAGGTGGAAGAGTGTTGGACTGCAATGCTAGGTGTCCGGGGTTCAATCTTTGGTTCAGGCGTAGATTTTTCAGAACCCTTGTTTCATAATAACAAAAACTACAAAAAATAAAAAATTATTTAGAGAAAAAATCAGCCAAATAATCAATTATGACTGGAAACTTTTTTTAAAAAATTTTGTTTAAATCTAAAATTATTTAATTTCCTAGAGATCTAGTGTTTTTTTTTCTTAAATAAATCAAGTTTTTTTTTAGATAACAGAAATTATGTTAAAGTTAGCAGCTGAACAGAGAAATCCAAGTAATTTTACCCTTTACTCCATGGATATGGCATACATCCCATTTGGATCAGTGTAGATCCACATCAGCCACCACCTGCATGCAGTCAAATCAAGATCTTCACTATCCGCTTTATGTTCATTAGGTTTTTTCTGATCAAAATGCAAAAAGTTAAGATCCTTATCAGGCTGATCTGGATCTACACAGGTTGCACAAGGGATGCCATATCTGTTAAATCACCACAAATATTAACAATTTCACGGCATGCCATTTTCGAGAAACTTCAGCATATCTGACTAAGCGTACATTACATTTGATTACTCATTCAAGACAGCCTTTGTAAAAACATTTTTATTTCCAGAAAATTGGAAATATAATTAAACATCTCTAGATTGCAGCCTTGGATTGAACCGACAGACATAACTGTATGGAAAAACCAATTTATTTCGCTCTGACCTTTTGTCATTGTGCCTTATTTTGATCAATACGTATTCACAATAGGAGATATCGGGATATCTCCAAGAAAGGCTTATTCCCAAATGATTGTCCAGATACAACACTGTCTGCCGAAGAATTTTGCACCTACCCGTGTGATTTTGGAGATAGATAACACTTTTGCATGAAGAGCGATGTTTTCCTACAGGTTCAACACCAAATGACATTTATAGAGGCCGTTAGATTTATAACACTTTGTCATGTTAAAAGATTTTTCTATGCCAGTAGACCATTCTGCAGATATTGCATGTTTTTTTGTCATTGGATATTTTTATTTGACAATCATTCAACAAAAGGGAACATTAAGTGCACATTTTGCAAAGATTGTTGGATAAATTTTATTATTTGAAAATTGAATTCTAGCAAGTTGATTAATTCCTTATATTCATTCATCAACATTTTAATATTTTATTTTATGCTTTCTAGTGAATTATAGAATTTTCCCGGTGAAATAAAAGTGGTATTTCACTGTTTTCAAACAGTGGATTACCATTTTTATTTTCACTGCTTTTTTCACGCTGGTACCCAAACACACAAAACATTCAGAACGAGAACGTTTAGAAAATGAGCTCAAATTTGGGTATATGACTTCATGACGTCATGTCATAAACAAACATTTTTTTGCGCCATTTCATGCAATGTTTCTGTCAATTTCACAAAAATCCTGCGCTAAAAGCATACAATAAAAAGAAAATTTGTTTTACCAGTGAAAGATAGAATTATATTTCACTCATGAACTCCAGAATTATGTATTTTCACTTGTGGCTTCGCCACTCGTGAAAATATGAATTCCGGAGCTCACTCGGTGAAATATATTTCTATCTTACACTGGTAAAAACAAATATCCTCTATATCTTTTATATGAGTAGAAGTTTTTAACCCTTTATTCCGTGGGATTAGAATGGCGGATATCCTATCACCAGCTAGGATAGATCCAGTTCACCCAGCAAAGTCTAATCAGGATCTAGACTGTTTCTTGGTCAGTCTTCAAGTAACTTGGTGAATCTAAAAGCAAACAGATCCTCATCACATCAGACTGCATGGATGTGCTGGCTGATCTGGATGTACACTGGGCATATATGATATAAAAGCATAATATTGAGTAAATGATTAATAGGGATTTTGTTGTAACCATAAATTAATATGACTGGCCAGCTAATACAAGAATAGTTACCCACACATATAGAAGTACATGTATGGGATTTTAAGTTTGTATGCTGGCTAGTAAATGGTCAAAAAGTATGGGATTTTTGTTTGTTTTCACGCTTGCATATGGTAAAAAAGTATGAGACATCAGTTTGTATGCATGACAGTTAATGGCTGGTTACCCACAGATCTGCTAGTTATGACATTTTAGCTCCCAAATGATTGTCTTGATATTGTTTTGCCTTGTTGTTGTTACACTGATGGACTGAACAGTTCATACATATGTAATACTTTCTTCGGATATATGTGTGTTTTTTATGAATAATCAGCTATTACGTCGCCCAGAGTCACCCACACATTATGTTCCAAAGCTTTTTCCAGACATTGTCCATAAAACTATCAAAGATAGATTGATATTACCATCAAAGTCTGATGTTGATATTTTCTTTGTCATTGACCCTTGAGATTGAACCTAAGGTTTTAACCCTTTCCTTCATAGATAAACCTTAATTGCGAGGATAAACAGTTTAGATCCAGATCAGCTGGCACATCTGAGTTGTCTGATCAGGATCTAAACTGTTTGCTTTTTCATTTGTTAGGTTATATCTAACCAAAATACCACCAGTGCAGATCCTGATCCGATCGCACAAATGTGCCGGCTGATCTGGATCTACACTGGTCCCACATGCGTAAAAATGCGTATATATGGAGGAAAGGGGTAATATAAAAATTGATACTAAAAAACTACTAGTATGTCATTTTTAGATAACAATCAAGCAAGCAAAGATGGTAATTTTTGATACTGGGCAAAATATTTATACAGTGAAAACAACAAATTTCTTTAAAATAGCATTGATAAAGATTTGCAGTTATTTATTAAAATGGAAATATATTGCCGTGAAGTAGATAGAGTTTTGTTACTAAGTTCTCAAGCTGGATTTGTAATAGATTTTATGAAAATAAAATCTTTCAATATCTACTTTTTATGACAACAGGGTCATGATGTAACCAGAATCTGTTGTTAAAAGTCACATTAAATAAATAGACCTTTTCGGGACGCTCTGCATTTATCCCGGGAGCCGTAAAAATTATGCGCATGCGCAAATTGCGTAGGGCAAAAAAAAATAACAAAGTAGCCAAAACAAGGGAATATCGGCGTGTTTGACAGATTTATCAAAGCAAAATCACAAGATTTTGTTGGGCCCGTGATAATTTAACTTATTTCATGCTCAACATAATTTGAGCATGAAAATTTGATGGCTTCCTTTCCTTTTATTATCAAAAATAAAACAGCTTGAACTGAAAATATGACACAGATCTTAATGACAACAGTGGAACAAACAGTAGTTCCCTTTTATGAAACTTATACATGTTCTAGAAATTATAAGTTTGAGCAAAGAACTGAGCTGAGCATGAAAAAAAAGTGTTATAATCACGGGACCAGATTCAATTTATTAGTTTGTTACATGAATCGTGATATTCGTATATTATAACATGCGCTAATCGTAGGTCCATATTATTATATTTAGCTCTCCTACTCGACGAGGGGTTGAATAAATAATAAATGGAATAATTTCCATACAAGTTGTTGTTGAAAACGCTGGTGACATCTTTTTAGAATAAAATTATATGGCGCCGCTATATTTATTCAAACCAAAGTGCTAGAGTATTTTCTGGTTATAATGTTGGGGGATGTAATATATTATTAATGGAGTTCGAAATATCGGAGGTGAAATTAATGAAGAATTTTACAGCGGGACTGGCCTTTGATTTCGGAATTCGAAATATCGGGTGTTTAAATGATCAAAATTGAGATAAATGTACATAGAATATTATAGGCGCTTTGCGGGAACCAAGAAGACAGTTCGAAATATCTACGGTGTTCAAATTATCGAAGTTCGAATTAAAGAAGTTGATCTACAAGACGAGAAAATACTTCTCTCAGCTTGAAATAAACAATGAAGAAAATAATTGGTCTAAAGATATAATATTGTTTTTACTAAACATATTTTCCATTGTGTCGGCCTGATAAGAAATCTTAATCTTCACATGGATAAGTTAAGGTATGACCATCCTAATGGGCACTATTAAGAATCCAACATCTGATTATTTTTTCATCAACTGCTTCATACCACTGACTTGTATGCAAAATTTTAATGATTTTCACCGTGTAGTTTTTGAGATTTTTAGATTTTTTTATTTAAAAAAGTGAGAAAAAACGTGAAAGTATCCAAATTCTTTAATCGGTGACAAAATTTTTTGTTATTGATAAATTCAACCCTAATTTTTTACAGTTTATCCAAAATATGTTATATTTTACTAAACCAAATTAAGATATAATATATAAATACAGAATTTATCTTAAAATGACATTTTTTGACCAAATAAATTTAAAAAATGCATTTTTTTATATTTCACGAGACTAAATTAATGAAAATTGTGCAAAATCCTGATTGGTGCAATTTACAAAAATTTACCATTTTTTAACTATATACCTTAAACAAAATTTAAACAAAATTTCAGAGAAGTTTACCGTCCAGTTTTAGAAATTTTCAAATTGATGACTTGAATAAACACTATTCTGATAGCGAAAACCCCTTTAATCTTGATTATATTGCTTATTTTAGTTTAAATCATGAGAATTTTATATTCAATGACAGAATTACACAGGAAAAAAAGAAATATGCCAATTATTTAAGCTCTAGGCTTACAAAAAAAATAGCTTCCAGTGGGATTTGAACCCTGGTCCTCTTGCATGACAGAACTCTAAGCTAATTTACTACTATAGTAACCTCCCTTGGATACTCTTCTTGATATAGGTATTCATTAGGATGGTCATACCTTAAGGTAGGTCTTTTCAAGCCCAATATACTTCTCAAAGTACAGTTTTTGGAATCTGGTAGTAAAGTATTAGCATAATTACTCATTTTAATTTAATTCATCACAGAATTGTTGTTTTCTGTGTGTTGTTTTTGCCCTACGTGGGGGAGTACGCACAGCGCGCATGCGCCAAATCAGCTTCCGTTGTTAATGAACCGATTGAACCCGAAAAGGTCTATAGAATTTTGTCCCTAATATACTTAGTTTTGTGTAATTCTAGCAAAGTCGACATTAAACTATTCTACTTAATTAAAAACAAATTTAGTTTGAACTTTAGCTAGCAAAGAGACATTAAAAATAATCAGTTTTCAAGTTCACAAGTGAAATAAAATCAGTATTTCTCTGAAACAACAAACAAATTGTCTTTTTATTTGATGTTTTCTTGTCAAACAAATCTGAAAACTTTTAAAAGGAGGTAAAAGGCTATAAAAGTAGTAAAGCAAAAACGGTGATAGTTTTACAAAAGTAGTTCTTCAATAAAAATGGAGTTCCACAGTTTCAAAACAGTGAAAATACCAATTTGTTTTCAATGAGAATTTTAACTCATTCTTTAACTGGTAAATATAATAGAAAATAAATGCTTCTTTTTACACACATTTTAGGTATCAAAGTTCCTTTCCTGTCTTTGGGAATGGGGCTCACAATAATTGCTGTCTACTATCTGAAAAATTACATCCATTGAATAATTTACATTTAATGTTTAAATTGAAGGTAAAAGTAAATATTTAATGCCAACAGATTCAATAGGGAAATACCAGGTAATGGATTGATGGTTTTATAACAATATCACTTCAATATCATTGTTTGCATTAATCAATCAGTGAAAAACCTCTTTTTTATGAATAAAAGTTTTCTTCGATATAATCAAGTTCAAGTCATCTTTGATTGGGAAAAAATACATGTCATGATTAATTTGGAATTGGGCCTTATTTTTGTCCAAAATTGCCTGTAAAAGGAACACATGTAATGTCTACTTAGAACTTCATGTATGTTGTCAACAAAGTAGTTGTTTATAGGGTTATTTTAAAAAACAAAAACACATCAGGTTACTAACATATCTATAGTCACTTGTGCATACAAACACCAGTTCTATTCTGCATATTACATATTGATCTGAATTTTCAGATTTGATTAACATTTTTGATCTTGTTTAACCCTTTCCTCCATAAATACACATGTTCAACCAGTGTAGATCCAGATCAGCCTGCACATCCAGATGACACAGATGTGCTGGCTGATCTGGATCTAAACTGTTCGCCCTTGCAATAAAGGTGTGTCTATGGAGGAAAGGGTTAACATACTTTTTCACCTGTATCAAGTCCACTCCATTAAACAGCCTATTGCCTCATGAAGCCAACATGCAAAGTTCCATTTAACAATGTCATTCCCCCCCCCCACCCCCATATACTGCCTCACCCATTATGATCAATCTTGTAATTCTGCAGAATCTCACAGAATCATTTCATCTTATATTTATTGTTTGAATTAATAAAAAAATCATTATGCAATTAGAACTAATAAAAATTATTGGATAATAAAACAGCAATATCACACAATGATAGCAATTTGCAAGAGCATCTGTTCGGAGATATTAAAAGGCTTTGACTGGAATTTTATAACAATAATGCTTGTAGGCAGTTGTGTGCAGGTGTAAAAGAGGAGTGTTTGATATAAGAACAAAAATCACACAAAATAATGTCATTATTAAACTAAATGCCATGACAGTCTAGCCGTTTTTCTGAAAGCCATGAATATTGGGTGTTTAATGGGTGTGATAGAGTTTAGGGTGTAAATAACAATGCTAGAGTTTAGTCACAGAAAAATCGCACGATTTCTAGACGCTGTATTATATAGGATGGGTGGGATGTAACCCATGCAAAATTTCTTGGCCCAAAGGTCAAGGTCACTTAATTTAAAGTGGTTAAATGTCTTTCTTCTGTTTTTCCCTAAAAAAATTCCATACCATAATTGTCTATATTTAGTGAATTAGTTTTAACAGTTAAGTTATTATGAAGTCAAATTGCAAGGTTACCTTATAGATGCAGTTTTAAAATGTCAAGGAAAACAAATGTATTTTTATATAAATTGATCTTTGCTTAGAAGCATTTTCTATTTTTATACATTTTCTTTGATGTCTGTACAAATGTGACAATTGATAGTTTTAAAATTAAGTGAACAAGATCGTATCAACTGATTGTATAATTTGAAAAAAAGCATTCTATAATATAATTCTTTGTCAAGAGACATTTTCTTTTTTTAGACATTTTCCTTTGATGTCTCTACAAATGTGACAATGAATTCATTGTGTTGTAGGGATGCTTACTCCTATTTCCCCAGTAAATGAATATCACATCTGTTCTGTAACTGCCGCTCTAACAATGTTCATAGTGAAGAAAAAGTTGTTTTTATAACATTATTCTGCCTGATAATACTGTATCCTGTATACTGGGTTTGTTTAAACAAGCAATTATGATGTGATTCTTACTTTGATAGCAAGAGCAAAAATCTAAGAAGCAGTTGAAAGCAAATGTTAATTGATGGCAGACTTGTTAATAGTTCCTGACTTCCGTATGTCAAAGAAAATTATAGGATAACATGAAATGTTCAGTTAAGGGAAGGAAAGGATTGAAGCATTAGAGCTTGTAACTATCTGTCTCCTATGGAATAATTAAGGCGATAGAATGCTGTAAATTCAATTTTATTCGCGGCATACTACATTTAAGGCGATAGAATGCTGTAAATTCAATTTTATTTGCAGCATACTTCATTTAAGGCGATAGAATGCTGTAAATTCATTTTTATTCATAGGATGCTTCATTTAAGGCAATAGAATGCTGTAAATTCAATTTTACTCATAGGATGCTTCGTTTAAGGCAATAGAATGCTGTAAATTCAATTTTATTCATAGGATGCTTCGTTTAAGGCGATAGAATGCTGTAAATTCAATTTATTCATAGGATGCTTCGTTTAAGGCAATAGAATGCTGTAAATTCATTTTTATTCATAGGATGCTTCGTTTAAGGCAATAGAATGCTGTAAATTCATTTTTATTCATAGGATGCTTCGTTTAAGGCAATAGAATGCTGTAAATTCAATTTTATTCATAGGATGCTTCGTTTAAGGCAATAGAATGCTGTAAATTTAAGGAATGATTCTTATTTTGGTGCGGTTCATGCAGATTGGACGTGCACGCGAGAGCTGGCAAATCCATAAAGCGCACTAGCGCTTTATGGTAAATTTGCCAGCTCTCGCGTGCACGTCCAATCTGCATGAACCGCACCAAAATAAGAATCATTACTTATATTTACATTTTATTCATTTTTTTCTTTAAATAAACTTAAGTCGAACGCTTTCAAAAATTAGTATTAAGTGAAAAGGGGGAGTAATAAGTGGGAGTTTTCAATAGTAACAGCCATGACGTTACTGACGTCATTACGGGTCATGCGGTTCATGCAAAATGAACCGAATTTTTTTAAAGGAAGAAATCAATAGGAATGTAAATATTCAATTTTATTCATAGGATGCTTCGTTTAAGGCAATAGAATGCTGTAAATTCAATTTTATTCATAGGATGCTTCTTTTAAGGCAATAGAATGCTGTAAATTCAATTTTATTCATAGGATGCTTCATTTAAGGCAATAGAATGCTGTAAATTCAATTTATTCATAGGATGCTTCGTTTAAGGCAATAGAATGCTGTAAATTCAATTTTATTTGTGGCGTACATCATTTAAGAGCCCACTACACTCCTCCCCCGCATGTTCATTGATAAAGAGAAAATTATCAAAATCTCAATGTCAAATGTCGTTCAATGATACTTTGCGCAAATGAATGATACTAAGAAAGACGCATTAGAAAAGTAAAGGAAAAAAGTTAGACCTAAAAATTCCTTAAAATTCTATTTACATAAATTCACAAAAACTTAAAGCAATACAACACATAATTTTAAATTTCCATGTGAGTGTAATGATACTGACAAAAAAATGTTGTGTACTTTGTAAAGAACTTTCACCTACTAAAAGAGAAATCAATGATTGTCATCCATTTACGCGACCAGGAAGTGACCAGGAAATTGAAGGTCAAACACACTTTTACTAATATCTCATAATGTTTACATATGTAAGTCACGAGGACACAAGAAATTGTTGTCAGTATAATAATGACTTATGCATATTAAATTGTATTACAGCATAATGACTTTACTCCATGGGATATGGCTGTTATTCATTAGCAAACAGTGTAGATCCAGATCAGCTTGCACATCAGTGTTTCTTAAAAAAAGGCTAGAAGCTTAAGCATTAATTTAAATTACATTTTAAAGAAATGTGTTTTACTTTTGTTATATTTTTATTTCGTTCAATTTTTTTTCCTACCATTTACAATTTTATGTCATTTTCTACTAGTTGTTTGTCTTATCTAATTGTTCTTTTTTAAATTGGCAATGCTAGAATTCCCAGAGAGTTTTTCCTTCATCGGATAACACATGTCCTCTCTTGAGAGAGACCAAGTATAGAAAATGCCATATTGTTAATTGTTTAATTAAAATTTAAAACCCTTTTTGTTGTCATGACCTAAATTACTAAAACAGATGAAACAGAGGTGTTGGATACATAAGCTTTATAATTGTTGCAATCTGATTAAAATCTTCTCCTGAAAACCACTACACTATTGCAGACCATTATCAGATCTTACATTTTGTTAGATATGACTTGTGAGTTTGTAGTTGTTACAGTTTTTTAACCCTTTACTCAATATATATGCATTTACACATGTTCGACTGGTGTTGATCCAGAACAGCCGGCACATCCTTGCCATCTGATCAGGATCTGCACTGTTCGCCTATTGGTCAGAAATAACCCAATAAATTAAAAAGGGAACAGTGCAGATCCTGATTAGACAGCACAGCTGACCTGGAGCTACACTATTTGCCCATGAAAGGCATATATATGGAGGAAAGGGTCAAGTGATTTTATAGCTATTTATGGATATTGAAAAAAATCATTGCAAGTTACAGCATTAATGGTTGACAGAATGGTTAATTGTACATTTTGAAGAGTGACAAAAGTATAGTTAACACTAAAAAGCTAATAAATTACTGGTAGGTCTGAATATTGAATTCCATGTTGTTGTTCTATAATTTTACAGAGGAGAGGGAGCATGGGTTTACCTGCACCTTCAATTAACAACCATTCATTATCAAATTAAATTCTTTGAACAGGAGGAAAAGTGTTACAACCCACCAGATCATGTGGTGGTTGTATATGCTTTTGTCTGTAATTGAACAAAAAATTTGATCATTTTACAGGAACTGAGTATTTTGATAGTCTGGAAAATAACAAGGCATGAAAACTAATGACTCTACCATAACACAGACTTTATTCCCTTTTTGTTTGTTTTGTGGTTAATTGACAAAAATATACAGCTGGATTGTAGGAGTGTGAAAAGATGCAGGTGCCTGCAGTTATCAAACATTTAGGTTTAGTGCCGATTGTTTGCATGCTAAATTCTTAGAAAATATAGCTTTAGTTTCTGCCTGCGGTCAGTTTAACACAAATCAAGTAGCACAACGTTTATGAAGGAAAGCAATTATCTGGTGGGAAATTTTTTAATGCCATGGGAGTTAAAATAAGCGATATTAACATCTGGTTCTTTTTGATGCAACAACAAGTAAATATAAGAATATTTAATTATTCAATTTAGTGGTTACCACAAGTTTTCATCCAATCACTAAGCCAGCATTTCATATATTCTGCGCCTGACTTATCTGTTAAAACTACACGCTTATTTAAGTACTGAATGTTCATAATATTATGACGTCATGTCTGATAGTTGTGAGGTAAAATTGTGGTGATTACTAATTTATTCATTAGTGAATATTAAGCAAACTTTTAACAATTAGGAAACCACTGTCACTTCACTGTGCACCGTACCCTAATGATTTCCTAATTGTTAAAACTTCACTTAATATACACTAACTATAGCAGAAAAGGTTATTTTCTACTTAATTGATTTTAACACTTGTAATATCAAAAAATTTCTATAATTTTTTTAAAGGTAAATCAACTTTTTTTTAACATATATCTTCTAAGTACTTTTTAAAACTGCCATGAATCATGCTCCATTTTATTGCTTGGGTGAACAGTGTAGATCCAGATCAGTGCCATCAGATTAGGATCTACAGTGTTAGCTTTTTGATTTATTAGTTTTTTTCTGACCTTGTTGCGAACAGTGTTTATCCTGATTAGTCGACACGGCTGATCTGAATCTACACTGTTCACCCATGCAATTAAAGTCGTATTTATGGATTAAAGCATTAAACATTACTCTGAAAGAACAAAATGAGTCATTGGTTGGTTTTCCGTTTCAAAGTCAAGAGATCGCTCAAAGTTATAACCAGTTTGAAATAAAACGTCACTCTGAGACTCCTCGATCTCAAGCAATTCACTGTATTAATGAATTTCAGCACAATCAAGGAGTACTGTTGGATCTAATTGCATTTTGTTCCTGGCAATTTACTGATGAGGGACCTATTGATTTATGGAATAGACACCACTATTTGAACAAACCTAACTTCAAAGTTTCTCCACTCAATTGACTACTTGATTTAATTAATTTGACAAGTCTTGTCAAACACACAAAAAATGTTGCTGTTATCATGTTCTGACATTTATGGACTGTGCCCAAGATCATAAAACTAAATCTGTAGACCAGTCTCAAATCTCAAGCATCTGATTTGCTGAAATTTCGACCAGTTGCCATTTCAGCCAATCAGAAGCTTGAGATTTGAGACTTGTCTACAATCTAAGTTTTGAGATCTTGGGCCCTTGTATATATTCAATCCAGAGAATGCATTTGTTGTTTGGCCACTTTTAATCATCCCTGGCCTTGGTCTGCACAGAACCAAATTAGCTCAGCTAGACTCAATTGACTTTACTTGATTTAATTAGGATGACAGTATGTCTAACAAACAAAAATGTTTCTTTGATGTTTCTGTTATCAAGTTCTATTATGAGAGAAATTTAACAATACTATAAATGCAATAGAAATGTGCACTTATTTTTTTTCTTTACCCCAAATGTGTTTGCATTGTAAAGATAATCGTTTACAATAAAATTTCCTCAAGATGATTCCAGCAATTTTTTTGATGCTGTTTAACTATTTTGCTCACTTAACCCTTTCCTGTATAGACACACCTTTATTGCTAGGGCGAACAGTTTATATCCAGATCAGCCAGCACATCCGTGCCATCTGATCAGGATCTAAACTGTTTGCTTTTTGATTCATTAGGTTATCTCGCCCAAAATGCGACCAGTGCAGATCCTGATCAGATGGCAGTGATGTGCCAGCTGATCTGGATCTACACTGGTTTGCACATGCGTAAAAATGCGTATATATGGAGGAAACGGTTAAATTATGCACTGCTTGAATCACATTTGCTTGAATAAGATGAAGTAGTAGGATATATAGGTATGATTAAATTCAGCAAGGCAAATATCAAAATTATCTCATCTTTTACCCACATTTTTGGTATGAGTGTCTAACCTGGCTTTTGGCATACTGTTTTCCACCAATGAAGTCTTGTAAATTATATGTGTTTTAAATTATTATGCAACTATTTTGGTTGGAGCCTATTTTTACTAGAGAGGCATATAGACTTAACCCTTTCCTCCATAAATACACATTTTTACACATGTGCAACCAGTGTAGATAAAGATCTGCTGTCTGATCAGGATCTGCGCTGGTTGCATTTTGGTCAGAAATAACCTAATGAATGAAAAAGCAAACAGTTTAGATCCTGATCAGATGGCAGGGATGTGCCAGCTGATCTGGATCTACGCATGTGCGACCAGTATAGATAAAGATCTGCCGTCTGATCAGGATCTGCGCTGGTTGCATTTTGGTCAGAAATAACCTAATGAATGAAAAAGCAAACAGTTTAGATCCTGATCAAATGGCAGGGATGTGCCAGCTGATCTGGATCTAAACTGTTCGCCCATGCAAAACGGTGTATCTGTGGAGGAAACGGTTAAATTGCTCTGCTTTATCTGCTGTATATTACCCCTCCTTTTCATATTTTGTCATGAAGATCTCTGTCAACACCTTTATCTTTTTTAAAGATATTTCTTGTTGCCAATATTTTCTATTTCTAAAATTTCATTTTCTATGATTCAATTGGATATCATTGTATAAAGTTTATTCACCTTTAAATTTTCTGAAATTTGTGTGCATGTAAATTCCAACGTAATCAGTAAAAGTTTTGTTAGATCTAATTGTATTTATTCCCATGGCAATTTGGAGATGATCCGAGAGTCTTATTGATTTGTGGAATATTATACTAAGATACCAATGTTTGAACAAACCTATAACTCCGTTGATCTTACTCGATTGCACCCTGTGCTCCGTGGGATATGGCTTTTATCCTTGAGCAAATATGTAGATCAGTGGCAGAACATAAATGCTATGCCATCTGATCAGGATCTACACTGTTTGCTTTAGATTCTTTATGTTATTTCTGTTTAAAAAAGCAATCAGTATAGATCCAGATCAGATGGCATATCCATGCTGTCAAGTCAGGATCTACATTGTTTGCTTCTTGATCAGAAATAACCAAATGAATACACAGTGTCTGATAAGAACTGCATTGCCATGCTGGCTGATATCTTGTCACTGCAGCCAGGGCATAATTACATTTGGTCTCCTGATGCATTTTTACAACAAATCTAAAATAGACTCGGCCTTAAACCTTTAAGTAACATGCTGCAAACCTCAAGAGAATGTGTTAATTGGAAAACTTAATGGACTGTAAAGCGCTTAACATCTTTACAATTGTGTGATGAAAAAACCAGAGCAATTTTACAGATGGATGAAATTTGAAAATATTTATGATTTTGTAAAATAAATACTGTCATGACATTTACCCATAATTCCTAGGAAATTCCTTTCTGAGTAAATTGAAAATTCTAGAGTTGCAATGATAAATGTCAGTAACTTAATAGGTTCACAGAAAAATAAGTTCTATCGCAGATACAGTAGTTTCATTATAGTGTCCATTGTAATAATAGATTTATGACAGAAGATTGATTTTCAGATGATATTGCCATAAAACAATCGTGGAGGACAAGAATCATGTGGAAATCTTGCCCAATGATGATTTTGAGAATGGAAACCTGTCTCAAATCACAAGGATCTGATTGGCTGAAATGGAGACTTGTCTTCATTTCAGCCAATCAGATGCTTAAGATTTGAGACTGGTTTTAAATATCAGTTTTATAATCTTCAGCCCATGTAATTATTTTTGCAAATAATAAGCCTCTCGGCACTGAAAGTTCTGGTATAATTGTTACTGTTTGGTTGGGTACAGAATGTTTGCTTCAGCAAATTAAAAAAACTTCCATGGTCACAGTGGCCCAACCAAAAATCGAACAGTGAAGATCCAGATCAGACAGCACGGGTGTGCCAGCTGATCTGGATTGACACAGGTTGCACATGCGATAAAATGGGTATATAGGGAGTAATTTGTTAAACTGGAATATCCAGTTTAAAGTAAAATACATGGCAGTCCTGTATTTCCAGCATAAGTGGAAAATTGTTGATTTGCTTGAAAATACCAAGTGACAGTGCTCAGTGCTTGCAGCCATTGTGAAATAAATTTGTTGAGAAAAGTGTAGCCTGGGCCTCAAGGGAAGTAGATAGGTAATCACTGGTGTCATTAAAATCACTTGACGAAACTAAAAATTGTCTCCTTTTGGGTAGGAATGAGGCAATTTAGAGAAAAGGTTTTACAGTGAATTAGGAGAATAAATGATTGTTAGGCAGTTCTTGTAACCAGCAGTGTCGATTTAATTGGCTTATTAGCTAGGCTTAGAATCTTCCCCGGAAAATTTGGCACAGAATAGATTTTAAGTAGATTTTATTTTAGATTGAGATTCTCGGAACTGCAACACAATTTTCCTTAATTGATGTTAAATGGTGGTGTAGAGAAAAATCTGATACTGATATTCAGAGGGATTTTAATTGTTTTACCCTGCTGGGAAACATTTAAAAAAATCAGGTCATATGACCTGGTAAAAGGGATATTAATTACAGTATGAATCACTGAATGATGTCCTGATAATAGAATGATGACATCACTTTCAACATAACCTTGGAAACATGCAGCTTTCAGCATGTTAATTTAATAAATCTTCAGAATCTGATAGTTTTACTGAAACTTGTTTAGTATTCATCAATTAGATATGCTAGAAAGAAAGTTACTTGTGATTACCATATAGCGTGGTGAGAGTGAAAAGGTTCTAAGTTATATTGAATTAGGAAAGCTTTTTGCTTTCTCTTCATGAAATATAAAAAAATTTCCTCGAAATTTATTACCAGGCGTATGACCTTAGCAGTGACCTTACCAACATCAATTGTTGATCCAGTGCCCAAGATCATAAAACTAAATCTGGAGATCAGTCTCAAATCTCAAGCATCTGATTGGCTGAAATGGCGACCAGTCGCCATTTCAGCCAATCAGATCCTTGAGATTTGAGACTGATCTCAAAACTTAGTTTTATGATCTTGGGCACAGTAGGGTTGTTTAAACTCCTTTTTGGTCAGCAATATTTAATTTTCATAGAGGTTAAAAAATGACCAGAAATTTGAAAATTATCATGTAATGACTGTACAACTGCCCCAACGAAACCCCTTCTGGAAATCTTACATCCAACCCTGAACAGTTTGTTACTCCTGCTTTAATGTCTTTTCTATGAATCTTTTAACATTTCCTTGTGAACCAAATTAAGTGAGACCTTTTTTGTGCCATCCTTAATTTTGTGCAGCCCATGTGGAAATTGCTTGTCAAATGACTTTTAACATAAAAGCATATTAATTTCAAAATTTCTGGTTTTACTGTGTTGCTTTATTCCTGCATTCTTGTAGATTTAATGTTTGGCGGCCATTTTGGATCAATAAAACAAGAATTTATCATTGCTGAATTTGGGCAATGAATCCAGCCTGTTTTGGACAGGGCTTTTCATTCTTATATAACAGAGACCTATAAAAGGCCTCTTCCCAATCCAAAAATATAGTATTTTTTCCCAACTGCGGCAGAAACTCTTCCCAAATTGCTAGGTAAGATGTCCAAAAATGGTAAAACTCCTTTGATAGATGTTTGAAAACTGAAGTCTGAAAATGAAGTGCTTGAAAAATTAGATTTTAGTTAAAAAAACCTATTACTATTCAATTTTATGAACTGGAACCCATCTTTCAATTAATTTTGTTTTTCCAAAATAAACAGTTATCGCGCATAAATTTCCCAATTGGAAAGGCCAAGGCCTTTTTTCCCAATTGACTGATGAAAAGCCCTGTTGGATTGACTAGCACTTAGTTGGAAATCACTAGTTACAGTGTATTTGGAAAACTTTCTGGTCAAAGATCTAGAAAAACTGGCATGGCAAAACCATTCTAAGATAAACTGATGCAGTTTTCCACAAGTTTATTCTTTCAAAGCAAAGAAATAAAGGTGTATTCATGTGAACTTTTTTCTTTTTACATCAGTTTTGCTGCTGTGGCATGTAAAAGCCCCAAGGGAACAAATGCACATGCAGTCTGCACAAACACAGACCTGCAAATAACTTTCATGAAATTCAGGAAAATTTTTATCTTCAAATTTGGAAGATTTTTCTTTTCATGTAAAACAAGGAGGAAAATTGGTCGTAAAATGCAAAAGATTGATCAAGCTGCATGCAGATATTTTCTTTATGCATTTAAGTGGATAATCAATATTTATCAATTTGCTAACATTAAAAAAAAACTAATTTTTATTATGCCCCATGAATTAGGAGGCATATAGAGTTGCACTCGTCCATATGTCTGTCTGTCCGTTCATCCATATGACCCCTAAATCTTGTGGCATCAACTCCTCGTAAACTATCAGGCAGATTACTTTCAAACATGCACAGATGATCAAGCAGGATGTAAATAGAATTTTAGGAATTTTTTTAGGTCTAACTATTTTTGTTTACTGTTCTAACTTTTCATAGCATAATATGTAAATTAAACATATATTAATAACATTGGTTTGTGCAAAGTTTCATTGAGCTGCATAATGTGTCTTTTGAGATATTTTGATATTTTTCTTTTTTGTTGATGACTAAGCAATGACGAACAGAGCAATACCTTAAATTGGATCAGTCATTATATTGCAATTCTTATTATTTGCATTAGTCCATTGCCTTTTTATATTTGCATTAAATTTTAATTCTGTTCTTTTTTCATTAAAATTGCATCAGTCCAAGGTCTTCTTAAATTAGCTTTTTTTTTAACAATATATGTAAATTTATATTTACCATTGTCTGGATATTTCTGTATGTAGACAGAAACGTTAGCATTTTCATATATTTGATTGACAGTTCGTGTAAAACCAATATTTATTTGGTGTTATACTTACGATTTTGACAGATCTCAACTATTTGATAGACAAATCGTGTAGGGTCAATTCGTATTCTATGTTTGCAACACTTTTCAAAGCCTGTCATTATATGACGGAAACATAATTCTGTCTGCCGCTGCTTCTGATTTTCTTCGCAGCCAAATATGGAAATTTTACGAACATTATGATAACTTCTCAACAGACGTATAATTTTCGCCATCTCCTTATTATGTGATTTTTTGGCCTTGCAGAAATTTGCAGATTTATGAATTTTGGCATGCCATCAAATAGCTATGTGATGGGTGTAATAAAACATGTCAACTTGAGATTTGAACATAGACCCTTTCCTCCACATAAAAGTATGACTTATTGCATGTGTGAACAGTGTAGATCCAGATCAGTGCAAACATCAGTGCCATCTGATCAGGATAGATCTGCACTGTCAGCTTTTTGGTAAGAAATATTAAATGTAATGAATTTATAAGCAAACAGTGCAGATCCTGATCAGACAGCATTGATGTGAGGGCTGATCTGGATCTACACTGTTTGTCCATGCCATTAAGGATGGTAAAAGGAAAAGGGTTATCCTTTAGAGGCCTTATTCTCAGAAAAAGTCGTATTTGTCACTGGTATATACCCGCAGATCTATTCATGTACAGGTCTGATCAGGATCTGCGCTGCTTGTCTTTAACCCTTTACTCCATATATACAGATTTTATTGCTTGTGGAACCAGTGTATAGATTCAGGTGGCACATCTATGCAGTCTGTTTAGGATCTGCAGTGTTTGTTTTTTTTATTTAACAGGCTATTTATGACCTAGAAGCAAAGTGTAGATCCTGATCAGATCTGGATCAACAATGTTCACACAAGTAATATAACCTGTATATATTGGAGTAAAGTGCTTAAAACCCTGTAAATTGAAAGGTTGTTGAAAAATGTCAAAAAAACAAACTTGCACACAATGACCACAAGCGAAACAAACTTGCATACAAATGAATTGTGACAAGCCAAATGACTAATTAGAATACATCATACATCTCTTATGCAGTATATAA
The DNA here is from genome assembly GCA_038501625.1 of Corbicula japonica. NCBI lineage: Eukaryota > Metazoa > Mollusca > Bivalvia > Venerida > Cyrenidae > Corbicula > Corbicula japonica. The sequence continues at coordinate 466,669 of JAZAYU010000109.1, read as the reverse complement.
TGATTACTGTCTGTAACCTCAAGCCCAAGGGTGTATCATTATTTAACATCGACACAAGCAAAACTCAGTGAATTACATTTCCACTCCTTGTTGTAACGAATCACAAATTGTAATAAAACATCTATGAGTAGATTTCCTATTGGAGCAGGATCATTGATTATTGGTTTCTGCGGAAACTTCAGCTGCAAAGAGGGTACCATGATTTCCCGAGTGTATTGTGAAACCCGTCAATGGTGGTACAGCGGAGGTTCGAGACATTTTCCGATTTTGTCAATATTTACTGCTGTTTCAACAAGTATTGCATGTTAAAATGGTGTTTCAAGCGATTAATCTTATTAATGGAGTTCGCAATCAGCGCTGTTGATTTTCATTCACAGGAGATGATTCATATTCTATGGTTGTCAGGTTTTCAGGGTGACAGAGTGACATTAAGTTCACTACAAACTTACCCATAACCTTTTACTCCATATATCGTTATACAGGCTTTATCGCATGTGTGACAATTGTAGATCTAGATCAGCTGGCGCATCTGTTCTGTCTGATTGGATCTACTCTGACTGCTGCTTGGTCTGAAATATAACCACCTAATGAATTGAAAGTGAACTCTTCAGAACCTGATCAGATGCCACACACGTGCCAGCAGATCAGGATCTACACTGTTCACTCATGACATAACAGCCATATCCCAAGGGGTAAAGGTTAAATGATACACTTTTCATTGAATATGGACCAAATCATTAATTATTCTTTAGGCTGCATTTATTTTCCGGAAATTCACTGACTGAATAGAAAATAGTATAGCCACTGGATATGCAGGCTGATCTAGGTCTACTGTCCTGGCAAATAAGACATAAACTGTTCTTCCACTTGAAGAGTTTAATGGTTTTTAAAATAGTGAAGTGCCTCTATTTAATTGAAGTTTACTATATGATGATTTCAAGTGGTTCGTTAAAAGCTGTCATTACTATTGAAAGGATATGAATATCGATCAATTACTCCGGTCTCTGTACAGAAACATTAATTTTTTTACCCTTAACACACTGCATTTGTTAAGAATGGATTCGTGTTTCTCTGAAATGGTGCCAGATGATTAATTTACCATTGTTAATCTACGATCAAATTTTAAATCTAAATGCATCCAATAGTAACTTACTAAGTGGCCAGCTCCTTGATCATAAAACTGAGACTTGAAACCAGTCTCTAGTTATGAAGATTTGATTGGTTAAAAAAGAGTTGTTAATTTGTTCTAAACTGACCAATCAAAAGCTAGGTTTCTTAGACTGGTCTCTAATCTCTGTGTTTCAATTTTAGTAAAGCTTACCAGCATACAACACTTTCAAAGAATTTGTTTTGCCATGCACCTGCTTTGTGCACTTCATGAACATATGGATAGAGGAAATTGCATGTATTTTTTGCATAAATGTTGCTTTTGTCTCTAAAAGTATATAGTGCCTTTGAACGCCTTTGAAATTAATTGATCAGTAAAACGATCTTAGACAAATATTTGCATGAGATGTTTTACTTCTTGTGTTTCGCACCACTAATTGTTTCCCTGTGCATCAAATTCCCATTGCATATCTGTACTATGATTTGTGACTTTTTGTTGATTGTTGATTCAAACTCTCTCCTGCAGTGGACAATTAACAATTAAAATTTGTACATCAAAAGAATTATGAAACACTGCAGGGGTATGTTGATATTTTCTTGTACTTATTATATTTCCATTATAAAAAGCTACTGTGTGGTCAAAGAACCATTTATAAACCATGCCATAACTATCAGAACTTCAGAAAGTGTTTGTTTTCCCAAGGTCCAGTTTCTATAACATCAATATTAATTTTGTTTATAGTTCTTTCTGTTTGGAATAAAACCATGAATAGAAAACTATAACTATCTGGGTTATAAACACTTCAGAGCCAAAAAGCTCGATAGCACGGAGGGTGACAGTTAGCTTTGGGTAAAAGGTTTCGGTGCTCGTCTACATTAGGGATGTGCTTGCTGGTCATTCACTTGATAAATCCCATATGTATGGCGTAAAGGGTTAACTTAGGAGTATGATAAAACTATTTTAACCCTTTCCTGTACAGATACACCTTTATTGCTAGGGCGAAGAGTTTAGATCCAGATCAGCCGGCCCATCCGTGCCATCTGATCAGGATCTAAACTGTTCGCTTTTTGATTCATTAGGTTATTTCTGACCAAAATGCGACCAGTGCAGATCCTGATCAGACGGCACAGATGTGCCGGCTGATCTGGATCTACACTGGTCGCACATGCGTAAAAATGCGTATATATCCAGGAAAGGGTTAACCCCATGCCTCTCAGTCATAACCGTTTTCAAATAGAAATCTGCATAATGGATAATTTATATATTTCAATCACTGCTAATATTGTTAAAATTAAACCCATAATTCTCATGGACTTGTCCGCATGGCCACAGCTCATGGGTCAAAATTGGACAACAGGAAAACTACATTAGCACAAAACAACTGTTAAAAATTGTGTTATGGTACTTGAGCAGATTTTATCTCCCAAAGATTAATCCTTGAAACGTTTATACCAGTTTATATAAACTCATATTTTTGGCAGACTTATTCAGAAGATGCAATCGTTTGACAAATGAGCACAACTTTCAACAATATCAATACGCAGACTGGAGAATTAGAAAGGCGGTTGCTAATAACCAGTGCTAGTAAATATTTGAACAGTAAGCATTGTCTTATTGTAAACATTGATATCTGGAAGAGTTAACGTAAAGGAAATTGGATGTTGAAAAAATTTGTCTGGTTTGGCCATACTATTGAACTGTTTGCCTGATTATACAAATAATGTTATAGTACTCACTGTTTAAGATTTTTTTTCAATACCTTTTCTAATAGCTACAGAACTAACAAACAATATTTATATGAAAAAACACTCTGGAACAACTAATTACAGAGTTATTGACCTTGTTTAGTGATATGATTGTCCTGTTATTAGGATAATACTAAGTACTGTGACTGTTCAACAGAATAAATCTTACTTCATGGAACTGCAGAGCAGTCCGTAAGACCCTTTTGCAAGGTTAAGCACATCATATACTTTTCATTTTAACTCTTTTCTCCATACATATGGTTTTATCACATTTGTGAACAGAGTAGATTCAGATCAGCCGTGCCGTCTGTGCTGTCTGATCAGGAGCTACATTGTTCTCTTCTTGGTCAGAAATAACATAAGGAATGAAAAAGCAAAGAGTATATATCTTGATCACATGGCATTAATATTCCAGCGCTCTGGATCTATATTTTTTTATTTATAAGTTGATTCATTATGTAGTTTTTTTCTCTGCATTCAGTCTGAAACTGACAGGATTTTTCATCACAGTCATGTCACTTCAAGAACAAGAGAATTCTGTAGTTTGCATATAATAGGTTTTTATCTTTTGATAGGAGATTTAAATTATGATTGACAGATCTTTTTAGAAGAAATCAATTGAGATTATTTATTTCAACAGCTTCTGTTTCAAACTGAGATGTCGATAATTTCATGTTTATATTTAGAGGAAAACTGTAAAAATTGAGCAATGACAGATGCAGTACAAAAACATACTGCAGTAACACATGCCTGTGATAGCTAGGGTATTTGTAGTTGAAGAGATTTCTTAAATTCCGGACATTTGAATTCTAAGAAATTTTGATTGACATTCCTGATGATGAATTTCTAGAAGAGGTTTTTTATATCATTTTATGGAATAACCATTAGAGAGTATCTCGGTGAAATATTTGAAAAGCCTCAAAAATGTATATGGTGAAAATTCACCATAGATAATGGTGAAAATTCACAAAAGATAAGGTGAAAATTCACCATAGATAATGGTGAAAAGTCACCATAGTTAATGGTGATAATTCACCATAGATAATGTGAAAAATCACCATAGATAAAGCTTATATCCTGTATGACCATAGTAGAACCTGATAAGTTTGCACTTATGTGCAGACTGAATTGGTTCATGGGACCTACCTTTTCCTCAATATAAAGGCCTTTATGGCATGGGCCAACAGTGTAGATCCAGATCAGCTGGCACATCTGTATGCGTATATATGCATATGTATGGAGGAAAGGGACAATCTGCACCCTTGAAATAAAAATGTTTCAGAGCTAATGTTTTAGGAAATGAGACCATTTCAAACATAAATAACGCATATAAGATTGTGACCAGTAAAATGCAAGGACCAGTAAACAGCAGTTTAGTTGTGCCAGAAGCTTTCAGGCATTTAATCAGCTTTTATTTATAAAAAATGCAGTTATTTCTGGATGCTTCAGCATGGCAATTACTGTATAAGTACTAATATTGGCGGGGGTTTAATTTTGGCGATATTGGCGGTCAGGGTTAATTGCGCCAATATAAAACACCGCCAATAAAAATCCCCGTCAATTTAAAACACCGCCGATTTAATAACAGGAAGGTAGATAACTGTGATACTCTGTCGCAGTTTCCTCCCTTGATAAAGAAAGATTGTTGAATGTTTCTTAATTATGAATATTCTTTGAAACCTGAATAAAAACTTAAACAAAACGAAACAAGAGTACATTTATGTGTTATTTATTTTCTTTATACTTAGCCAGAAGAAGTGTTATTTGGCGCATGTCGTCCATTCCTTTCAGCGGCACTTGTTTTGAACTTGATGAAAAGGTATTATAGTATAGCTTTTGTACATGTAGTAAATTAAATTGAGGTTTTTTCAGTATCTCGTAGAAACCCACTTTTAAATAATTAAATGATATTAAATGGAACGAGTAGGTAAACATATAATGCATCATCAAAAGGAATATAATTGGAATATCAAACAAAGCAATCAAGTACTGTATTAGGTAGCTGCGATAATGTTTTCACACTTAAAATTTAACACTAGAATAACTGCGACTTTACTTTTCTCTTTCAATGTCTAATTTCCGCCATTTTTCATCAAGGGTTTTATTTTGGCGGTCTGGCTTGTTAGCGCCAATATTTGACCCCGCCAATATAAAGCACTTTAAAATACGCCAAAATTTGACACCGCCAATATTAAGCGCTATACAGTACATGGCTTTTTTGTCTGGATTTGGTATTTATTTTGTAATGAGTACTTTTCCATGTCTGGCATTTTATGTCAGTAAATTTATAATTATATTGAATGTATTAGGCACTAACACATATTAATTAATTATGTTATTCAATTTGTTGTAACACATTTTTAATTTTTTAAGTTTGCAAAATATGTAACAATTCAAATGGGGTACATGTATAACTCACATATTAAACAGTAGGTTAGGTGAATAAATCCCCATCAAACTTTGCACATTGTGATCCAAATGCACGGATTTCTACAATGAAATATTAAGAAATGCATACTGCTTTTAAAATCTTATGGAATGATGTCAAAATCTCTTGGAATTCTAAACAAAATCCTTTGGAAAGCTTAAGTTACCAGAAATATGGCATGACATACATGTAGTTGTTTGGTTCAGAGCCCAAGGATATGAAGGAGATTGTTAACCAGTCCTCAGCAGTTTATTGGTTGAACATTGAGACCAGTTTTCAAACTGACCAATCAGAAGCAAGAGTCTCTAGACTGGTACTCAAATATTATTTGTATGATATTGAGACAGAATTGAATTATGCATTTGACTTTAAAAAATATCTAATGAAGTGCTTGTCAAGAAAATTTTGTCCTCTAGTTGGTTGTGATTAATATTCACAGAAATGTGCATTAGCTTCCTACAAATTGAGATAGTTTCTTTTGAAATGTCTAATTGAATTTCAGTTTTTGTGCTTGAAATATATGAAAACAGGCATCTTCAGTATTCAGAGAGCTGATGTATCTGAAAATATTAGCACAAATTCACGTTTCCATAGGCATTATCAGACATTTCAAGTTATGTGCATAAAAGCATGCACTTAATTAGATTCATCTATTAATATAAAACTATGCACTGCATTTTTGTGTAACCTTTAAGGTGGTTGATAAAAAGTTTTACTTTGATTTACAAAGTACAAAATTAGTCATCTTGTGATATTATTGTAATGAATTAAAGGGAGTTAATTCAATTAAAATAGTAAAGGGCATTAGCTGTATTTAGGAAATTAATTAGGAAACAAATAAATCATCTGCAAAGTAAAACAAATCTATTTTAATTGTGTATTTTGTGTTTTCTCCAATAAAAAGTCTTTCTGATCTTTAAAATGGTATAGATGTCAACATTTTCTTCCATATGTTCTAATTTTGTTAAAAATTAACGCAAGGTTAGTGTAACACTTTATCCCATAGATACACATTTTTTACACGGAAGAGCAGTGTAGATCCAGATCAGTAGGCACACCCTTGCCATCTGATCAGGATCTGCACTGTTTTTAGCTTTTTGGCCAATATAAATTTATAAATCAAAAAGAGAACAGTGTAGTGATTCTGTTCAGACGACACTGAATCATGATGTGCTGGCTGATCTGGATCAACACTGTTTGCCAATGCATTAACCCTTTCCTGTACAGATACACCTTAATTGCTAGGGCAAACAGTTTAGATCCAGATCAGCCGGCACATCCGTGCCGTCTGATCAGGATCTAAACTGTTCGCTTTTAGATTCATTAGGTTATTTCTGACCAAAATGCAACCAGTGCAGATCCTGATCAGACGGCACTGATGTGCCGGCTGATCTGGATCTACACTGGTTGCACATGCGTAAAAATGCGTATATGTCCAGGAAAGGGTTAAAATGTATCTGTGGAGTTAAGGGTTAACCCCAGGTAAAGTTAAACTGCAGACAGAGAGCTTAGCTCTGAAAGCTGAAAGATAAACTGTTAAATCTTTCAGGAATGTCACATTATTGGAACTGCATTTAAATTTGATGACATCCATGTTATTATTCAGCCCATGTCCTAACGCCAACCTTAAAATTCAGCTCAGGTTGTTTGTGGCTTTATGTTGTCACATTAGCTATGGAAGCAGAAAATGTTTGAAAGGAAATCCCTATGGGGTCAAGTTGCTGAAAGACATTATGCTCTTGCAATTATCATGCACAATTTTATTACATTTTTCAAGCAGCTGAACTGTAAACATGCAGTCTCACAGTGACAAGAATGGACCTGCTGGCAAATTCACAAGTTTGTACTTGTCAGCATTACTTGTTGCCTGTTATGCTACTTGATGTTTGTTACAACCTGTATATCAATCACTGATACTGAATGCACAACTCCAATTCTGTTGATGCTATCAATAGAGTTGTGCAAACATATTACAGAATTAGGCAATTAACCCTTTCCTCCATATATATGCATTTTAATGCATGTGCGACAAACTGATCAAAAAGCGAAAAGTTTAGATCCTCATCAGATGGCACTAATGTGCCAGCTGATCTGGATCTAAAATGTTCGCCCATGCAATAAGCAAACAGTTAAGATCCTGATCAGATGGCATCGATGTGCCGACTGATCGCAATAAAGGTGTATATAAGGAGGAAATGGTTAACTATTTCAATAAATTTTCAGGCTTGTGTAATTAACTTTTTCATTTTTGTTGTAATAATTGTGAATCTCACAATTTTTGGCCATGTGCACTTAAATTAAAAAATTTTCTCATCTTTTCTGTAGTCTATGGTTCTAAAATGTATGAAAACTTTTTTGCAGGGAAATACAGAAATATCACCAAAGAAAAAAGGATTACTGAAGGTTCAAGCTTTTTTCTTCCTCTCACAAGATCACATCACAATTTTCAGTGTAGGACAAAATCTCGTCATGACAAAATCAGTTCCTTTTGCTGAATTGTATTGAAGTACTTCATTTGCAATAAAGTATTGTGAGTAGAACAAAGGCAACAAATGGTTACCATTTGAAATTTAATAAAATGTTTGATTTAATATAATTTATCTAAAATGAATTTATTTCACATAATTATGTTAACTTCAGTGAAAGGGATTTTCTCTATGAAGAGTTTTGTCCTCAGTCCACAATTTACTTTACCACAACCCCAACTTTAAACCTGTATTTTTAATACAGTGCAGGTTTCATCACAAATTGAAAACACTTAAGAATATTGTATATTGTCCAAACCTTCACCATGGGTGCACATTTTCATCTCTTTATTTTGTATTTAAACATTCTTTGACACAGTTTTCTTTGTTTATATATCTGTGATTAAGATTTTTTTACAACCTTGACTTGTTTATGGTTTTATTTTTAATGTGGGCAACATTTTGACATTTTAAACCTGTAAATATACTAGGATGCAAACATGCTTCTTGGGTGAGGTAATGCATAAACTTTGAAGGGGTTTATCATAGAAAGTTGAGTATGTTTTTATGGCACAAATAGGAGGTATGTAGTAACCATTCCTTCAATCTATTTTAGCTTCTAAAGTCACAGGACCTAATCTTCAGGATAAAGGTCACCATTTGGCTTCAAAAGTCACAAGCCCTTTATAATTTTCAAGTACCCAAATACTCAACAACAAAATATCTGAATAATCTGAGTACTGTTTAAATGCTCCCAAAAAATTTCAGATGAGCATATTATCACCTTTTCCTCCACTGGTCCATCACACTTTTGTCTGGTGCTCTCAGCAATGTATAAAAGCAACAAGAATGATAACTGGTAATTTTTGGCAAGTATTATGAACCTTTAACAAAACACTTTGTATAAAACTTTGGTCAAATTTTACACTTTGTAAGGTTTCATACTATAACACTTAAATATATTTGAGTTAGGAACTTCTTGCAAAAAGTTTTTCTGAATTTGTGAATGATAATCCTGTTTCAAAAGCTTATCAGTTTGCGCAAAAACTGTGTTCATTTAAATCTTTCAAGTTCTAGTTAAAACCCCAATGTCTCCGACATGGTCATATATGGTGTTTTGTGCATTTTTGGTAACCAAAACATAATAGGTATTTTATTTTCTACTAGTTCAACACTGATTGTAAATTTTGTAATAAAAAGAAACAATATCACTCTCAAATGAAGAATTTATGGTTTGTACTATTACGCTTTTCAGTTTTGAATATTATTATAGTGTATCCATCACACTATAATTAATTTTACTTGAAGTCTAATCAGCAGGTGCCAATAGAAATCTGTGATGGAAGTCTTGGTTTCCCTTTTTCAAATGCAGAAAGTTCATATAAGGTCGAGGTGGTAATAAACCAATGTTTTTTTTATATAAAAATATTGCAAGTGTAAATTATTTTAAAGATTTGCTTTGCCTTGCCAATTACAAAGAGCATTAGACTCAGCATGTTTTCTTTTCTACCATGTATTGCACTCAGCAATTTCTGCACAAAGAGGCATTGAACTCTATTTTCAAAGAAATTCTATATTTGGGACATAGTTAAATTACAGATTCTTGTATTTATAACAATTGTTAGGTGATTCACTATTCTTGAAATAATTAGTTACAGCCAATTAAACCGTTTTATCTTAAATATACTTGGAAGGTCAATATAAAATCTACTTCTGTATTTAAAAATGAATTTTCAAAAGCCTTGAAGAGTGTTTGTAGTATTGCAATGAAACTTTCATTACATCTGGTTATCATAACATGCCTGCATTTCAGCTTTTTTTAAGCAGGCAAAACATTGTGTTCTGTTAACAAATGTATGTTTACAGGAATAACTTTAAAGGAAACTACTCTTTTAAATTGTCATGAAATTTGTCAGATAGTTGGAGTGTTAATTCTAAAATATAGAAGCTTATTTTGCTGCTATGGTTGAAGTCAATGGAATTGTTATTGGAAAGAATTTCCTATGACTACAGGATTGTCAAAATTACAAAATCTTTAGGTCAAGGCCACATTTGATGGAGTAATGTCCCTTTTTGTGCATATATTTTTTATTATGACAAAATACCCAGAAGGCGTCACTAGTAGTGTTCAACCGAACAGCCATCTAGTTTTTGTATTTAATATCAAGAGAAAAATCTGAATTTCCATCTCAGAAATAATTGCTTAGCTTATTTAACCCTTTATTCCATATATACGGCTTTTATCACATGGGTGACCAGTTTAGATCCGGATCAGCCAGCACGTCTGTGACATCTTATCTTGATCTACAACGTTCGCCTCCTGGTCAGAAATAACCTATTGAATTTTAAAAGCAAACAGTTTAGATCCTGATCATGGATGTGCCTGGGCTCATCTGGATCTAAACTGTTTGACCACGCAATAAAGCATTTTCTATCTAGTAAAGGATTAATGATTTTGAAACTGAAAAATTTAATTGCACAACACCAGTGCTTTATACTCAATGGAGCCACTTTCTGTGAAAATCAAGGTTTCATAACCAGACAGTATCTTATGATCTTAAATATTACTTTCTATCAGACTATTTTGAGATATTGTGCAGACAATCAAATTTATTGGAACCCCAAAGGATCTACATAATCTGTTCAAAATGCAACATAAATTGTTAAATCAATGCCTTGAGTGAAGCATTTGGATGGCGTTCAACAAAAAATGATACTTAACGGGATCATGGGGACAGCGCAGCTATGTACAAAGCAACAAGAAGGATAACTGCTTATTGTTGACATCAGGCCCCAATATTACGAAAAATATTGAGATGAGATTTTAAACTCAAAGTGGCAATTTTGAAATTCTGTACAGACATAGCTAACTTGATTAATTTAGGTTATACATGTGTAGAATATTTTTGTGTCACCCTTTTAAAGAAATGGCGATACATAGAGACCACTTTTTTCCGTCCGTCCATCCGTCTGTCCTTCTGTCCAACACGAAAACTTAAAGTTGGCTATAACTTTGCCATTTCTTAATATTTCATGAAACATTCAAATTATATTGCTTATGACAACATGCTTGTGATGATGCCAAATTCTCTAGGTCAAGATCACATTTGATGGAGTTATGCCCCTTTTTGTACTTGGGTTTTGACACGAAAACTTAACATTGGCTATAACTTTGCTATTTCTCAATATTTCTCCATCAAACTTTCAAATAATATTGCTTATGACAACATGCTCATGATGATACCAAATTCTTTAGGTCAAGGTTACATTTAATGGAATTATGCTCCTTTTTTGAACTTGCATTTTGGCAAGAAAACTTAACATTGGCTATAACTTTGCCATTTCTCAATATTTCTTCATCAAACTTTCAAATTATATTGCTCATGACAACAAGCTCATGATGATGCCAAGTTCTCTAGGTCAAGATCGAATTATGCCCCTCTCTATATGTGCTTTTTTATTCCGACATAGTACCAGAGGGTGACACAAGTGTTCAACTAAACACCCATCTAGTTTGTTCTTAATACAGTTTTACATAATCTGTTCAAAAAGCACTGTAAATTGTTCAATCAATATCTTGACTTGAAGTTCAACAAAAAGGACAGCACAATACTACTTGAACTTACTGGCAATGTAAAATTTAGTAGAAACTGAATACAGGATTCCCTAGAACTCAACAGGCAATTGAAATCTTGAAACACCTGCGCCCGAGATCATAAGACTAAACCTGGAGACATTTCTCAAATCTCAAGCATCTAATTGGCTGAAATTGTCAATGATAATTTTCTTCAGCAGACTTTATGACCATTATAGTAAAGGGATTGCAAATTTATTCCTCGATAAAAAAATTACATATGCAGTCTTTAGAAGCAGTGGCGCTATAAAGAAGCAGTGAAAAATACTTTAGAAAATTCTGGAATAGAGTCCTCTTTATCTTGGACTTTCCTTAACCCTTTCCTGTATAGATACGCATTTTTACGCATGTGCGACCAGTGTAGATCCAGATCAGCCGGCACATCCGTGCCGTCTGATCAGGATCTGCACTGGTCGCATTTTGGTCAGAAATAACCTAATGAATCAAAAAGCGAACAGTTTAGATCCTGATCAGATGGCACGGATGTGCCGGCTGATCTGGATCTAAACTGTTCTCCCTAGCAATAAAGGTGTATCTGTACAGGAAAGGGTTAATCAGAAAAAAAAGACCAACACTTTCTCTAGAGGCTGATAATAGTTTTCTGTAAGCCAGGATAAATAAAACTTAGAGCACATAGGTTACTGTATACACTTAACCCTTTACTTGATACTATTTGGGGTTTTAATGCATGTGCCACCAGTGTAGATCCAGATCAGCTGGCACATCTGTGCCGTCTGATCTGGATCTGCACTGGTGGCATCTTGTTTACAAAAAACCTAATGAATCTAAAAGTGAACAGTGTAAATCCTTATTAGACAGATGTGCTGGCTGATCTGGATCTAAACTGTTTAGCCCACGCAATAAAGGTGTGTCTCTGGAGTAAATGGTTAAATTGTTTGTTGGTCTATTGCTAATTGTTTATCATAATAAGGCTTTCTTGTTGTTCTGAAAGTTATCATTACTTCCAGAAATAATAAACATAAGCTACAACAAGTTAAAGAGATTTATGTTAAACAATGAGTTTTTGTATAAGAACTGCAGAAAAGAGGCTTTTGTTTTATTTCATCATGAACATTACTAATCTTCAAACAGGAGGTGGGAATTCTTGGATATAAGAACTGAAGCTTCATTCAGTTAAAATGTTTCTGAAAATGTTTATTTGTAGTAGGATTCATGAAAAATGGGCTTCTGAGGTGCCATTTATCAACCTATTTTTAAAATGCGGGATGAGATTTTATACAAAAAAAGAGAGAGATGTTGTAAGCGATTAAAGCACTCCACACATTAACTTTATGTTTACTCCAATTCTTGACACTTTTTGCATTGTAAATCATGCTTTTTTGCAAGGATTCTTTGCACACTTGTCAAAAAAATCAATTTTGTTCTCATTTTGTCTTTTTTGCATTAAAATTTTGTCTCAGTGCATTTTCATAAATGTCAGACTTAAGGTAGGATTTGTGTCTCAACGGTATCAAGGGAATCGGTGTTACACTTATGAATCTCCCCGGTAGAGGCGATTTCATTTAAAATTCACAGATGCGCTATTTGTGCAGTGTGGTGGCCATAAAATGTCCCATCGTACTTATAGTCAGTACTGTTATTAGTAAAACTAATCCGTTACCAATGTCATGCAGTGATGATACTATTTATCAGGGTTATCTGATCAACATTTTTTGGGGGGTTGTCCAGGGTTGAAGGTTATAAAGCTGAGATTGGAAACTAGTCTCAAATCTCAAGCATCTGATTGGCTGAAATGGCGACCTGAGTCGCCATTTCAGCCAATCAGATGCTTGAGATTTGAGACTGGTTTCCATGCTCAGTTTTATAACCTGGGGCGCTGGGGAGCTTAGTCGGTAGCAGTGTCGGAATTGCATGGCTAGGCGCTGTTGCCATGACAGTGCAGGTTTGCTCCCTGGTAGAGGCAATACAATTAGAAGTTGGTAATGGCTGGATAGGGCAAAGAACCAGGATGTTTTCATTCACTGATTTCCTAAGTCATAACAGCATGAGATAATTTGTTAAGCTGACTGTTATTACAGGGCCCAATAGAATAAAACTGAGAAAAATTCCATAATGGCAGACCTTCGAAAGGGAGTCTTAAAAGGTTCCCAGAGTTGACAGATTTTTCAAGACAAAAAACTAATTAACATTTTTTATGTCCACTTACAAAAATTTGTCAGGCGACATATCCGACTCGCGGAGTTCTAGTTAGTTGTTGATACGTTTTTTTTTAAGAAATAACTCATTTTCGCATTACTATCGAATTCATATTTAAAAAAATTAATTGTTTACCAGTGTGTGCATGATAAACAATGTCGTCTGCTCAACTTTGTCACATCATTTCAAGGAATGACATCAACTTCTCAAGATTCGTTTTTGCCTGGCATGGCTCATATAAAAAAATTGACAAATTTATCAGGATTTGATGCAAAATGTTGATGTGCAAGGTGTACACTGCATCACAGGTTGTCTTGTGGGTGATTTTTTCAACTGAACTATATAGATTAGCTATCTTCTAATTTTTATGACTGAGGGAGCATACCTTTCTTTGACAGTCATATTAATGAAGACTGATAAAAAAACATTGCATGCATTATGCAAACTGTTATTTTCTGCTGAAACTGCAATGTGGGGAAATTGAAGTGTTTGTTTGTTGCTGGTTTTCAGCTGTCTGTGCTCTAAAACTTTTTGCACCATTAATTTTTACTACATGTTTTTAAGCTGAGCAATCAAAATTTCATTCATAAAACCAGGTGTGGGGTGTAGAAACTATGAATGAAATTTAATCATTCTCAAAGGCTTATTTTAGAAGTTGGTATCTTTATAGCTGCCGCTCTCTTGACCCCTGTACGGAGGCAGTTTTAATTCCTCCCTCTGATCGGAATCTAAAAGTGATAAAATCATTCATAAAATTTATAAACAGTGCGTAATTGGTTTATCTTGCTGTGATAATGTTATGTGTATTAGGTAATGATAAAAAATCCTTGAATTTTCAATGAACTGCTGATAAAATATTAAAAAATTCAAATAAAACTGCGATAAATTTATTAAGACGAATGATAAGCCTGCATTTTAATAGTTTTGAATGACAATAAATAATTGTTATGCTGATTAAACTGGTTGTAAGAAAATAATCGTTGTAGACACTATCAGTGGGTGGGGTAAAGCACCGGACAACATAAGTTATTAAATGCTTAGTCATACTTCAGAATTTGAGGTTTTGATTAATTTTTTAAATTTGAAATATGCATACATTCTTGGCATGAGCTTTGAATAATGTGTTTTTTATTTGATATCGAAATAATTAATGCTTTGAATGAATTATTTTTGTTGTTCATGAGATGTTTTATTTTTATGATAAAATAAATAATTAATGATTTTGCATTTTGTGCCTGTTATTTATGATGAAATAACTTAATATCAGGAGGAAACTCCTGTGTAATAAATTGTTTAAAATTAGTTATAAATTTTAGATATTATCACACCCACCATCAAAGCACTTTTGCATGGTGTAAAGGAGTGGGGGAAAAAAACCTAGTTATGGATTTTTACTAAACAGATGTTTGACATGCGATGCAGGATGACAAAATGGGGCTTATTGTCTTTTTGTTAAGTGTAGACCATGATTAATTTGCAGGCTTACATGGTCCAAAAGGGATCTTAACTATTTTCTATAATTTATTAATTAAGAATTCTTCTCTGAATGAATGGCAAGGAGCGAAGACCCCAATTTGACTGCAAGGATTTGCAAGCCCGATCTGGGTCTGCATTCATCACATAGACAAAAAGCCCCATTTTGTCTCTCAATCACTGATAAAAACTAAATCAAATACTTGTATAAATATTGAATTAAAATGTGTGGGAACAATTATTCTTTTTTAATCAAAAACTGTAAACTGTTGATTTATTTAGGTTATTTCTGACCAGGAAGTGAACATGGTAGATCCAAATCAGATGGCATCTTGCCCACTGATCTGGATCTACACTTCTTATATGCGATAAAACTCAAATATACAAAGTTAAGGGTTGATTTGGAGAGCAATGAAAATAACGCACACAGTCTCTGATGAGAAATTTCCCAAGGGGTGATGGAGTACCAAGTAGTTTACATTATTATAGAAAAAGAAAATGAGCATGATAACTTACAGTTGCCTAAATATTTTGTTAGGTTGACACCAAAAGACACGAAACAGATAAGCCTGTGGGCTTTCAGACAAAATATTGCTTGTTATACAGCAGAATAATCTAACAGTAAACATACAGTAGACTGTTCTGTCTTGGCAGAAATCATCTATTTCAGTGAGAGGATTGAAAGATTTCATTTACCGAAATTCACTAGACCAACTCTAAAATGTAAAACTGTTACTGTTCTAATATTCAGAGCAAAATTAATGATAATTTGTGTGGGCGGCTGTGAAGACACCAAAATAGATGAAAAGGAAACTTTTAAAGCCATCAAACATGACAAATATGAAAATATTGTGGGCTTAGTTTGACTGAGCCTGTTCATGGACAGTTTTATTTTTTCCATAACTTTTTATTATTCACACATTTTCTTGAAGGCTATCAAGTAATAAAAATTTCTATACTTCCATACTAACCAAATGCCAACAATCAAAACGAATGAAAAGCGTTTGTAGGATTATTTTTACCCATAGCATTATTTATAGGACTTGCTTCTCTTTCAATGTGAGCCAGTTAGTTCTTTTGAAATAGGAGTGTTTTACAGATCTGATCTGTGCAATCTGATCAGGCTCTACACTGGTCACTTCTTGGTCAGAAATAACTTGAAATAAATCTTAAAGTGAACAAGTGCATGTGCTGGCTGATAAGGTATGATTTGGTTCATATGAAAAGGGTTAAGGGTCAAGCACCTGTTGCACACACCCATATAATATTTTGTTAAGATTCTAGATGTGATTATCTGCTTTATATTTTGTGACTTTTTTTTCTCCTATGGACAAAAATCTAAAAACATAAGTATTCGTTTTGAAAGCAATTAATTAAGGAATCCAGATATGAATATATGATTTTAATGTTGAATTGCTACACTTGAAAATAAGACTTAGAGTCTGCATTAACTGTTTGAAAAATGTATTGGTGGTTTTAACAAGAAATTGTGTTGCCATTGCCTTGATAAATTTGCTATTTAATGAAATTTTTTTAGTATTATTGTAGGGATTTAAAGAGTTATGCATTCTTGAAACCCAAATGACGAGTGTAGATCCAGACCAGCCGGAACATTTATGCTGATCTGGATCTGCACAGGTGACATCAGAATCTGATCAGAATCTTTGTCAGAAATAACCTTATGAATCAAAAAGCAGTGTAGATCCTGATCGGACAGCATGGATGTGCTGGCTGATCTGGATCTGCACATTTTGCCCATGCAATAAAGATGTATCTATGTAGTAAAGTGTTAACAACCTTTTTCAAACTTTTTTCTGCATTCTGTTTGATAACCTGGCAACTCTTAACATGAAGGTGTAAACCTGGAATGGCATGTGAGAAGAAAAGCTGTCAGAGATCAATCTTCACTGTTCACTATCTTTCTTCACAAATCTGAAAATACAATTGAATTTCAAGCTGGGACTTAAAATTACAAAAATTAGGTTAATCTGATATTGTATGACATGTGTGTTTCTCAGAGTAATAATGTTTTAAATTGTTATAAAAAATGTAATGTATTCTAAGGCCGGTCACAAATTCCATAGTTCCGTGATGCGTGATCCATGTCCGCGTCAGTGTCCGCGACTTTTTCACTCACCAAAGATATCGTTGGGTATATTCCATACCTCCGCGTCCGTGTCAGCGACGTGGAGCGGACACGTGTCCGCGATGTGGAACGGACACATGTCCTCGACGTGGAACAGACACGTGTCCGCGACGTGGAATGGACACGGTGGTATGGAATATACCCAACGATATCTTTGGTGAGTGAAAAATCGCGGACACGGATCATGCATCACGGAACTATGGAATACCGGCCTTAGTCATATATAATTGTGAGTTCTAACAAATGGATGGAGCTAATTTGTTGTTTTTTATGTCTATTCCTGTTGTTTTCTTATAACTTTTAAAGTATTTATCCTATTGCCTTAACCCTTTCCACCATAGAAATGCATTTTTACACATGTGCGACCACTATAGATCCAGATCAGCCAGCACATCCCTGCCCTCTGATCAGGATCTGAACTGGTGGCATTTTGGTCAGAAATAATCTAACAAATCAAAAAAGGCACAGTTTAGATTCTGATCAGATGGCAGACGGCACGGATGTGCCGGCTGATCTGGAACTAAACTGTTTGCCATGCAATAAAGGTGTATCTATGATGGAAAGGGTAATTAGAATGTGGAGATGTTTTGTCTGTCGTGTGTTATTAGCTCAGTTTCAACTAGTCAGCTGTTCCCATGAGAAAAAAACTGATACTGGAGACCAGTCTCAAATCTTAAGCATCTAATTTGTTGAAATGGAGACCAGTCTGCACTTTAACTAATCAGACTGATCTCAGTTTTATGATAATCGGTCATGCTCAATGTTTAAGAGACTCAGTATTTAAAACCTGTTTTGTTATAATTTGCCCTCAGCTGAGATTAGATTTTAATAAATATAGGGCAAAATATGCAAAAAAGGCACAGAAAGGCATCTTCAAACAGCTGGAAATTAGCAAATCTTTGAATAACATCATAAAATTAATAAGACAGCATTGCTTATTATGCTTTATAAAAATTCTATTACAGTCAAACCTGTCTCTAGCAGCCACCCAAGGGAATGACAAAAAGTGGCTGCTGGAGACAGGTGGCTGTTAAAGACAGTAAAAAATTAGAACAAAATGTCAGTTTAGGTCCTATTCTAACTGATTGTTACAGAAAGGTGGTTGCTATTCGCAGGTGGCTGCTAAGGCAGGTTTCACTGTATATTATGCAGTAAAATTAACATTATATTGTTAGATATAAAGTCAAATGTGTAATAAAATCACATGTTAGGTGTGAAAAAAATATTTTTAATTGTAAGTTAACTGTAAGTTCTTTCCAATATAGTTACAAGCACTAAAATCATGGAAAACACCTTTTTGCATGAGTAACATGCCCGCTAAGACATGTGAACGCTTGTTAGCAACATGTTATCAGAGTGGAATAAAAATATGAATAAATATTGGTTACAAAATGATTAGTAGAAATAGCTGAATGCTCAGAATTGCCTTTTTATCTCTTTTAATTGGTCTGTAATGATAAGAATATTTTAGTAAAATTTGCTTATCAAAAATGAGGGGTGCACAGATTATTGCTAAAAAACCATTAAGGAAAATTATCTTAAACCGTAATCCAACATGAAAAGAGTATTTTAGGTTTCAAATGGGAATTCCTCTGAAAAACTGATGAATGGAATATTTGTTGCATGAAAATTTTCGGCTTATCAGTAAATTGCTTCATGATTCAAGAACATCATGCAGAAAGTTGTAAATAATTTATAAATTGAGAAAAACTACACCACGTTTTTGTAATAGAATCAGGAAATATAGACATGATACTTAAATCCAACTGTGATAAAATCTTCACTTTTCTGCAGTAAATATTTTTGGCTCTCAAAACGTCACATAAATAGAGTAGGCTCTTGAAACGTGAAAAGGTGAGTTGTAAATATATCCGATAATGATCAATGTTTATTTACTAAATTTTAAAAACTAGTATTATGAAGGAAAAAAATATTAATTTGAATGCTTAAAACCACTTCTAGAATTCAGGAAGTTTTACGATAAAATGCAAGGAATTTGTAAACAATTTTTTGTTGGCAGAAACTATTAATGACAATTGAAAATTTCTATGTGAATGCGGTTAATTTGTCAAGATCTGCCATGAAATTTTCATGAAAATGTAGAAGTTTCATGGTTCCTATGAGTGTGAACTGAGGTTACACTATGGGAGATCTGAGGTTACAATGTGGGAGATCTGAGGTTACAATGTGGGAGATCTGAGGTTCCTGTGAGTGAGATCTGAGGTTACAACATGGTTTATTTGAGGTTACTATATAGGAGATCCGATGTTACAGTGTGGGAGATCTGAGGTTACAACATGGGAAATCTGTGATTACACTATGGGAGATTTGTGGTTACAACATGGCAGATCTGAGGTAACAATAAATTATAAGGGAGATTTCAGGATACTATATGGGAGATCTCAGGTTACTATTTGGGAGATCTGAGGTTACAATGTTGAAAATCTGAAGTTACAATATTTGAGATCTGAGATCACAACATGGGAAATCTGTGGTTAGAATATGGGAGATTTGTGGTTACAACACGGGAGATCTTAGGTTACAATAAGGGAGATCTGAGGTTACTATATGGGAAATCTTAGTTTACTGTTTGGGAGACATGAGATTACAATATTGAAAATCTGAGGTTACAATATTGGAGATCTGATTTTACAATATGGGAGATCTGAGGTTACTATATGGGATATTTCTAATCAGGTTCCTGTGAGTGAGATATTAGTTTACAATGTTGGAATTATTTGAGGTTTCAATATGGGAAATCTGAGTTACAAAGTTGGAGATCTGAGGTTACAATATGGGAGATATGAGGTTTCAATATGGGAGATCTGATGTTACAATGAGGGAGATTTCAACTTCCAATTTAAGTTAATTGAGGTTTAGATGTGAGATATTTTTGTTTTCAATTTAGTAATTAACAATCAGTCATAAAGGGAGATTGAACAAAATGTCATGCAAATGGCAGGTAGAAATATTTCTCTTTGTGGGATATAATTATGAATGATTCATATCTATAGTTTTCATTATCTTCTGATGTTGAATTAGGGTTTAATTTAATTCTTTATGTGTTAAAATGACAGATTATAATCCAAAGAGGAAACTAATTTGCTTATATTTAATACTTTTGTAACATTACTTAATATCAGGTTAAAGTATAGTTTGTATTTGTCATAAATATGAATGTTTTTTAAAACAAATTGATTACATCAGTTGGCTCCTACCTCTGTATTTTGAAATACAAATTTAGATATCCCTTAGAAAATATATGGGCTACATTATAAATCTTATAACAAATCAAACATCTAGAATCAGCACTGTCTGTATCTCGATACCTTATATTGGTGATAAAACATCATGTTTAAAAAATAGATGTTATATTCTGAGTGCTATAGAATATTTTTCACTTCTAATGCTTACCGGAAAATGTGTGGGCATGTTTTAAGTGAAACAATTTAACAGGATCATATCAGCTCTTATGATAATGTTCTGAACTCAGAACAGACTGATCACAGTCTTTCAACATTGGATCTACAAAAAATAGTAAATTATAAAAATATGTTAGTGATAAGAACTGAACCGACTTTATAATAAAAGGGAAAGGCATAGCCACTCTTCTGGTTTAATATCTTAGCTGTTGTATTTGAGCATAAGGATTTAAATTTTTTATTAACATTTTTCCGTTATTGTGGATTAACAAGGGCCTCACAGTCATTGAATATCTTTGCTGTTAATTAGAGAATAAAGAACCACAACTTTATTTAACCCTTTACTCCATATATACGCCTTTTTACGCATGTGCGACCAGTGTAGATCCAGATCAGCAGGCACATCTGTGCCATCTGATCAGGATCTGCACTGGTCGCTGTTTGGTCAGAAATAACCTAATGAATAAAAAAGCGAACAGTTTAGATCCTGATCAGACGGCACGGATGTGGAGGCAGTTCTGGATCTAAACTGCTCGCCCTAGCAATAAAGGTGTCTGTGGAGGAAAGGGTTAATTTCTTTTCTGTTATATTGGAGCATAAAGTACCACAAGTCTAAAAAAATTAAAAAATTTTGCCATTATATTGAAGCATAATGAACCCAAATTCTGATTAATATCTTTTCTGTTTTATTGGAAGTGAAAAATGTTTCAGTTTTTATGATAAATTCCAGAATAACAGTTTTGTTAATTTCAGAATTCCTAATTGGTGTTAGAGAGAAACAATTTTGAAATGACAAATGTGCAGCAAAAAGAAATTTGGTTAAATCTGACACAACATAAAATGAAAGAGCAGGACTTTTTAAATGGAAATGGAAAAACAATAAGGCACTGTATGTCTATAAGTGGCAACATTTTATTGTAGAATCATTGGCTACTGTGACAGATGAATGGAACAAGACACTAATTTCTCCTGAAATCGATGGCATTTTTGGTTGTAATGAAATAAAGCATCAATAAAATAGCTCTTAGGACCCAAGATGGACAGTACAATTAACAATAGGATTTTCCATTAGGATGCTAGGATGCATGAGGATATTGCTGCAGTTCTACACTGCCATTTTGAATAGAGCCTAGCAGGTTGAAGAAAATGAACTTCCTCTTAATGGCATCAATTATGAAAAAGTCTTTAGCTAGTGACATGGCCAATGAAAGATATTTAACTCTTTACACACTAAATATAAATTTTAAAGCTTGTGCGACCAGTGTAGATCCAGATCAGCTGGCAAATCCATGCTGTCAGATCTGGATCTTCACTGTTCACTTTTTAAGTCAGAAATAACCAAATGAATCTAAAAGTGAACTGTGTAGATCTTGATCAGACAGCATGAATGTGCTGGCTGATCTCGATCTACACTGTTTGCCTATGCAATAAGTGTGTATCTGTCGACTAAAGGTTTACATTTTAACTGTCTTATATCAAAATGATGGTCAAAGTCTCTTTGTTGGCAGACACCTTGGTCCAAGACCTTGACAACTTGGAAATAGTGACTCCAGATATAGATTTCTAGAACAATGACTTGTCTGGAGGAAAGCATTGACACATCTGTCTGACAACAATAACTAACATATCAAGGAAAGCTCCTTGCTGAACAAATTGAAAAGAGACTGCTCTACATCATTTAGATACGGAATCCTTTTAATGCTTAAAGCATAGCATTTGTTACATCTTTGAGTATGGTAAACCCAGATAAGTCTGCGCATATACACAGTCTGCAAAACACCCCTTAGAATGATCAAAGAAATTTTTCGCTGAGGTGACAGGTCTCCAAAGCGGAACTCCTTGTTGCGTATATACTGTTAAACTCCTTTTAAATGCCATTTTTCTGAAAGGAGGGGTCTGTACGTCCCCAGATCTTGTAGCATCAACTGCTCCTTAACTGTCAGGCGGATTTCTTTCAAACTTGCACAGATTTTCAAGGAGGATGTGTAGATGTTCGTTAAGAAAAGATTTTTTCCTACACCATTTTTACCAAAGTTATGGCCCTTTGTTAATTTCACTTATCAAATTTTATGGCATCAACTCCACATTTTCTATTTGGCTGATTTCTTTCAAACTTGAATAGATGATTAGACATGATGTGTAGATTGTTGTAAAGGATATTGATTTGCAACCATTTTCACCAGAGTTGTGGCCCTTTGTTAATGTTAGTCATACAATTTTGTGGCACTTACTCCTCATTTACTAATCATGATCACTACATGTTGTTAATACCTGATAGACAATTTTGTTACAAATGTTGTTGCAGCAATGGGGCATCAGTGTCCTGAGGACACAGTCTAGTTCTAATATTAGATTCTTAGAATATGGATTTTAAAATTTTGTTCCCTAAAATAACATATGGGGACATTTATTAGGGAAGGGGTGTTCAAAAAGTAATTTTTTGGTATATATACTTTGTATTATATTTAAACTTGTGTAAAACTTTTCTTCAAATTGTCAGTTCAGTCTTTTACAGAATTGTCAAATAAATAATTCTGTGTATTTCACATCTCACTTTCATCTCCTGCCATACATTTGCTCCTTTACAATCTTGGTGACAGCTGGTTTGCATAATGAAGTACTTTACATGTCAGCATTACAGAATAATTGAAAATATTACAGTATCATTTTGTTCAGATGGATCAAACTTTTTCTAGGAATCACTTTGACATTTGTTTCTAAATTCTTTCATTTCAGTTCATTTTGTATTCAGGACTTGAGCAAAATTTAATAGGCTGAAAATAAATTGTTTGAATTTATAAAAACCAAAATAATTCAATTTTAAAATGCATGTTGCAAATACAGCAAAACTCCTTGGTAACATTATTTATATAACTGTTAAATGTAGGCATTAACTCTAAGACTTTATACTGAATCAAAGCCCAAATTCAACAGAACAATGCCCAAGGTTATAAAACTGAGCATGGAAACCAGTCTCAAAACTCAAGCATCTGATTGGCTGAAATGGCTGAGATTTGAGACTGGTTTCCAATCTCATTTTTATAACCTTCAGCCCAAATGTTGGAATCCTTTCATAAAGAATGGGTGACCTTTCCATTTGGCAATGTTTTGACTGGTCATTACAAAATTAGACCACGTTTGATTAATCAGTAGGGGAAATGTTTTGACAAGAAAGTAATACATACCATTGTTGTCGTTTTGTTTGTAAAAATATTGATTAGGATCCGCTCTCTTACATCGATTCTAAGATCTAATCTCAGATTGTCTAGATAAGCATCACAAAGTTGTTTGTGCCATCGTGTAGAAAAAAACCCAGGAAAATATGATAGATGAATGAGACAGAAATATAGTGAAGTTGCTATTTAACCCTGGACTCCATATATACGTGTTTTATTGTATGTGAGACCTGTGAATGTTGATCCAGATCAGCCGGCACATCCATGATGTCTGCCCTGTTCGCTGTTAGGTTTGTTAGGTTTTTTTCTGACCAAGATGCGAACAATGCAGATCCAGATCAGAAGGCATGAATGTGCTTGTTGCACATAAATAGAGTAAAGGATACTTAAAAGAACTAGAATGTGTCCTTGGACACTGATGGCTCCACTGCTGCAACATAATTTTAATAACAAAGGGCCATAACTCTAAGTAAAAATGGTCGCAGCAAAAAATCCTTTCTTTACAATCATCTACACATCCTGCTCGATCATTTGTGCAAGTTTGAAAGAAATCGGCCGTATAGTTTGGGAGGAGTTGATGCCACAAGATTTGGAGACGTGCATACGGACGAATGCAACTATTGCCTCCCACTTTGTGGGGACATAAAAAATATATTCAGCTTTATATCAATTTTAGTGAGTTCATCTATAGGTCATATGTGTGTGTTACAGAAATTTATTAATTGATTTTATAAACTTGATAGCAAACAGCTTAGACCTTGATCAGACTGCACAAAATTAATGCACAGGCTGATCTGGATCTACACTGGTCGCAAATGTGGTGAATGCTGTCATACATGGAAAGTGCGTATAATTTATAAGGTAGAAACTGAATACACTGTACCTTCCCATGTTCTTTTATTTCTCCTGAAAATACAGAATACTTACCCTATTTCAAAGATCTTCTTTCATTGAAAGGATAATACTTATCTAAAAGGAATGGCAAAGAATAATTTTACCACAGAAATTGATGAAAAAAAATTATGTTACATATCAATACACTAAGCCAGTATCGTGTCAAGGAGTCACCCGTAAATGAATGAAATATTTCTTTAAAGCTATTTGCACAGACAAATAACTCATAACATTATTGACAAAAATATGTTTTATCAAGAAAGTATTCAAAACCACAAGATTTTTTAGACGATTACTTAGATGCTGCATGAGCTTTTAGCACGTTTATTTATGATTGATATCCATGTTATAATGCATGGAGAGAAGCAAACGCATGAAATCACTTTACTAACAGTTTAATTTTAGCATTAGTCAGAGTATCAGACACTGATTTATACACCAGTAAACAGGAGCTTATTGAAACAGCAGTAACGTCTATCTCCGAGAGGATAGGTTGCGTGTGAAAAAAGAGGGAAGGGTAGGTGAGTGGCGGTGGGCTAGAAGTGGGGTAAAAACCAATTTTTTATAACCCTTTCCTCCATAATATACACATTTTACGCATGTGGGACCAGTGTAGATCAAGATTAGCGTGCACATCTGTGCCGTCTGATCAGGATCTGCACTGGTCGCATTTTGGTCAGAAGTAACCTAACAAATCAAAATGCAGTGAAGATCCTGATAAGATAGCATGGATGTGTAGGCTGATCTGGATCTAAACTGTTCGCCCTTGCAATAAAGGTGTATCTATGGAGGAAAGGGATAAATCAGCAGGGTCAGATCCAGAGTGACTTCCGTATTGTTGCTAATAACCCCTTTTCGGACAGCAGTATTTAATTTTCATGGGGATTTTGGCCTGTTGGAAATTATCATGCAACTACCCAAAGATCTGCCCCAAATGAATCCTCCTTTCTTGAAATCTTGCATCAGACGCTGATCATTATTTTGCTTGATTGAATTGGTATTTTCTTATATGAACTTGCTTAAAAGTGAAGGTGCATAAATATGTTTTTGGTTCCTTGTGTTTATCCTGTTTACTAATGTAATAGTTATGACATATGTTTTTTGCCTGTTGATTGACATGGAGTCATCTGATATGTTATGCTGTCTGTTAAATTCATTATCAAATTGTTGATATGTTTGTATTCTGATATTAGATGGATATTTCTAATACAGAGCAATGATGTGATAGTAACAGTAAGATCATTTTATCACACCTCTACTAATTCTTTTAACCCTTTCCTGTACAGAAACACCTTTATTGCTAGGGCGAACAGTTTAGATCCAGATCAGCCGGCACATCCGTCCATCTGATCAGGATCTAAACTGTTCGCTTTTTGATTCATTAGGTTATTTCTGACCAAAATGCGACCAGTGCAGATCCTGATCAGACAGCACGGATGTGCCGGCTGATCTGGATCTACACTGGTCGCACATGCGTAAAAATGCATATCTGTACAGGAAAGGGTTAACCATTTACTCCATATATACGCCTTTATTGCTAGTGCAGATAGTGTAGATCCAGATCAGCCAGCACATCCATGCCGTTTGATCAGGATTTAAACTGTTTGTGTTTAGAATCATTAGGTTATTTCTGACAAAGATGTGACCAGTGCAGATCCAGATCAGATGGCAGAGATGTGCAGGCTGATCTGGATGTGCACTGATTGGACACATGTTACAATTAGTTTTCTCCATATATAATTATGGGTGTTTTGCACCTGGTATGAACAATAAACATTGTACATCAAGATCAGCAGGCAAATCTATGCTGTCTGATTTGGATCTTCATTTCCTTGCTTTTTTAACCCTTTCCTTGATGTATACGCATTTTTACGCATGTGCGACCAGTGTAGATCCAGATCAGCTGGCACATCCGTGCCGTCTGATCAGGATCTGCACTGGTCCCATTTTTGGTCAGAAATAACCTAATGAATCAAAAAGCGAACAGTTTAGATCCTGATCAGACGGCACGGATGTGCCGACTGATCTGGATCTAAAATGTTCGCCCTAGCAATAAAGGTGTATCTATACAGGAATGGGTTAAATAACCTAATGTTTTTAGCAGCGTATACTCTGATCAGACAGTACAGATGTGCCAGCTGATCTGGATCTACTCTGACTGCCCATGTGATAACATCCATATCCCAAGGAGCAAAGGGTCAATAGATACTCGGACTTCTAGTTCTCTTTTAACTTACCTCATTTCATGCCCACAAAATCTATGGAGTTTGCATTTCTCAAATACACTATGATTGAAAGAACAAGATAAGCAAGTGGTTGTAAATTGTTTTATTAAATTATCTTTGACAATTTCAAAAAATGTGACAGGAGAGTTTTTATTTGAAATGTTTTTTGTCGTTTTTGATTGCAAAAACATAACTTTACTAAATTTACCAGCTTTGGCTGCTTTTTATAAGTCAGCTGAAAATATGGCAGATTCATTAGCAATTGAAAAAAACATTGCCTCGAGTATTTTAACCCTTTCCTGGATATATACGCATTTTTACGCATGTGCGACCAGTGTAGATCCAGATCAGCCGGCACATCCGTGCCGTCTGATCAGGATCTGCACTGGTTGCATTTTGGTCAGAAATAACCTAATGAATCAAAAAGCGAACAGTTTAGATCCTGATCAGACGGCACGGATGTGCCGGCTGATCTGGATCGAAACTGTTCGCCCTAGCAATAAAGGTGTATCTGTACAGGAAAGGGTTAATTCAAGCAAATACTGAAACTGATCCATAATAGCATTGTGTTTCAGAGAAAATTTCGCATTTCAATCCATGCTTTGCAAACTGATGCACTAAATACCTTGCAAAAAATATGTAATTACTTAGAATGTGTTTATTGCAGTTGAGTGTACTGGTAGAACGTTTATTGAACTGTTAGCCTTTCAAGAATTGAACACTTTCCTTAAACTTACAGAGGACCATGTTATCTATCATTTTGGGAAATGAAGAAATTAGTCGGTTTAAGAAAGCGTCTTAAATGACACTGTTTGTAATGACAAAGCCAGCATTGACTGTACTCTGGGGCATTTGCTCAAAATTGACTCTCAGCTGTGAAACTGAGAAAATTGTCTTGTTTTGTTAAAAGATAGCTACATGTATATAGGTCAACGAAAAGAAATAGTAGTGTATGTATCATTAGATGTTTCTATTTCCCATATTATTATTAAAGCATTCTTAATAATAAACACAGGCTGTATTTGGTACATGTCCAGTTGTTGTTGTTGTATAATATAATTTTGTTGTTAATATTTTTAATAAATTATTTTAGGTACTTTATAAGCCTGAAGAAACATGAGCATTACCAGGTAAATGAAAATAAAATGAAGGCCAGAGACCAGTCACCATTTTCAGATTGGCAAATTGGCTGAAATTTTGCACAGTCTTTAAGCTAACCAATCACAAGCTAAGGCTTTTATACAGGTTACCATGCTCAGAATTACATTTTTTTCTTGCAGAATGTATAAAAACATTGTTGCTTTTCCAATGTTTAGAGTTTAAATGTTCTATTTTCAGAACGACAGCCAGTAGAAGCTTCTTTTAAAGGTGCACAGTATTTGACATATGACCTCACACGACGTGGCGACGCGATCTTCAGCAGTAACGATGAGCTCAACATGTTCTTCAAAACAACAACCACCAACGGCTTACTGTTCTACACAGGTTTGTTTATTATCAACATGTACAGTGTATAACCCTTTACAGTTAACCCTTTATATAGCTGTTGTCTATGAACGAACAGCGTATGCTCTGAAGATCACCTGACACCTCTGTTCCACCTGATCTTGATCTACACTGTTCACCTTTTGGTCAGAAATGGGACAAGAGTAGTACTATAATAGCATGCACATCGCTCTAGTTTTATCAGATCTTCATCAATCACTTCAAGATTCATTAAATTTTTTCTGATCAAGAAGCAAGAAGTATAGATCCAGATCAGATTGCACAATGTACAGGCTGATCTGGATCTAGACTGATTGCCTACTAAATTAAAACCCTACCATGAAAGAAAAAGCAAAAATATTTAATGACGTACGAAAATTCAAATGAAGGCAAGCAAGCATTCAGAGTGTTAATGGATGATATTTCCTTCAGCTGTCTAGTAAAACTATGCAGCCATCAAAATAAAAGTGAATAGGATTGCAGAAAGGCTTTTAATTGTATCTCATTTCTCGCCCAATAGTTGATCAAGAGCAAGATCTTAGAACTGCATCAATAATTTATTGCATCAGTTGTTGTAAATGAAAGGCTTCTTCAGACTATAAGAACTTTTGAACAACTTTTGTTCACAGCTAAGAAATGCTGTCAATAATCAATTAAATCAGTATTGGGTTCAAGAGATTGATTGAAAGTGAGAAATAAACACATGCAAAATGGTGGGCAAAAGATGGAAGCACCAAGGTCCCAGGGATTGTGTAAAAAAACTCCTGATTTGGAGAATTTCCTTTATCCTGTGTACTGGGTCCAAGATCTGGGCTGAAGGTTATAAAACTGAGTTTGGAAACCAGTCTCAAATCTCAAGCATCTGATTGGCTGAAATGGCTACTGGTCGCCATTTCAGCCAATCAGATGCTTGAGATTTGAGACAGGTTTTCCTGCTCAGTTTTATAACCTTGGGCACTGGGGACCAGGTCCCAAGATCATAAAACTGATATTGGAGACCAGCCTGAAATCGCAAGCATCAGTTTGGCTAAAATGGAGACACAATATTAGATGCCGAGTTTTCGATTGGTCTCCATTCTTAGTTATTTGATCTTTGGCCATGTCTTTCAATGCATTTTGTTCTATAGGTGAAAACAAAGATTATATGACAGTTTCTCTGAAGAATGGAGCAGTTCATGTAGCCATGGATTTGGGGTCAGGGGCCTTCAACAAGATTGTTGACAATGGTGGCTATAAATTAGATGATGGACAGTGGCACCATCTTTCTGTGACACGTGATGCTAGACAGGTAGGTAACCATAGCAACAACTAAACCTGTGGTTCTGTTGCCAGGCAGTAGTTGCTAGGTGATATTTGCCTTTGCAACAGTTTGATTATTTTAAAATGTGTTGCCATGCAATAGTTGCTAGTAGCTAGGTAATAGTTGCTTAGATACACTTAGGGTTACCATGTAGCATGTTGGTAGGCATTAGTTGCTAGGGGATAGTTGCTTGGACAGCATTTAAGACCATTTTTTTATTTGTTAACAGTTGCCCATATCTAGGCAGTGATGTGGGAAAGTGTGCTTCCTCTTTAGGTTTTTACATAACAGTTAAATTAGCAGAATAGATTTCTACAATGCAACCCCTTTTTTTCTGGACACTGAATAGGTTTTTAATTAAGAAAAACATCTTTTTTTCTTAAGTTTTTAGTAAGTCAATTACTAGGTTTTAATTTTTTAAAAATCAGTTTAATTCCAGTTAACTGCAGAGTTTTTTTATATGTTCTTACCAATACATGTACAATATTCTACCAACTCTTTAGACTTACAAAAATAAGTTATAACAGTTATAACATTTGCAAAAACAATAATGTTACTTATCTTAATTTCTGAAAAATTTTAAGTCACATAAATATAAGCAACTGAAGTGATTTTCATTCTAATGAATTTGTGCACATAATGCTTTTTAAATGAAATTTGCACGGTGCTTCAGTACATCAAAGGATAATTTTCATATTTAAAATTAATAATTTGTAAATAATCTGATGGAAATTTTGAATTTAGCAAATTTAAAAAGTATTTGAACATACTAAGCTATTTTCAGATTGCTTTTAAAGTGTAAAAAAAAACAACAAAAAATATGTTTTAAAAGTCTTATCATGCATTGCATGATCTTAATCAAAAATGGAAAATGCATTTTTGAAATAAAATTGAGTTTTTAGCAATACGAATGCTGTTGATAGGCAGATATAAGGCATATCTGATGTAATAAAATATTGCACCACACACAAAAAAGAATCTTATACATTCCCATGCATTTAGGTAATGCACTTCCTCCTACAGTAACCTTTTCCTCCATATATTTGCCTTTATGGCGTGGGCAAACAGTGTAGATTCAGCCGGCATATCCGTGCTGTATGATATGTGATTTATTAGGTTATTTCTGACCAAAAACCTTTACTCCATATATATGCCTTTATGGCACAGGAGAACACTGTAAATCCAGATCATCCAGCACATCTGTGCCATCAGATCAGGATCTACTGTTCGCACTTTGATTAATTATGTTATTTAAGACAAAAAACTTAACAGAGGCTCAGCAGATCCTGATTATATGGTTCAATCTGGATCTACACTGTTTGCCAAAGTAATAAAGTTGTCTCTATGAACAGTGATTTCAAGACTGCATTGTTTATTGACACTGCTTGTAATTTATAACAGTGGAAATTGCAAATATATTGTAAGTCTTGCCAATAATCATGCAAAGTGTTGTCATCACAAGGTTATATTTTCTGATAACTTACATTTGTTAACAGTATTGACAAACACCAGCCTGCTTTATATGTCAGTCAGACTGGAGAGCAGTTTCTAAACCCTTCCAGGCTTCTGATTGGTCAGTTTGAAAACTGTAATCAGTCTCAACCAATCAGCTCTTTAGGATGGAATCAGTCTCAGCCAATCAGTTCCATAGGATGGAATCACTCTCAACCAATCAAGTTCTTAGGATGGAATCACTCTCAACCAATCAGCTCCTTAGGATGGAATCACTCTCAACCAATCAGCTCCTTAGGGTCAAAGACTTGATAATGTTTTCCTTTTTCCAATGAGTGCAACTAATAAAAGATTTAATCTCTTATAAATATTCTCTTTCTTACCAAAATACTGTAAGAATTTTTATAACTTTATTTTGGAATGGCTTTTGGAGTAGCAATCTCGATGACAGGGCAAAGGCAAACAATTATAAGCAATACTTGGCAAAACATGCTGGCATAAGTTTAAAAACATTGAAAACTTTCCTGGTAGTTTTTAAGGAGCTTATTTTGAAGCCATGATACAGACAAAATGTTTTTCATTGCAAAGTGAAAACAGCCACAAGAAAGAACTTTACCAATGAGTGTAAATATTTTCTATTTATTATTAAGGTTTTTTCAAAGTAAGTTAGTAGGCAGAAGAACCATATACACATTTACACAATATACATTTTCACAACTTCTGACAAGTAATATATGGACATAATATTCATTGTTCTTTACTGTAAACACTTCAGAAAGTACAAAGAATGCATTTCTGAAATAAAACAGATAACCATCAAAATCTGCCAAGTGCTCTTACATCTGATGAAATTTAGTTGCATTTTGATGTAAAGATATACCCCTTTTACTGTTATGAAGTGAATATGACGATCAAATATGCAGTTTTGCAATAAAATAAATAATAAAATGATTTTAAAACAACAGGATTTGGCGAATTAATGTTCCCGAGAAATTTGATTTGGAGTGAATAATTAATGTTAGTACCTTGCAGTAATAGATTAATGGCTAGTTGTTCTTGGGACTAAATCTTAACCATTTTATTATTTTCGGTCCTATAAAAAGAATGAAAAGTAGTCGCATAAAAATTGATAATTACATAAAAATACATCAATGGGGCCGTAAATAAGCGACAAGAATATTATTACAAACACTCTCAGAACATTTTATGAAAATTTATGAAACTGATATTTGTCTGTCTGCAAGATTTCTGATACTGATGTGCCATTACAATAGATGCATGCTGTCTAGGTAATTTTTTTCTGAAATACAGTTATAATGTTTCATCCTACAAAATAATTGGGAGCATTGCTTTGTCTTCTTTGTTAATTTGTTTGTTTAACTATGCTTATCAGGGCCTGCTCTCTATAACTATGTTTGTGAAGACAAATCCTCTAAAACTATGCTAGTCAGGGTCTGTCATCTAAAACAATGGTTGTCAGGGCCTGTCCTCCTTAACTATGCTTGCAGGGTCTGTCCTCTAAAACTATGCTAGTCAGGGTCTGTCCTCTAAAACTATGCTAGTCAGGGCCTGTCCTCTAAAACTATGCTTGCCAGGGCCTGTCCTCTAAAACTATGCTAGTCAGGGCCTGTCCTCTAAAACTATGATTGTCAGGGTCTTTCCTCTAAAACTATGATTGTCAGGGCCTGTCCTCTAAAACTATGCTTGTCAGGGTCTGTCCTCTAAAACTAAGCTAGTCAGGGTCTGTCCTCTAAAACTATGATTGTCAGGGCCTGTCCTCTAAAACTATGATTGTCAGGGTCTGTCCTCTAAAACTATGCTAATCAGTGTCTGTCCTCTAAAACTATGCTAGTCAGGGCCTGTCCTCTAAAACTATGCTTGTCAGGGCCTGTCCTCAAAAACTATGCTAGTCAGGGCCTGTCCTCTAAAACTATGCTTGTCAGGGTCTGTCCTCTAAAACTATGCTAATCAGGGCCTGTCCTCTAAAACTATGCTTATCAGGGCCTGTTCTCTAAAACAATGTTTGTCAGGGCCTGTCCTCTAAAACTATGCTTATCAGGGTCTGTCCTCTAAAACTATGATTGTCAGGGCCTGTCCTCTAAAACTATGCTTGTCAGGGTCTGTCCTCTAAAACTATGCTAATCAGGGCCTGTCCTCTAAAACTATGCTTATCACGGCCTGTTCTCTAAAACAATGTTTGTAAGACAAATCCTCTAAAACTATGCTTGTCAAGGTCTGTCATCTAAAACTATGATTGTCAGGGCCTGTCCTCCTTAACTATGCTTGTCCTCTAAAACTATGCTTGTCAGGGCCTGTCCTCTAAAACTATGCTAGTCAGGGTCTGTCCTCTAAAACTATGCTAGTCAGGACCTGTCCTCTAAAACTATGCTTGTCAGGGCCTGTCCTCTAAAACTTTGCTTGTCAGGGCCTGTCCTCTAAAACTATGCTTGTCAGGGTCTGTCCGCTAAAACTATGCTTGTCAGGGCCTGTCCTCTAAAACAATGATTGTCAGGGCCTGTCCTCTAAAACTATGCTTGTCAGGGCCTGTCCTCTTAAACTTTGCTTGTCAGGGCCTGTCCTCTAAAACTATGCTTGTCAGGGCCTGTCCTCTGGAACAACTTGTCGTGCATCTCAAAATTTGGTGGGAATCTTTGTAATTTGTTTTGATATGAATATTTTCATCCTATTTGGTGTTTGACTTTAAATATGTCAAAGTCATTCACAAATTTTATTTGTTGTATCTTGTTTTTGCTTGATCTGTCCGGGTTTTCATGAAACTAGGTGAAAAGCTTACGAAAAGCTAAGATTTTTATTAATCAGGCTCTGGGTCAGTGTTATAAACAAAATCTACAGAAAGACTGTTTGTGACCTTTTGAGTATTTTTGCTTCTCCTTTAAAAGTCAATGTTGGATTTTTCTTAATCTTGTTAAGAAACATAATTTAAATGTCAAACCTCTCAGATTTTCATTTTGTTCTTTTTAAATGCTATTGGCAGAGTTATGGTCCTTTAAAATAATGAATGATAGAGTTGGTTATGCCTTGGTGCCTCATGTCAGGTCGTCAGTGCTGATTAACAATCGGTAAAATTTTTAAAATTATTCTATATCAGTTTATTTCATGACTTCATAAAATGAAACCAGAAAAAAGTCAGGCAGATATATGAGAGTTTTTTCTAAAGCAAATTTGTAGTACAGTGCTGAATGGCATGACATTGAAAATTTTAGTGATCCCGCTGTGTTCTGTTTCTACTCTGCTTGTCTTCTCTTTGTATTACAATTTCATTTTATTTCCACTACTACTTGTATTCCACTAAGTTTATGATTCTCCTATCGATGCATTGCAAGTGCTCTGGAGTTAAACATTATCTATTTTGATTGTTTTATGTTTTTTAGCAAATTCTAATAAAGAGTATTTCGATGTAGGTAATAAAGTATTTGCAAATCAGATAAATATATCAGCCTTCCTAGTCAAAAGAAAATTTATTCAAACATGTAACACTTTCTTCTTTATATACACATTTTTACACATGTGCAACCAGTGTAGATCCAGATCAGCCGGCACATCCATGCCATCTGATCAGGATCTGCACTGGTCACATTTTTATCAGAAATAACCTAACAATTCAAAAAGCGAACAGTGCAGATCCTGATCAGATGCTGGCTGATCTGGATCTAAATTGTTCACCCGTGCAATCAGGTAATCTGTGGAGGAATTTAGGGTTAAGCATAAAATGAAGAATAAAAGTAATTCTGCATTACAGTCATCTCAGTGGGGTCGACAGTGCTCTAACCACCCACTCCCTTCCGAATAATTTATATGAACAAAAATAAAGTAGAAAGGGCATGGTGGGGTCCCATTTATTCATTAATTATTCAGACTCTATGGTTTCATCTTCAATATAAATTCCAGATTGAAATGGACTTGCAAATAGGGACATTGGAAAAAAACTATGTGATTTTTAATTCTGCTTTATTTTGATAAAATATGAAAAAGTAATAATAAAATTAAATATTATAAATAAATCTTTAAAAAAAAGTAACAAAATATTTTAATTAAAAAAAACAACAACATTATAATTGAATAAATTTTGTAAGATAAATTTACATTTTATTATACTTTAGCATGTGCAGATGTTGATTCAAGATGCATATTAATTCAGAATTTTCACATGCAATTTTAAAACTCGGAAATAAAATGTGATATTGATCAAACTGCAACACAGCCTGATCACACAAGGGAGTTATTCTTTTTAGAGCTGTTGTTTTGGTATCCTCAATTTTAGATTAGTTTTAAATTGGTTTAGATTCTAAATTGTCTTAGCATGTCTGCAATGGAAGGATCAAATCAATATTCTCTTCGAAAACGGGCTCGGTGTTCACAAAACTGTTTGACTTTGATTTTTGTCACTAAAGGACATCGAATCTCAGTTTTGACTTTCGTTTTAATATTCAAATTCTAACACTGATCTTTATGCTAAAATCAATAGAAATTGTTGTGACATTATTGTAGTTGTTGGTAACATTGAAATGCTGGTATCTACTGATGCCATGCTCAGTGTCATTTGACCATAAAAATCAGTGTGATTTAGATATGTGAACACAAAGCCTGGTCATATTTTTTTAAACAAAAAATACTGTTCACCACTGTTTGAGACTTTTACAACATTTTTAAGCAAGTGATCCAGTTCAAAAGTCTCGAAGGATTTCAATTACTTTAAATGACAATGCTGTCACCAGTAATGTCTAATATTTGTGTTGAATTCTCTTAATAAGGGCTCTTATCTATATCCTAAATTAACCTAAATTACTAAAACAAAATTAGGAACGCCTGTCTTTTTTTCTTTGAACTCCTTGTTATGACATGTGTGGAAGAAAAACTGACTCAAAAATGGTCCCAATTTTATTACATCTTTACTCCATGCATACGGCATATATTCCATACATCAACCAGTTTTTACTATCTAGCATTTGATAGGTCAGTTTGAAGATCATGTGACATTCTAGCAAATCATATAATCTTAGGATTAAAGACCATGGTCTATTGATCTAGGACTGATTTATACAGGATGAACAAAAATTAATGCCCCTCAGTGATCTAATTGACAATACTTTGCTAGCTTGGCTTAAGGCCAAGGCAAAAGACCATAAAATGGGACAAGAGACCAATTCATTGACATTGACTAACCAATCACAAGCTTAAGTTTTTTATGTCTGGTTTCCAGTCTAAGGTTTATCATCTTGGGTACAAGTATTCAATCGCAAAATCTGATTGGTTGAAATTGAGCCTAATTTCCAAAGTGACCAATCACAAGAGTGTTGCGACTGGACTTGATATTATTAAGATGTGTCATAATTACACATGGATATTGGTATACAGTTTTATTATTAAACTTGATGCAGAACTTTTCCTGAATAATGTAGCTTAGTTAGCATGTAACCTGTTTGATCACTGCACATGTATGGTGAAGTTACTAATTTGCACATTTGATTTTTATTTTAGACAAATAATGTGATGCACTTGTACAATGCAGTCTAATGCAAGAATCAGTTTGGGCACTAGAATGCTTTTGAGTCTTTCACATTTGAGTTGTGTCAGGTAAAGAAGGTCTTTTTTAAACAAGGTTACGGCCATAAGTCTATTCCTGGCTAAAAGTCCTTTTTTTAAATCTCCACTACATGAATTATTAATGCTCTACGAGTAAAACCATGGTATTAAGTCTTAATAGTTAGAGACTTCCCTTGTTTCAATATAATATTAACACGCAAACAGCCTGGAATGTATGTATTCACTGTGACGAATTTATTTGAAAAAGTACATCTATTCATACATTTCCACAACTAATCTGGGCTGAAGGTTATAAAACTGAGATTGGAAACTATTATTAAATAAGCATCTGATTGGCTGAAATGGCGACTGGTTGCAACTTTAGCCAATCAGATGCTTGCGATTTGAGACTGGTTTCTATTCTCAGTTTTATAACCTTGGGACCCGATTTAATGTCCTCCATATACTTTACAACTTATAATACATGTAATAGATACCTCTGTAAAAGACCTTTTTTGCATGATGCGACACAATTATTTCCTAAGAATTTTCTTCTTCCATTATAATACTGTTTGTCTTCTCTTTGGAATGATATTATGAAAAGAAATGCTTTTTTACTAAATCTTCAGTAACTTCTGTAGTAACATCCAGACTTTTAGGTTGGTAATAAATAATATATATTATATTGAACCAGAACAAAATTGGCTAATTTTAATGTAATTTAAAACCCTATTGTCCCTGTACATGCCTTTTATCACATTTGATCTTTAATTTAGAAAAAGGCGACCAGAGTTGATCTAAAACAGCCAGCATCCATATCTTCTGATCCGGATCTACACTGTCCTCTAAGCGAACACTGTAGATCCAGGTCTGACAGCACAGCACCCAATAAAACATATATATACAGAATAAAGGGGTAATTCCCACAAAAATCACAGCTCATACTCACAGGTGTTCGGCATGTTGGACCCAGTCAAACCCCCTTTCCCTCACACTACTACCCTCCCTTGAAGAAAAAAAAGCTCTACAGAAATTTTTTTTTCTTGATATATATATTTTAAAATATATATATCAAGAAAAAATTTTTTTTCTGTACAGCTTTTTTTTCTTCAAGGGAGGGTAGTAGTGTGAGGGAAAGGGGGTTTGACTGGGTCCAACATGCCGAACACCTGTGCTCATACTGAGCACTCACGGTTTTTACTGCAGATTTTACAACATTTAGATAGATAATCAAATAATCAGTCAACAATATATTACATATATTTACAATTTATAATTTGGAATGTTAAATGAATGAAATGAATGACATATATTAGTTTCTATGTATTTACAATTTTTGTGTGTTTTTCTATATGAACACAATTAGCTGACTTTCCGTGAAACATTTTGTGATGTAAGTAATTCTGTATGAAATGCGGAGTATGCTTTCCCACACGTTGTGCATGACACTGCATGCCACGCAAAAAACATGCATGCATTTTGTTTGGTTTTTGACAATTATATTGGTTGTTAAATTCAGTATTCATGTATGACTATATATACCAAAACTTTTGTTCCTCTTACCAGCATTTCTTGTATATAGGACGCATTGGAGAATGTTTGCTGGGGTATTACAAGAAAAGAAAGTTGATAAATTTGCTGCTTGAAAACATATTTCTAGCCAGTTAAATCATCTTGTAACAGGTCCCATTTTTAACATGAGAAAGATTAATATCTAGAATTGACCTATTATTTCCATTCAGAGAGTAACAACACGACCTATAATCAGGGAATGATGGTAAATAAATCTTTACTATCTGAATTTAGGTTACTGGATTTGTCTGTCTTTTAAATTGGGTCAGTCCAATACTTACTGACGACCCATATTAGAGTGCATGCATTTGCAGTTGTTGATAGGGATCTACAGTACACATAAATATAGGTTGGTTCCAGAAGTGACATAGTAAATGAGCAAAGACTTAGTCTTATGAACATTCTGTTTTAGTATGAACATGAAACAAACATAATAATGGTAATGCAAGATGTTAAAAAAATAATGAAAATTAAATTTTTAACAAGCAAAATATATGCAAATAATAGTTGTTGTAATTATAATGTAGGTCAGGAGTCTTCAAAGTCTTGCTAAAAGTAATAGTAATTACCATGTTCTTTCTTTGCTTTACTGTGTAAATACTACTTGTATTTGAAAATTGTTAAATGTTGTTATTATAGTTTATGTTCTTGCTCTGTGTATGCAGGGTAGCTAGGGCATCTTTTTCTAGGACAGCAATATAGATTTTAACTCTTACTCCATATATACGCCTTTATGTCATGGGCATACAGTGTAGATCCAGATCGTCTGGCACATCATTCTGTTACATCTTATCAAGATCTACACTGTTGGCATTTAGATTCATACAATTTTGGTTATTTCTGACCAAGATGCGACCAGTGCAGATTTAATGGGCAGCAGTATTAAAATTTCATCAGGATTACGGCACAGAAGTTGGAAATTATTATGCAACTACCCTACGACAGTCCTAAACAAACCAGGGTACTGTAAATCTTGGATCCGACTTTGATTATTACACTATTTTATGGTAATGGTGAGCATTGGGCCCCTTTATTTGGCAGTGAAATATAAGAATTGTTGCTGCTGTGACAAGCAGATATAAATCTCCACAGAAACTGAATTTATATTGAAGTACTTTCAGTGCCTGTGGAAACAAGAACATTGAAACTTCAGATGCTTGGCTTTGATGTTTTCTAGATATTTGTTTATTGTTATTAGATGGTCATTTTATGTGTTTTGAAGAAGTCAGTACAAGTTGTCAACTTCCAGAATTGATCTTAGATGTCAAGACATCACATTTGCAGAAATCTAAAGTGGGACAATAAAATTATTGTTTTTGGTTGTGGATAGAATATTAAGGCCATTCCAAAGCAAACGCTCAGTGATAATTAGATTGTACAGCACTTTCTTCCTATATGCTTTCCCTTTTGTCAAAAATGGTGAACTTATAAAATTATACTTCTAAGGCCTGGATCATTTGAATTAATATTTTTTTCTTGCTGTAATACCGTAAAATGGCGCTTTACGTGTCATTTAGAAAGCTTTACAAAATTGATGTTTATTGCCTGGAGCTCTCCCTTTCAGCAATGGATATGCCCAGTCTCCCTAAATCTTTGAGACATATTAATGATATTTTAAGCTCCTGCCTCCATATCTTTACTTTTCCTCAGCTTTGTCTTTGACATTTCATGTAATAAGTCCATAAATCAACACCTACCAGACTGCTTTTGTTCCCTGTGTTCCAACCAGCTCTATCAAATACCAATTCTCAGACATTTTTGTCTTCTTTTGAAGAGAAGGGATGGATTTATACAGTGACAAGTAATGGTTTTAAAACCTATTACATGAAAATTTTATATGAGAACATTCAGTTTTTAAGTGTTTAAAATCAATTTCAAGCTACTGTAAAACTCCTTTTTAATGCCCCTCTCCTAATAAATGCCCCCATGTTATTTTTAGGGAAAAAATCAGCTAATTCATATTAATTATTCAATATTGTTCAGAATTTGATATTAGAATAAAAAATTATTAATAAAAAAATAAAAAGCTCCCCTCTTTCAGAAAATGTAATGCCTCTTGGGGCATTTAAAAGGAATATTATGGTATATGTGTTAGGTTTCTTTTCCAGAGAATATTTTGTAACAAAAAAATAAGTACCTTCCATTAGATAATTCAGTGGGTGTTTTGATGGCTTTGTTTGATTGTCTTAATAGTCACAAAAATAGTAAAAGAAATGTACTAAAATTATCAAAATATTATAAATAGTATATATTTTAGCAAGGAGAATTAATAGTATATATTTTAGCAAGGAGAATTAATAGAAACTGGTTTTTATGTGACAGTTTGAACATGTGACTATGCTGTGAGATATGTTATTAACCCTTTCCTCCATAGATACATCTTTATTGCGTGGGCGAACAGTTTAGATTCCGATTTGTTAGGTGATTTCTAATCAAAATGCAAATGGTGCAGATCCTGATCAGATGGCATGGATGTGCACTGGTCGCACATGCATAGATATGCGTATTTATGGAGGAAAGGCTAAAACACATTTTTTTCTTCGTTATTATTTCCCTGTCCTCAGTGTCACCTCCACTCCAAGTCTGGTCAAGCTCAGCAGTTAACCCTTTCCTCCATATATATATATGCATTTATAAGCATGTGCAACCAGTGTAGATCCAGATCAGCCGGCACATCCATGCCGTCTGATCAGGATCTGCACTGGTCGCATTTTGGTCAGAAATAACTTAATGAATAAAAAAGCGAACAGTTTAGATCCTGATCAGACGGCACGGATGTGACGGCTTATCTGGATCTAAACTGTTCCCCAATGCAATAAAGGTGAATCTATGGAAAAAAGGGTTAACTTCAAAGTATTCAGAAACATTGATATTTCATGGCATTGATCCATTTAATTATTAAATTGAGCTTTAAGTTTTTTGTTCATTTTCCCTTTCTCATTGAAGCATTGTTCATTTTCTTTTTCTCATTGAAGCATTGAAGAAAACAGTTTTTTGCCAATTAAAACACAGTAACC
Source organism: Corbicula japonica (assembly GCA_038501625.1). Classification (NCBI taxonomy): domain Eukaryota; kingdom Metazoa; phylum Mollusca; class Bivalvia; order Venerida; family Cyrenidae; genus Corbicula; species Corbicula japonica. The sequence goes on along the minus strand of JAZAYU010000109.1, from coordinate 425,426 downwards.
ACTGATATTTTTTGCCTTGTGAAGGAATTAGATAGTAGTAAAAAAAGTTTCTAAGCAATTAATTAATACCCGCAATTCAATGTAATTCAGTACATACAATTATCTAATGACTAAAGTTGAATTAGGGAAAGATAGTTTTATAAAAATTAAGGAATAAAAACTAGATCTGTATGTGGCGAACATGGCAGTTAAATCTAATTTTGCTGATAAGATTTCCAAATTATACTAAATAAAACTAAAAAAAGAATCCACTTTATTACTCTCCTGCAATATTTGAAAACAGGAAATGAAACTTGAATCTTTTTTGTTATTACACAAAATATTAAAATGTTTGCTGTTTTATAAAATTTTGCTGTTTTATAATCTGAACTGATAAGCCCAGAAATCTAGATCTGCTGATCACCCTTGCAGATAAAATTTAGTTAACCCTTTTCTCCATTATACACAATTTTACGCATGTGCAACCAGTGTTGATCCAGATCAGCGGACACATCCATGCCATCAGATCAGGATTTAAACTGTTCACTTTTTGATTCATTAGGTTATTTCTGACCAAAATGTGACCAGTGCAGATCCTGATCAGACGTTTGTGCCAGCTGATCTGGATTTACACTGGTCGCACATGTGTAAAAATGCGTATATATGGAGGAAAGAGTTAATCTGTTTCTCTGTATGGCATGGGAGACCGTTGTGGATCCAGATTAGCCAGCACAATCCATGCTGTCTGATTTGGATCTACACTGCTTCCAGATTAGGAATGACCTAATGAATCTAAAAACAATCAGTACAGATCCAGATCAAATGGCACAGATGTTCCTGCAGATCGGAATCTAGACTGCTCGCCCCATTATGTTTGAGGTAAAAGGTTAATATAATTGATTAATATTTTCTAGCAATCATGGACATGAAAGTCAGTCTCAGGTCATTCTCTCCTTTAATAAAGTTAAGAACTCCTTCTGGAAATTAATTAAAAAGGAAATTTTTTAATAATGACATTTAAATTGCACAACATTTGTCTGATAAGAAATAATAACTAATATAATATTTGTGATCCAGTTTCTGGAATTCAGAAATGGATATCACATCCATTTATGTTAGATGTCCATAAAATTATCTGTTATATCTAATTTCGTCATCAATTGTTTTTCCAATCAGAAATCTAGTCTATCTTCGGGCAAAATAATGTTTTTTTCCTTCTGTCACCTAATTTTCTAGGACATCACACATTCCTAAGCTCCTCAACAAGAAACGTGAATTTCATCGATCATCATATCAACCTTGAAATTCCCGTGGGACATATTTCTTGAGAATGTCATATAAATTTGTTTGATTGGTGCAACACAGACCTATATTAAATAGAGATTATAACACAAATAGACCGGTTTTGCATTTTCCTTTGTCATATCTTAGAGGTGACAAGAACACAATTTTTCCAGAGGATACATGAACAGTCTTTGAATAATGAATATGTATATTTTTTATGGTGTCATTTCCTTGTATTAAGGGTTTAGTTGGTAGTTATTTTCCTCTCCATTTGTGCTAATTAAGATTTATCTGTATTTTGTGGTACATAATCCAAGACAGAAGAGCTCCAAATGTATTTAGAAGATAAGGCTAAAACTGGATTCTTCTAAAAAAAAAAAACAACCCAGAAAATTTATTGTAGAAAGAAAGAAAACTGGTTAGGATGTTTTTGATATTACATGAGTGCCATGATTCCCTGCCTTAAGACCTGCATTTCTTTAGTTTATGTTTATTGTGGTCAAGATTTTGTTCTCATTTTGAAAAATAGAAATGACGATTTTTCAGAAATAGTTTATACAAAAGTTCAAAGGACTTTCTCAGGGATCTAGTTAGAAATTGTGTTCAGTATACACTGCTGTTGAGACTATCTTGAAATTTTATTTTAAAGCCCCAGCCCTAAACTTAAGTAAGAATATACTTTTGAAAAATCATATTGTCTATAATATAGACTCCAATATATAAACTCTCTAACAGAACACAAAAGGTCCGATCGAATTCTTTCTTATAGACGTGATTTTCAATGATATTGCTAAATTATCGTAAACGAACTTTTAAGAAGCTAAATATAATGGAGCTATATTTAGCTCCGACGAAGAGACCACTTCATGCGCGATCTCGATTTCTGTAACAATGCGGAAATCCTACTTTTGCTTTTAGTCGCGCAGACCAAATTTATTTTGGTAAATTAAAATTTTATTAGCCCGAACTGATGCTGCAAATTTGTGCCTATAGTTCCAAATACATGTAATATTTCATACAAGAGCAGGTTAAATTGAAGTAAAAAACAGAAAAAAGACTTTCAATTATCTGTATTAAGTACTCATTTCAATATTGATAACAGTTCTGATGGTCATGTTGCAAATTCAAATAATTCCATAGTAATTAAAAAACCGTATTACTTATAAATTTTCACACAGGAACGAAATATATTCTACAAATAGAGGAAAAAAAATAATTTAAATATCATGTTTCTATACAACTGAGTTCATTAGAAGTTAAAAGCGGCTGTGGCCTTTTTATGTTCTAAAGAACTACTCATTGAATTAACTAGTTTTGAGCTTATTTTTATTGTATGTGGTCATTTTAAATCTGCAAAAAATGTTCTTAAAAAATGTTTACAAAATAATTGTTCAGCCAAAGATTTTACATAGATTCCATTATTGACACTTTTCGTTAAATATTGCACTAAAAAAAATAAAATTGTGCTAACAATCATGAAATTTGCACAGTGTGAAAAATACATGATTTACCGTATTTCATGAAAAAGATTTCCCCAAGGAAATTTTTTTCTTCATTTTTCAGAAACTAGTTGACTAATAGTTCTCCTGACAAATAAAATACTTATTTACTACATTCATCTTTGATTTATTATGTGGATATTGTATGAGAGAAATAAGTTGTGTTTAGGGTCATTGTTTTCTTGATTTCCCTTAGTAAAGATGCTGTGTTATAATGATATGCATCCTCTGTAGATTATTGTCTTTTATCTACTCAATAAAAGTATTTTGTCCAAAAGCTATTATAAGATAAAACAGGGTCAGAATCTTAAAAAGTTGCTGCTGTAATACGGCTTTACTCCAAGGCCTATCACTGTTATCCCGTGGGCAACCAGTGTAGATTCAGATAACCTGGCACATCTGTAACATCAGTGCCCAAGATCATAAAACTAAGTTTTGAGATCAGTCTCAAATCTCAAGGATCTGATTGGCTGAAATGGCGACTTGTCGCCATTTCAGCCAATCAGATGCTTGAGATTTGAGACTGATCTCCAGATTTAGTTTTATGATCTTGGGCACTGATCAGAGATACACTGTTTGATTTAGATTCATTGGATCAAGAACAGTGAAGATCCAGATCAGACAGCACATGTTGCAGACTGATCCTGATTCTACACTATTCACCCATGTCATAAAAGATGTGTACATACAGTAAAAGGTTAAATAAGGAATACGTAAGATGTGATTACAGAGGTATTGTCCAACAATATTGACCTGGCACTTCATTAATTTTCGTAAAGGTCATTGAATAAACACGGGTATCCGCAAAAACACAGATATATTATTCAATTTACACCTCAGTGATGTGTGGAGTATTGGAATAGATGCCGGACTACCGATCGTAACATTTATGAAAATTAACGAATATGGGGTCAAATGCAAGAGTGCCAGGTCAATATTGTTGGACAATACATGTATTATAAGTAGTAAATGTAAAAGGTCCCTCTATATAAAATATACCGTAGACCTACCTTTAAATTGTTGATTCAGTATGACAATTTTAAATTTTATATTACCTGCTAATAATTAAAAGATGTAACATGACAAATGTTGGCACATGTTTTCAGCAGGTAGCTGGCAGGTGTCTTTAACAATTTCCTTTAAAGTTTTAATTTTGATTTTAAAGTTTTACATTCTTATCCAATTTTCTCAGAACTGTAGCAATGTTCTCTGATTATTACATGTAAATTATGTTAATAATATGTTAATAATATTATAAATGATCATGCTAGACAGTCTTCAGTTTTACATGGATAGTTCTGGGAGAATTAACCACTGTTGAGGTTAGTTCTCTATTTTGAACAGCACTTTTATTGGGTGTGTCTTTCCAAACTTTATCAGAAAAAATGCTAAAAACAAAACCACACAATTATTCATGTAGGAAGAACAAGGTTTTCAAAATCTGAACCTGGTATATCATTGAATGAAGTATTTCTGTTGTAGTTTAAAAAATGATTTTATCCTGTAGATATTATGATCCTGGTGTTGTAGACATACGTTAGTACTGTGTTGTCTGTTTTTGTAACATTTGCTGTGACTGGGAGATGGGTAATGAGTTTCACTATTTCCTATTCTTTAAAGAATTCCCCTGCATGAAGACCAGATAAATGACCAAGCCGCCCCCCCATCCTGCCCGCCCCCAGCCTTTAATGTTGTACAGCCAGTAAAGTAGTCAGGAGTAAAATGTTCCAAATTATTCCATTTTGATTTCGGAATTAAATATCTGTTACATAATATTTCATGCTTTCATGGAATTTCTATGACAACCGTATACAAAATTTGGATAAGGAGAAGTTTTCACCTGAAAATTCGAGTTAAAGACAATATATCATTAACATTTCTAGTTTTATTGATATTTTAAGTTAATTGTATTTTTAAATCGTACAATATTTTCCAAAAGATTCCAGTTCAATTATACTTTCTATGCATTCTATTTTTAGATTAAAATTGAGATAGATGGTAAAGAACAGGCGAGGGGTTCTACAACCGGAGAATTTAAGATGCTGTCGTCTAACATTCTGTATGTAGCTGGAAGTCCTCACACTCATGAGCTAATGGGGTCACAAGTGAGATCGAACTTCAGGGGATGTATGAAAAAGGTAACATTTTGCAGTAAGAGTTACACCTGCAATCTGTATAATAATAATTTTGGAACTTTTTGTTATTTTTGCACATAAATTCTGTATCAGGTGAAAGACTGTTTTTGATAAATTTCATTTTCATATGTGTTTCTTTTGCATACAAAGACACCGTATTTGAGAAAGAACTATATTTGGGCAATTAACATTAAATATATGTCTATCTCATACTAAGTTTTTTTGCTCAGGTATGCGGTAATACACTTTACTGGAATCAATTATATTTTCGTAATTAAAACCACTTCAGCATTTCATGTAATTATAATTTGATGCATTACTATAACAATACTTAAATTTTGAGTAATTATATGCATTTTAGTGATTAAGGATGTTTTCTTACAGAACTGATTTATCTGATTTTATGATGTATATATTTTTTCTTATATGTTGGAAAATAGTTTGGAAATAATAACACATTTATTATTTTTCATAATAAAATTTTTCTGTTGCAAATACATTATTCTTAGTGTGCATTTCTGTCTTATATGACAGGCTCTTTTTGTGGAAAGGTACTGGTCACTGGGCTATTGTACAAAGAAATAAAAATTAGACTGCCCATCTTGAATGAGATAAACTTCTTCCAGTCAAATGATAAATCTCTCCTGATTCAATGTACTGTGACACATACTGGAATCCAGCCCTGTCTGGTGTGATATTATATCTGTGCCCAAGATCATAAAACTAAATCTGGAGACCAGTCTAAAATCTCAAATATCTGATTTCCTGAAATGGTGACTGGTCACCATTTAAGCCAATCAGATGCTTGAGATTTGAGACTGGTCACCATTCAGTCAATAAGATGCTTGAAATTTGAGACTGGTCTCTAATCTTAGATTTATGATATTGGCCCTGGAGCTGTAGATGGTAGACAATGTATTAGCCAGATCAGGATGACAGTCATTGCAAATTGATGGCTTTTTGGTCTAGCTAATCAAGATTGTCTCTGAATATTGTGAGGAACATTTGTGACATTCCCAAGGTTAGGTTCTGTGATGGAACTCAAAATTACAGACCAGACAAATAAACTTCTAAAACCGGACATGAAGTTGTCCAGAACACATAAAAATGGTTAACCCTTTAAAGACCCAGACCATCTGTGCTTGCCATAGATATTGCCATCAGTAATTGCCATAAAACAGTTCCATCAGTTATTGCCACAAAACAGTTTCCTCAGTTATCCGCTTAAAACAGTTCCCTCAAATATCCACACAAAACATTATCCTAAGAAATACCACAAAACAGCTCTCTAAGATATTGCCATAAAACAGTTCCCTCAGATATCCCAACAAAACAGTTCAATCAGTTATTGCCATAAAACATTTTAATCAGTTATTGCCATAAAATAGTTCCATCAGTTATTTCCACAAAACAGTTCCCTTGGTTATTGCTACATAACAGTTTCTTCAGTTATTGCCACAAAACAGTTCCTCTGATTTCCCCTTCAACAGTTTCTTCAGTTATTGCCACAAAACAGTTCCCTTGGTTATTGCTACATAACAGTTTCTTCAGTTATTACCACAAAACAGTTCCCTTGGTTATTGCTACATAACAGTTTCTTCAGTTATTGCCACAAAACAGTTCCCTTGGTTATTGCTACATAACAGTTTCTTCAGTTATTGCCACAAAACAGTTCCCTTGGTTATTGCTACATAACAGTTTCTTCAGTTATTGCCACAAAACAGTTCCCTTGGTTATTGCTACAATACAGTTTCTTCAGTTATTGCCACAAAACAGTTCCCTTGGTTATTGCTACATAACAGTTTCTTCAGTTATTGCCACAAAACAGTTCCCTTGGTTATTGCTATATAACTATATTCTTCAGTTACTGCCACAAAACAACAACAACAGGCAAAAAATGTCCAGTTTTCATATTTGAACCAGATTAGGGTTTTCTAAATGTCTTTAGTTCTAATTATTCTTACCAAATTTTGTATTTTTCAGGTTCAATACAGAGCTGATAACATTAACCTTGACCTTGTTGAAATGGCAAATCGAGATCTAATTTCAGTGATGGGCGATGTAGTGTTTGGAAAATGCGAAGAAGTCATTGACTCACAACCAGTCACATTTATGACTCCAGAATCTGCGATAGCTTTACCTCATTGGGATGTGAAAAAGAAGAGCGGAACCATATCTTTCCAGTTTAGAACTACTGAACCAGACGGTTTAATAATGTACAATAGCGGGACGTACCGATCCAATAATTATGATTTCATTGCTATGGAAATTATTGATGGATTTTTGTATTTAGTGATGGATTTGGGAGCAGGTGCTATTAAAGAAAAAGTTTCACGCTCAAAAGTGGATGATGGTGAATCTCATAATGTCTATTTTTACTATCAAGGGAAAACTGGCTTTATACGGGTTGATGCAGACGAAACACAGTACAAAACTCCTGGTATGGGTATGGGTACGCAGCTTGACCTAGAGGATTTACTTTATATCGGAGGCATTGATTTTGAACGATACAATTCATATATTTTACCAAAAGAAGTTTGGGCTGGCAGTTTAAAACAAGGTTTTGTTGGTTGTTTACAAGATCTGACAATAAATGAAAATAAAGTTGACTTGATGACTGTTGCTAGGAAACAGCTACAGCGCGACATAAAAAGCGAGTGTCACAAAATGGATGCTCAGTGTTTAAGTCAGCCATGTTTGCATGGGGGTTCATGTCAAGAGGGGTGGAATAGATACATATGCAACTGTAAGAATACATCATTTAAAGGAAAGAACTGTGAAAATGGTAAGGTTTAGAAAATGTAGCTCTTTTGTTTTCAGTACTCGTGTCTTGGTCTGTGGAAAAGACTTATTTGTTGTCAGTATGCTTACCTTTCGCATATTGGAATCTGTAATTGAACTGGGGTTGTTCATGGTATAGAGTAGCAATTTACAGGAAATCTTTTGTAATCATTAAACAAAAAACAAAAATAATTAAGTGATGAAATAATGTTAATAGTTAGTGATTTTCGGCCTAAATGAACATTTAATTAAGTACCTTCATAAGACTTTTCAGTCATTGCCTGAATAGCACTTCATCTACAATGAACATTAGCAAACATGTATTTTTAAACCTTTGGATGACTATTTTTTCAAATATTACCGCTAAGCTATTGTCAAATCCGAACTCTGACAATGCCATTTTTTTCCAGTGGTGGCAACTGTTACGTTTAATGAGGCTCAGTTTGTGATGATTTCACTCCCGAAAGAATCGTCCACAGAAGCAGAAGACATCTCGCTACGATTCCGAACCATTAGATCAAGCGGTCTGCTGCTGATGACAAAATCGTCTGTGTCAGAAGATTCCATTGAGCTGTTTTTAGAGAGAGGGGCGTGTAAACTTACATTCAGCCTAGGGGCAGGGTCAAAGGTAAGCAGTATTTGTTATTTGTAGTTTGCTCATCAAATGTTTAATTTTCTTATCCTCTATGGATATGCCTTTCATCACATCTGAAGCCAGCATAGATCCAAAACAGCCTGCAAAGCTGTGCATAGCTTATTGCTATGTTTAAAAATCATTTATACTTTAAACTTCTTCTGTTCTTCTAACATGAATGTTTAACATAAACGTCATTAGTGTGTTTCTGTTTTGTTTAACAGGCAGACAACTGACTGACAAGGGAGGCTAATCTCCACTCCTTTAAATTACCAACCTGCAATTTAACCTCATTTTTTCTGGAGCCCAATTAATTTGTTTCCAGAAGTGATCAAAACAATAATCTAGATTCTAAAATCTCACAGAAAGATTTGTTTTCAAAATATAAATGAAATATTTGATGTCACTGATGAAAGCGCAGAGAAAAGTTGAAACATTAGGGAACAATATCATTAATTTTGATGGATTTCTTCTCGGAGGTATTTTCTTCAAAAGATCCAAAAGCTGAAAAATTATCCTAGCCTCGTATTGATTATTATCTTCTAGCAGCCAGTTTTAGCGTTCTTGTTGACTTCATTGGCTGTTGCCAGTAGGAAAGATCCGATTTCCGCTTCGGAGAAATTTGTCTTCATTTTGATACAATAACAATATTTCTTAAGCACCTACCATGTCCTTTACATTACTTGTAATATCAAAGCTATGTAATAGACTGCTTCACTGCCCTCGTTTACTTGACTTTGTAAGAAACCAACAACAACAACAACAAACACATAACTAAGCTTGACTTTCGTGGCAGTACTTCTAAGAAAACAACACATTACAGTCAAACCTGTCTTTAGCAGCCACCCAAGGGAGTGACAAAAAGTGGCTGCTGAAGACAGGTTGCTGTTAAAGACAGTATTAAATTACAACAAAATGTCAGTTAAGGTCATATTCAAACTGGCTGTTAAAGACAGGTGGTTGCTATTTGCAGGTGGCTGCTAAGGCAGGTTTCACTATATACGACATTTTGGAAGAGCAGAATAAAATGACCAATGGAAATAATACAAATATTGCATCACATCTTAAGCGAACAGTGATCACTGACAAATCCTTGCCATCTGTTTAAAAATTATTAGGTAATATCTGATCAAGAAGAGATCAGTGCAGATCCAGCTCAAGTTGGCTGACCTGGATTTACACTGGTTTGACATGCAATAAAACCATATTACATGTACATCTATATAAATTCAAGGGTTACTTTGAATAATGGCTACAAATTTTGTGACCCATGTTCTGATATTCTACCTTTAATGTCACTCCAGAGAATGTTCTGTTAGAAATGTTCACAACAGTAACTGTCCTAACCTAACTTTCAATTAGCCACTTTCAATGCCTATTTCGGTTCACATAGAAAAACAGATGTGCTTGGAAATGTAATTACAGGATGGTACATTCAATGATTTGCTGGATGGTTCTTTTGGCTGAGAATTAAGTCTGAGAAAATAAATCAAGTAGGCTGTACATCGTGGAACAAAGTTCTGAATTGATCCAAAATATCGCCCAACTATTTTGGTGTGTGTTACCTAAAAACATTAACCCTTTACTTCATATAAACTGATTTTATCGCATGTGTGACCTGAGTTCATTCTGGCTGAGCAGGATCTACACCGGGAGCCTCTTGGCCAGAAATGAATCAAAAAGTGATCAGTGTAGATCATAATCAGATAGCAAAGATGTGCTGTATAGAAGTCTATTTTGTTGACTAAAATAGTTATTGATGGAAAAGTCTATTTTGATGGCTAGTATATTTATTGATGGAAAAGTCTATTTTGATGTATTGCTGAAATAATATAGGAATTGATAGTATGACCTAGGTATGATAAAGTGGTATTATCATTGAAGTAATAAAAAAGTTATTGATTGAATATTGTTTTCTTTGAGAGAAATTTGCATGGCATGAAGGCAGATAGTTGTAAGGTTATATGCCATTAACTTTAAGGTCCTAACCATATATCATTTGATGGTATCACATACAGTAAGATTGGAGACCAGTCTCAAATCTCGAGCATCTGATTGGCTCATATGGCTCAACCAGTCATTATTTCAGCCAATCAGATGCTTGAGATTTGTGACTGGTCTCCAGATTCAGTTTTATGATCTTGGACACAATGCTGTCAGTCTGTCTGACCTTTTAATCTTGAGACTGTGTGTGTATGCTGTAATTTTGTTGCATCATTCATTTGTATTCAGTATTATTACAGTCACTATATGTAATATAAGCAGACAATTACTTTCACCAAGTATCTACTTTGTTAAATTTTGTTGTTTAATTCATTTGTATTCAGTATTATTACAGTCACTATATGTAATATAAGAAGACAGTTTTTTTTTACCAAATATCTACTTTATTCTTAAGCTTTCATTGAAATATCTTATTTTATCCTTCAGTGTCACATTACTGGTATATCTTCCATCATGTATGATTATTACTTTAGTACTTCTGATGTAATCATTCTGTCAACTTCGGCTAACCTTAAAATGGAATAATACGACCTAAGCCTTTCCTCCATTTTACGCATTTCATCGCATGTGTGACAAGTATATATCCAGATCAGCAATTCAACCAAGCTGTCAGATCAGGATCTGCACTGTTAACTATTTGGTCAGAAAATAACCTTAGCTAATCAATCAAAGAGCAAACAGTGCTGATCATGATCAGATGGCACAGAACTGCTGGCTGATCTGGATCTACACTGTTTGCTCATGCCATAAAGGCATATTTATATGAAGGAAAGTGTTAAGCCCAAGTGAAGACCCTAATAAGCATGACACTACTTCTACACAGTCTGATCAGGCTACGTACTGTTCACTGCTCAGTCAATAAATTTAATCAAAATGTCCCTAAAAACTATTTACCCTTTACTTCATAGATACATTTTTTATTGCATGGACAAACATTATAGATCCAGATCAGCCGCGCATCATTCTGTGCCTTCTGATCAGGATCTGCTTTGTTTGCATTTTAATGAATTAGGTTGTTTATGACCAAAAAGCGAACAGTTTAGATCCTGATCAGATGGTACAAATAATCTGGATCTACACTTGTCGCATATGCCATAAAATAGGAATATATTGAGGAAAGGGTTAATATTCAAAGAAATGGAAGTCTAATACAGTAATTTATTGAGTGATTGTATGATTGAGTGTATTTATTATGGCTGTCTAGTCGGATCCTTCACGTTACTGGTATCCCTGAAATTATCACTCACTGTAATAATAGGGTGGTGGGAGATGTAACAAGTGGTTGTGTCCATAGAGACCTGCCCATTTATCCGCCAGAATTCAGACATTTCTTAGAACGTCATTATCAGCTTTACCGTTTGTAGAAATGCAATAATTCTAAAGTTTCAATGCAGTTCCATCAATTACTCAACTGGTCCCAAAGTTCTAAACAATATTGAGACCAGTCTCAGATCTCTGATAGGTTGTAATTGATCACAGTCTCAAAACTTTTCTTCCTATTTTTACATAAAAGGGAGGTAATTTTCATAAAAAGGCAGGTAATTTGGTTAAGATTTATCTCACAAACGGCACAATATTTATAAATGTGAAAATGGTTTGTTTTCTCAATCTTATACACAATGAAAAAAGAATAAAAGTTATATGATTAAGTTTCAGTTAGCAAATTTGTTTTTCAGCAAAAGGTGCCATGATTTTAATGATCCATGTTGGAAAGGAATTAAATAATCATACTCTTGTAGTCCTGTTCATATGCAAACAAAACACAACAAAAAGATTAACAAAAAATTTTTAATGGATTTTACATTTTGTATTTTTATAAATATTTAGTTTTATCAATGTTGTTAAACACTTATGTAATACTCAAGAACCTGCATCTTAAAAAAATAGTATACATTCAAACCTGTTTTAAGCAGCCACCTAAGGGAGTGAATTGGCTGCTTCACAGGTGGGTGTAAGACAATGGCAGTTTAGGACACATTCAAGCTGGCTGTTTATGAGAGGTGGCTGCTAAGGCATGCTACTTTCTTTCCTGAGATATTAGGGGTATGTAAGGTACTTCCCAAATAGAGCAATGAAACACTAGTATGGTGATTATTTGAAACCATTACTGTAATTTTCTAAATTGAGATCAATAAGGTTTAGTGGCAATCTTAGTGACAGTAAGACTACTTTGAAACTATTACAGCAATTTACTTAAAAACCTACTCCACATTTATGTTTCATGGTCTGAAATTATCTTTGACAGTAATAGTTAACTTAATAAAAAAACTTTTTAGACATTGACTTACGGTTTATATATACCATGTTTTATCCAGATCAAATTGCACATCCGTGGAGTAAAATCAGGAACAAACTGTACATTTTTAGATTTATAAGGTTATTTCTGACTGAGCAGCTAACAGTGCAGATCCTGATCAGACTTCATGGATGTGGAGACCTTCAGTCTCGTGTGATATTGTTTACCCAACTCAAAAGATATGAACATACAGACTGCCTACTGTTATAATATTCCATATTTATTAGGTTATTTCATACCAAGAAGCTAACAGTGCAGATCCTGATTAGACTTCATGGAAGTGCTGATCTGGATCTACACTGTTTGCCTATGGATAACAGTCATATCCCAAGGAGTAAAGACTTTACATCTGTCCTCAAAATAGACTTTTTCCCAGAGAACCTCAGATTTCAGTGTCCACAAAATTTACGAATTTTACAGTAGTTCTAGTTTCGGAACGGTTCATTACCGTTGTCATCCGGCTCTTCACACTACCCAGAATTTCATCAATTACCACTTACCGTAATAAAACAGTTGACTTGAAGCGTTGCTCGTATATCTCTAATGGTAGTAGTAAAACGAGCGTAAGTGATTTTTTACTGTCATGCCTTAATTTCCCCTACTAACGTTTTCATCAAGCTTTAGTTGTTCTTTAAGGAAAATCAATACGAAAACTATCTTGATGAATAAATCATTTGGTGAATGTTTGTTAACTTCTATCAAATCTCTGGAAGACTCAACAAATTAGGCAAAATGTCTATTCCTCAGGAAAATGTGTTTGACCATGCAGCTTTTTAATCTGTCGGCCATCTTGCCTGAGGAATAGAACATTCTGAGAGAAAGCCGGTAGATCGATAGTTTTTGGCAAAGAAATTATTATTTATACTTTGAATGAACAAGAAACAAAAACAAAGAAGTTGTAAGCTTGAACCCCTTTACTTCCTAGGGTATGGTTGTTGTCCATTCACAAACAGTGTAGATCGAGATCAATGTGCTGTTCTCCGTGTGTGAACAGTGTAGATCAAGCTCAATGTGCTGTTCTCCGTGTGTGAACAGTGTAGATCGAGATCAATGTGCTGTTCTCCGTGTGTGAACAGTGTAGATCAAGCTCAATGTGCTGTTCTCCGTGTGTGAACAGTGTAGATTGAGATCAATGTGCTGTTCTCCGTGTGTGAACAGTGTAGATCAAGCTCAATGTGCTGTTCTCCGTGTGTGAACAGTGTAGATCAAGCTCAATGTGCTGTTCTCCGTGTGTGAACAGTGTAGATCAAGATCAATGTGCTGTTCTCCGTGTGTGAACAGTGTAGATCAAGCTCAATGTGCTGTTCTCCGTGTGTGAACAGTGTAGATCGAGATCAATGTGCTGTTCTCCGTGTGTGAACAGTGTAGATCAAGATCAATGTGCTGTTCTCCGTGTGTGAACAGTGTAGATCAAGATCAGCCGGTAGATCCTTGTCATTGGGCCAATAGCTAATTTTGTAAATGCTCAGTAAAAAGGAGGATGAGCTGGATCATCAGTGCAATATGATCTGTGATCTGGATCTACACTGGTCACACATCAGATAAAAGTTGTATAATGAGCACAGTGATCTGTAGTATTTCTTGAGTAGTTAACCCTTTCTTCCATAGATGCACCTTTATTGCATGGGTGAAAGTGTAGATCCAGATCAGCTGGCACATCCATGCCATCTGATCAGGATCTGCACTGTTTGCTTTACGATTCCTTAGATTATTTCTGACCAAAATATGAACCAGTGCAGATCCTGATCAGACGGCACAAATGTGCCGGCTGATCTGGATCTACACTGGTCACACATGCGTAAAAATGTGTATCTATGGAGGAGAGGGTTAAACATCATTGCATATGTTTATGATGTATGATTATGACCCTTCGGACAGAGATCAGTCGATTCATGCCAGTAAACAAGGCCTGCAATAAACAAGCACAGAAAGCTTAATTTGCTTACAGTACTGAAAATTATGAAATTGACAATTTTTCCGATTCCGATCCGGTCCGCTTCCGATCCTAATGTCAACTATAACCGATTCGATTCCATTCCCATTGAGGTCCAATTCCAATTCGATTGCACTCCAATTTTTTCACTCCAGACAATGCGCTCCAAACGATCTTTACGCTCAAACCGATTCTTCCGATTCCGATCTTTTCGCTCCCGATTTTCATTGGTCATTAACTATAATGCCAGACAATGCGCTCCAAACGATCTTTACACTCAAACCGATTCTTCCGGTTCCGATCTTTTTGCTCCTGCTTTTCATTCATCATTACTTATTACTTATAATGAATCTGGCGCTGAATTTACATTTCTGTGACATTTTTCTTATTTGCAGTTTTGTTTAATTTTATTGTTTAAACACCGTGGTAATTTTATTGTTTAAACACCGTGGTTACTAACAAAGTAAAGTGATCATTTTAAAGATTTCAATAATATCATGCGTGTGAATGGAAAACACACCGTTTACTATAATGTTTTTAGTTTTGTTAACAAAATTATCGTTAAGTTAGTTTTTATTACTAGTATTTGATGGCAGAAAACTCAATTAAATTATTGTAAAAAATTGATTTGTTAGTCGTTAAAAGAATCGGAAGAAGCGATTCGGATCGCTACAATATATAACTGAAAAACTATAAATAGAAGCGATTCGATCCGAACTGGTCAAAACGATCCGGTCTTTTCACTCCAAGCGATCCAAACGCTCAAAGCGATTCCGATCCGGTCAAAACGCTCCGGTCTTTTCACTCCAAGCGATCCAAACGCTCAAAGCGATTCCGATCCAGTCAAAACACTCCCGTCTTTTCACTCCAAGAGATCCAAACATTCAAAGCGATTCCGATCCGGTCAAAATGTTCCGGTCTTTTCACTCTAAGCGATTCAAACGCTCAAAGCGATTCCCTTTGATTCCATTCCGTTTCCAATTCGATTGCGCTACCATTGCGCTCCTAACGGGATCGGTTTGCGGTGCGCTTCCGATCTGCTTCCGATCCGATTGTCAATTACATGATTTTCAGTACTGTAGCAATCAAAGCTTTCAGACTATTTTCAGCCAAAATACATTTGATAGCTGTGTTAATTAACTTTTGAAAACTTAATACTCTCATCTTCCCAAAAGTTGATATAATTCTCCACCTCACTTCTAATGCTCTCCAATGTTACTCTGAGGGGCATCATATACTTGTAGAGTAAATTAACATTGAAATCCCAATGGGACATTCAAAATGACTTATTCTTCTAGTTGTTGAGCAAAATTGTCCAAACATATTTCAATTCAAATGAAGTACATGACAACTCTCTAAAGCCACATGAAAAAAAATCAAAGAAAAGTGTCGTAAATTTATTTGTTTGAATTACCTCCCTTTTAAAGAATGTTACATCTGTCGGTATGTACATCTCCCAAATCTTGTGGCATCCTGTCCTCCTAAACTTTCAGGTGGATTTCTTTTCAAACTTGCACAGATAATCCAGCATGATGTATAGATGTTCTTAACCAAAGATTTTTTCCTGTGGCCATATTTACCAGAGGTATGGCCCTTTGTTACAAATGTTATTGTAGCCGTGGGAGCATCAGTGTCCGGGGACACACTCTAGTTTTGCTTTATTTTTATAATTTTAAGTTTTTGTGGTTTTTTACTTGATAAAGTTGCTATAAAACAGTTGATGAACTGTCAGTGTTGATGCAAAAAAATGTGTGCTGACATTTGCTATGCCATAAAAAGGGGCTGTTCTAAGAATTACAATAGAAATGTATTAATATGTGACGATCTGTTTTCTTGTTTTAATCATCCCATTATGGCATGTTCTGAAATATTATTCCTATTTTATCACAAATCAAAACTTTATTAAGCCAACAAAATTATACACATTTTGAGAGCTTAAAATTTATTCACATTGTAAAACTTTAATGGTCGACTGTCTGGAAAACAGGGTCGGTCATGGAAAGAAAATATCTAGTCTTTCTACTGGGTACAATATCCTTTCCAGCCAAAAGTGGTCAATAGCCCGGGTTTATAATCATAAATATATAGAGCATTGTACAAATTTTAAAAATTAGCAGGATACTTTAACTCTTTACTCCATATTTACACATTCTATCACATGTGCGACCAGCGTAGATCCAGATCAGCTGGCATGTTTGTGCTGATCAGCTGGCACATTTGTGCTGATCAGCTGGCACATTTGTGCTGATCAGCTGGCACATTTGTGCTGATCAGCTGGCACAATTGTGCTGTCTGATTGGGATCTGCACTGTTCACATTTTAGACAGAAATAACGTAATAAATCTAAAAGCACAGTGAAAATCCTGATCAGATGTCATGGCGGCTGATCTGGTTCTACAGGTTTTGCCCATGACATTAACCCTTTCCTCCATAGACACACCTTTATAGCATGGGCAAACAGTTTAGATACAGATCAGCCGGCACATCAGTGCCGTCTGATCAGGATCTAAACTGTTCACTTTTTGATACCTTTGGTTATTTCTGACCAAAATGCGACCAGTGCAGATCCTGATCAGACGGCATGGATGTGCCGGCTGATCTGGATCTACACTGGTCGCACATGCGTAAAAATGTGTTCATATGGAGGAAAGGGTTAAAGGCATATGGAGGAACGGGTTAATTTTTGATATCTAAAATCTTCTGCTTCTCTTCATCCACTGAGAAAATACCAGTAGATTAGGAAAACTTAATAAAAAAGAACATCTCAAAATGTGTAATAAAAGTAGTTAAAAGCTAAACATAATTCAATAGAAACAATGATGCACAGTCCCATGAGTGCCGTGGAAGGCAAGTCGACGGCCTCAGGAACTGCCAAAGGAGGTGTTTTTAAGATTAACCATGAAGAATGTATGAATAATTTATAAGCATGCTGATTTTTACGACTGCTCAGGAATAATTGTTATTTAAGGTAAGGGTAATTTAGTGGCTGCTAATTTTGTTGTTTGTTTTGTTCTTTTTACCTTTCTTGGTCGTGTTAATTTGGATGAACCTACAACCACAGAGTCTGAAGTATTTTGCCAAAGATCATAAAACTAAATCTGTGCCCAAGGTTATAAAACTGAGCATGGAAACCAGTCTCAAATCTCAAGCATCTGATTGGCTGAAATGGCAACCAGTCGCCATTTCAGCCAATCAGATGCTTGAGATTTGAGACTGGTTTCCAAACTCAGTTTTATAACCTTGGGACCAGGAGACCAGTCTCAGTCTGATGATCATGGGCCCTTACCATTGAAATACTGTTTTTACCATTTGACCCTTCACTCCATATAAATGGCTTTTATTCCCAGTGTAGATCCAGATCCATTGGCACATCTGTGCAGTCTAATCAGAATCTACACTGTTTGCTTTTTGGACAGAAATCATGTAATTTATCAAAATTAGAACTGTGTAGATACTCAAAAGTTGGCATGGATGTGCTGTCTGATCTGGTTGTTGCCCATGGATAACATTCATTTCCCTTGGAGTAAAGAGATAAGCTCTGAATAGATGTTTGGGACTAATGTTTCAATCAATTTAAACTGTGCGGATCTGAAGACTGATCTGGGTCTCCAAAAGTTGGAAATGAGACAAAATTAATTCTGTACTGAGCACTTGGGGTTAAAGAAGGCTTTGAAATGTGCCATTAACAAATTGGCCAACCAGGTTGTACTTCCAGGTTTGGATACCTCAAATTTACTCCATGTGAGACCAGGGTAGAATCTGAT
Organism: Corbicula japonica; assembly: GCA_038501625.1. Lineage (NCBI taxonomy): Eukaryota > Metazoa > Mollusca > Bivalvia > Venerida > Cyrenidae > Corbicula > Corbicula japonica. The sequence continues at coordinate 407,117 of JAZAYU010000109.1, read as the reverse complement.
CAGACTACACATCCATGCAATCTGATCAGGATCTACACTTTTGGCTTCTTGTTCAGAAATTTATAATCTAATAATGTAATAATGTACAATGTAGATCATGATCTTCATGCTCATGTGGATCTACACTGAACATTGATTACAAAGTTCAAGGCTTGATCATTTGCAAGTAATACAGGGCTGAAGGTTATAAAATGAGCATGGAAACCAGTATCAAATCTCAAGCAGCTGGTTGCCATTTCAGCCAATCAGTTGCTTGAGATTTCAGACTTGTTTCCATGCTCAGTTTTATAACCTTTGACGCAGGTGTGGATCATATTATAAAATATCATGAAGTGTCTCACAATTTCTGAAATTATTAAATGATATACAAGAAGTATTCCTTGTCTTTTTTCTCAGGTAATTCCTAGGTGACTTTAACTTCAAACACAAACACAGTATCGTTTGCTGTTCATGACATTTTAAAAAACCTTGAAAGAGCAAAAATACATTAAAAGAGTTCCACAAGAAAAGGACAAAAGGACATGCCATTTAAGTTATATTAAATCCTTTACAAAACGTCTTTACAGCTACATGTATAGAATCTAAAGCTTAATTTTCTGCTTTGGCTTTTCTTTTTCTAACCCTTAACACCATTTATGGGTTTTCTAACATTCCAATAGTGTGGTTTCAGATTAGCTGACACACAAGAGTTCAAAAATAACCAAATGATGTATTGTTGAATGAGCCAGAATATACTGCCATTAATTAATCAATTAAAACAAATTACTATAAATTAATATTTCATCACCTTAGTGCAATAATGGTATACCTCCCTATTTCAATGGTGCTTACACCATTTCTTGTCAATTTAGTGTGATAATGGTATAACTCATTATTTCAATGTTTCTAATACCATTCTTGTCACCTTAATGCAATAATGGTATAACTCCTTCTTATTTCAAGGTTACTTATACCATTCTTGCACTTAGGTTGCAATTTAAGAAAAACAAAAATAGGTTTGATAATCAGATATTAAAACTTTTATTCCTGCTTTTACTTTTCAGACTCTGTCGATAGGCCATGCCTTGAATGATGACCAGTGGCACACAGTGTTTGTGAAGAGACGAGGTCAAAAGATAGAGCTCCAAGTAGACAACACTAGCCCTGTTACAGGTCAGTCCTTGATTCATGTACAGGTCATTTTTTACCCTGTTACAGGTCAGATCTTTTCCCTGTTACAGATCAGCCCTTTGTTCTGGACAGGTCAGTCCTTTCTGTGACAGGTCAGTCCTTTGTTCAGGACAGGTCAGTCCTTTCTGTGACAGGTCAGTCCTTCTAGGTGTTAACGATCAGTTTTCCCTTGGTACAGGTCAGTCCTTCATTATTCTGGTCAGTTTTTGTGTTAAAGATCAGTCCTTCCTATGACTGTTCAGTCCTTCTGCCTGTTAACCCTTTTTATGCCCCCGCCATGTAATGGCGGAAGGGCATATAGTGTTCACCCTGGCTGTGTGTGGGTGTGTCAGTGTGTCAGTGTGTGTGTATGTTCGAAAATCGTGTCCGCTCTGTAACTTTGTTATTTCTTATTGGATTTTAAAATAACTTGGTATGAATGTTCACCATATCAAGACGGTGTGTCGCGTACAATACCCTTGCCCGTAGGTCCAAGGTCAAGGTCACTGTTACTAAAAATAGAATTTTCTTGTCCGGGCTGTAACTTCCTTATGAATAGAGGGATTTCAAAATAACTTGGCACAAATGTTCACCATGACAAGGCGATGTGTCGCGTACAACACCCATGCCTGTAGGTCCAAGGTCAAGGTCACTGTTACTAAAAATAGAATTTTGTTGGAAAAATCTTGTCCGCTCTGTAACTTTGTTATTTCTTAATGGATTTTAAAATAACTTGGTATGATTGTTCACCATATCAAGATGGTGTGTCGCGTACAATACCCATGCCCTTAGGTCCAAGGTCAAGGTCACTGTTATTACAAATAGAATTTTCTTGTCCGGGCTGTAACTTCCTTATAAATAAAGGGATTTCAAAATAACTTGGCACAAATGTTCACCATGACAAGGCGGTGTGTCGCGTACAACACCCATGCCTGTAGGTCCAAGGTCAAGGTCACTGTTAATAAAAATAGAATTTTTTGGAAAAATCTTGTCCGCTCTGTAACTTTGTTATTTCTTAATGGATTTTAAAATAACTTGGTATGATTGTTCACCAAATCAAGACGGTGTGTCGCGTACAATACCCATGCCCGTAGGTCCAAGGTCAAGGTCACTGTTATTAAAAATAGAATTTTCTTGTCCGGGCTGTAACTTCCTTATAAATAAAGGGATTTCAAAATAACTTGGCACAAATGTTCACCATGACAAGGCGGTTTGTCGCGTACAACACCCATGCCTGTAGGTCCAAGGTCAAGGTCACTGTTAATAAAAATAGAATTTTGTTGGAAAAATCTTGTCCGCTCTGTAACTTTGTTATTTCTTAATGGATTTTAAAATAACTTGGTATAAATATTCACCATATCAAGACGGTGTGTTGCGTACAATACCCATGCCTATAGGTCCATCCGTGCTGTCTGATCAGAATCTGCACTGGTCGCATTTTGGTCAGAAATAACCTAATGAATCATAAAGTGAACAGTGCAGATCCAGATCAGATGGCACGTTTGCCCCTGCAATAAAGGTGTCTCTATGGAGGAAAGGGTTAAAATGGTCAGTCCTTTGATCTTTAAGTTCCAAGTAAGACAACTCTTTTTGTATACAGATGTAACAGAATAAGAGTTACCTTTCTAAACTTAAAATTTTGCATTGAAGGTTGATGCACTGTGATGATTTTTGATTGCTTATTAAATTTTGTTTACAATTAAAGGATAATGACAATAAAAAATCTTTACAATTACCAATCTGGAATAATGACAATTACAATTTTAGGATAATGACAATTACAATTTTAAAATATTTACAATTACAAATCTAGGATAATGGAGCTGCATTTTTTAATGGGCGAGCATCAACAATCCATGTCCAGGCGATCACTTGGCCAAATACATCTGTTTAGTCTGATCAGGATCTACTGTCATTGGTCAGGAAAAATCTATTGAATCTAATTGCAACCAGTGTAGATCCAGATCAGACTGCATGAAAAGGTTACACATGGAATATAAGTCCTAGCCATGTATTAAAGGCTTTAATAGAATTTGTGTTTTAAGACAAAATTCCAGAGGGAAAAATGCTGAACATCAGTTTCAGTTCTGTGAAATCACCATTATCTAATAATAGCAAAATTTCTGATCAGGAATTTAAAAGCAACAATGATTATAGCTTTCAGAAAAATTCAAGTTGATTAGGTTAATGCTCTTTTAAACTGATTTAATGATCTTCTAAACCAGATCACAAGGTATTAAAACTGAGTCTTAAGACGAGCAGACGTGACAACTCTCTCGGATTGGAGTCTACCGAATTGACGTTAATATTCCAAACTCCCACATATGATCAGACTTCCTGAATTTTGGTTTTCCTTGAAAAATTTTAGATGAAGATTGAAATTAGATTATCCGTTAATTTATTTATAAATTCGGCTTTGTCTGCAATTGTTTTCTTAGTATACCCAACCAAAATTGGTGAGAATTAGAATGCTGGTTTCATATACTCTGCATACTGTGGACGTACTTATGTGGGCATAAAATTTCATGGTTTTCAGTTAAGACACTATTTTTGTGAGTTTCGTGTAGTGACTCTTGCTTTACTTCAATGCCTTGATGACAGTCTTTTGAGTAGTCCTTGATTTGTGAGCAAAGACTGGCTCATCATTACCTATAGAATAACCCCTTAATCCATATAAATTATACACATTTTATCACATGTGCAACCAGTGTAGATCCAGATCAGCCGGCTCATATGTGCTGTTTGATCAGATTCTGCACTGTTTGCATTTGCTCAGAAATAGCCTATAAATCAAAAAGTGAACGTGCAGGTCCTGATCAAATGGCACTGATGTTCTGGCTGATCTGGATCTACATTGTTTGCCCACGCCATAAAGGTGTATAATATATGGCGGAAAGGGATAAAGCCTGGATTCAAGACATAGTCCTCGGTCTTCCTAGATAATTTCACCACAGTCAATTATTCTGCATTTTCAGATAAAAACTGTGTTGTCAATAACTTTTGGAATCGCTGGAAGCAGAGAAATAATAATGTCTGGGTTCTTTATGAAATGATGTAGACATCGCAAATATCATCAGGAAATAATCTGTAAATAACCACTTATTTCTGCCGGCTGTATTGTTTTAATGACATCACTGAATCTTCATAATTAGTTCATAATTTCAGGCAACCAGACTTTGGCTTTCTAACTTGGCTATTGAGAATTTGTCCCCAGACAGATTCTGTCAACATTTTTTGGCCTGTACTTTAAAATCCGGCTTCCACGCTGACATTAATGAACATCTACAAGACATTATGGTGATGGAGATTATCAGAAAGCGTCACATTGATTTGAAAAGCTTTTTTTTAACTTTTAGTTACTTCAAACTGTACTGTCATATCATTTAATTTTGTGGGGACAAATATTTCTTTGAAAGCCAGAAATGATACAGTCATGCAGCCATTAATTTGCTCATCATTACTTTTCTACAAGTACATATTATTACATGATAATTCAGCTGGGGTTTTAATTTGCATATTTACCCTATTGCGAAATACTCGAAATTTAAGGGATTGCCACACTCCTCCCAACTTTGTTCATCGATAAAAAGAAATTATCAAAATCTCAAAAATGGCAAAATGCCGTTCAATGAAACTTTGCACAAATGAATGTTACTAATGTATCTTTATTTTGCATACAGTAAGACACGTTTGAAAAGTAAAGAAAAAAAGCTAGACCCAAAAAATTCCTTAAAATTCTATTTACATAAATTCACAAAAACAAAGCGTTACAAAACATAATTTTAAATTCCCACGTGAGCGCAATGATACTGACAAGAAAATGTTGTGTACTTTGTAAAAGAGTTTCAACTACTAAAAGAGAAATCAGTGATTGTCGTCCGTTTACGCGACCAGGAAGTGACCAGAAAATTGAAGGTCAAATAGACTTTTACTAATATTTCATAAAGTTTACATATGTAAGTCACGAGGACACAATAAATTGTTGTCAGTACCATATTACTAATGTTGGCATTTAAAATGATGTTTTGTGATGTTTAGTTTTTGTGAATTTATGTAAATAGAAGTTTATTGAATTTTTAGATCTCACTATTTGTCTTTACTCTTCTAACGTGTCTTACCATCTGCAAAATAACGATACATTAATAACATACATTTGTGCAAAGTTCCATTTAACGCCATTTTGCCGTTATTGAGATTTTGATAATTTTCTTTTTATCGACGTACAAAGTTGGGGGGAGTGTGGCAATCCCTTAAACCAATGTGAAATAAACAGCTACCACAATAGTTGAGTGCCTTCCAGCTCGAAATTAAAACCTCCCAGACAATAACACTACCATTTCAATGTGCCTTTTTTTTTTACAGGTTTGCACTATTCTACCCCAGACAACCCTGCTATTAAGACCGCTTTTGTCTAGTGTCTTAGATGGCCTGAATAGAGGGTTTTCACTTTTCAAGTTTTGTTTGCAAGCACTACTGATATTTTTGTTGATTTCAGATATCATTCCCCAGATAGCAACCACAGTTCATGTTAAACAGATTGTGTTAGGATCTGTGGGACCTTTCTTGTCTGGTAAGTAAACGTTCAAACCTTTATATAGACATGGGCATAGCTTGATCAATGTCTTAGTTACTCATTGGGTGGGGAGATAAATAACCCGATAGAAATCAGTTGTAAAACTCAAATGCTTAATGCTATAAAATATTTTCTATGTGAAAAAAAAATTGTGAAAAAACATCGATTTAAGTACACTGACCATGTCCCTTTGATGAATATTGCATGGTTGGGCAAAAAAGTGTTATAAGAATTGCAACCAGTTTTACGCTCCAACCATATGTATGTGGTCCGCGGGCAGTAAAGGCTGCATCATTTTTTTTACATTTTTGCTTACTTTTTACAAATATTAAACTTGAAACAGCATAGATCCTGATCAGACGGTACAGAATCTGGATCTGCTCTGTTTGTCCATGCCATAAAAGTTATATCTATGGAGAAAACGGTTGTATGGGCATCAGAATTGTGAGCCAGACAGTTCTACCATTGTAACCAGTAGTGACCTTGTTATGCACTTTTCCACTGTCTGCAAAAACAGAGAAATTACTGGTCTTTGTTCCAGGAAGAAAGTCTTAGAGTTGACTATTACAATTAGTGGTTGATAGTTCTAATTATATTCTCTGAAAATCTGAGATTAGAAACCAGTTTCAAATCTCAAGCATCTGATTGGCTGAAATGGTGACTGGTCGCCATTTCAGCCAATCAGATGCTTGAGATTTGAGACTGGTTTCTAATCTCTATTTTATAACCTTGGGACCTGATTATATTCTCTGATAAACCGAGCATCTTGAATGTAATTGTCACCGAGAAGAATGTAATTGTCACAGAGAACTCTAGCCCTGCGGGGTAAAGAAAAAGATGACATTTCTTCTTCAGCTCAGAAAGTAATTTGTTTACAAGAAAACTGTTTATTGTCTGAAGAACAGGCATTGCTGATCAGTGTTTTGCAGATGTTTCTTTATTTGATTGAACACTTTCTGCCATATATGCGCCTTTATGACATGGGTGAACAATGTAGATCCAGATCAGCTGGAACATCCAGGCTGTCTGATAGGTTCTACACTGTTTGCATGAAGATTTAATTGGTTATTTCTGATCAAAAAGTAACCAGTGTAGAAGCAGATCATATGGTATGATTTTGTGGGCTGATCTGGATCTACACTGGTTGCACATGTGATAGAACCATATTTGTGGAGTAAAGGGCTAAAATTGAGCCATTTAATCCATTATTAAAAGATTTAAACAAATTAATCATCAACAAAATAACAAACTGTGTAGACCCTGATTAGACTGCTCGGATTTAGTGGCTGCTCTAGTTAGATATAAAGGTACTTTATTTACCTCTTAATCCTTTCCTCCATAATTACACATTTTTACACATGTGCGACCAGTGTAGATCCAGATCTGCCAGACCATCTGTGCCGTCTGATCAGGATCTGCACTGGTTGCATTTTGGTCAGAAATAACCTAACAAATCATAAAGCGAACAGTTCAGATCCTGATCAACTGGCATGGATGTGATGGCTGATCTAGATCTACACTGTTTGCCCACGCATTAAGAGTGTATCCATGGAGGAAAGGGTTAAAACATTTTGTTGTTTTTATGATTTACAGATTACAAGCTTTCCTCCCAGTCCCAGCTGACAGACAGTGGTTTAGGTAGAATGCAAAATGACGGCACTTCTCAGCAGCATACGTGGTTCGTAGGGGCCATGCAGCACTTTGTTTACAATGGGAACTATTTCTTTGACATGGCTCGTGAAAACGACATTAGAGAAAGTGGTGAAACTATAGATATCACAGCCAGGTAAAGTGTTTGTTATTAGCTGTTTCCTTGATATATACGCATTTTTACGCATGTGCGACCAGTGTAGATCCAGGATCTGTACTGGTCGCAGTTTGGTCAGAAATAACCTAATGAATCAAAAAGCGAACAGTTTAGATCCTGATCAGATGGCACGGATGTGCCGGCTGATCTGGATCTAAACTGTTCGCCCTAGCAATAAGGGTGTATCTATACAGGAAAGGGTTAAACCTTTACTCTGTTTATACACATTTTATCACATGTGCAACCTGTGTAGATCCAGATTAGCTGGCACATCCATGGTGTCTGATAATAATTAAATATATCAAAAAGTGAACAGTGTTGATCAACGGCACTCAGGATCTACACTGTTCAACCATGCAATAAAGGTGTATGTATGGAATTAAGTGTTTGTTATTAATCATTGCGAAAAGGGGATATATTACGGTGGTATCAAGTAATTTCGCTGGCACGAAATTTTGCGCAATTGCCTAAAAGCCATTTGTTCTGACTTGTGCCACAATCTTCTTTGTTCAAATCCTTCTGCATTTCTTTAGGGATTTTCATGAAATTTGACCAGAAATATTGACCCTTTAATAAACTATACACATTTTAATGCATGTGCAACCAGTGTAGATCCACATCCAAATCCGTGCCATCTGATCCAGATCTGCACTGGTTGAATCTTGATCAGAAATAACCTAATGAAACTAAAAGCAATCTGCCAACCCTGTTAGCCCATGCAGTAAAGGTGTATCTGAGAAGCAAAGTGTTAACCCTTTCCTTGATATATACGCATTTTTACGCATGTGCGACCAGTGTAGATCCAGATCAGCCAGCACATCCGTGCCGTCTGATCAGGACCTGCACTGGTCACATTTTGGTCATAACCTAATAAATAACCTAATTAATCAAATAGCGAACAGTTTAGATCCTGATCAGATGGCACGGATGTGCCAGCTGATCTGGATCGAAACTGTTCGCCCTAGCAATAAAGGTGTATCTATACAGGAAAGGGTTAAACATCCTTTCTGAATTGGTATAAACAAAATAACGAGATTTCTGTAAAATCACCTTACTTGGTGGAGATTAAATTTTTCGGGTTTTGCTGGAAAATATCATTCATAGAGATAAGATTTTCTGGATGTTGTAATACGGAACAGCAAATGGAAGTGATATGATAACCTTGATGATGATTTTAGGACATGGAACATTGGCTGAAACAAAATCCACCCAAATTTATTTCTCACAAGTACCAGTGATAATGATATTGTAGTATCGTTATTTGCTTTTCAGGTTTGATGATGGTAACCTTGAAGTGCGTAATGCCATCACGTTTGAGTCTCATGATTCCTTTGTAAATCTCCCGCATCAACTTCTCAAGTCGCACAGTCCACACTTCACGTTGGAATTCAAATTCAAAACTAAACAGCTAACAGGTCTCATGCTTTACTCTGGTCTTGGACCTGACTTTTTGGCACTTGAACTTTACGAAGGATTTTTGTATTATATTTATGATATGGGCGGCGGAACGAAAAGAATTCCAGTCAATACGCCCGAGGCTCTTAATGACAATAAGTGGCATGACGTTTCATTGTTCCGACCTCATATAGATCAACAACGAATACGAGTTGACGATTATCCACCAACTGTGGAAGACATGAAAGGTTATTCTGCAAGGTATTTTGACTTGAAAGGGCCTTTATTCATTGGCGGTTTAGTCAAGACCAGATATTTCTCACTGTCTAGGAATATCATGTCGAAGAATGGTTTTCTAGGATGTATCGCATCTTTTGACGTTAATGGCGAAAACATTGATATTCTGAAGGCAGCAACGTATGTGGAACGAAGCTCTGATTATTCTGTCGTGGAAGGATGCTCAGGTAAATGTATTAAATTTTGATAATTAAGTAAGACCCTTCCCCATTCAGTAATGTTATTTTAGAAATGATAAGGGCTACCAAGCATTTTATCTCCTATTTTCAGAAATTTCATTGCCCAATTTTCAAACACAAAACTTTTAAAAGGGAGCCTGTTACGTCAGTATTTACAAAGCAGAATTGTACTACGTAATGAATTAACCCTTCATTTCATAATTATTAGATACACCTGTTTTGCATGGCCAAACATTGTAGATCCAGATCAGCTGGCACAAATGTGCCATCTGATCAGGATCTAAACAGTTTGCTTTTATGTTTATTGGGTTATTTCTGACCAAGTGGCAAACATTGTAGATCCAGATAATATGACATAGATGGGCTGGCTGATCTGGATCTACACAGGTCGTGCATGCTATTAAGTGCATTTATATGTGGCAAATGGTTAAAAGATATCTACATTATGTGAAAGTGGTATGTTTTGGTACGCCTCATTTCTCTGAAGACATTTGATGGTCCTGAAGTTAGAATCTGCCTTCAATTTTCCTCTGTTCATTGTGTCGGCATAATCAAATTTGTCACCACTTCAATGTTTTCCTGATTGAATTCTTGATGTTAATTCAGTCTGGCAATATAGGAAAACTAAGTTACCTCTGCAAATGAGTCGTTCAGGGAAGCTGATTTTAATAGGAAGGCATACTAAATTGGTTCACAGAGCACTTTTTTGACATGTTATTTTTCCATATATATATACATGTTTTAACACAATGTCGTGTGCGACCAGTGACCAGTGTAGATCCAGATCAGCTGGCACTTGCATGCCCTACGATCTGGATCTACACTGGTTACATCTTGGTCAGAAATTCAAGCATTCGCACAATATTTAAACCCTCGGGGACCAGATCCAGTGGGTGTTCAGTGTGATTGCTTAAACCCCCTTTTTTGGCAGCAATATTAAATTTTCATTGGGATCTTTGGCAGGAAGTTTGAAATTATCATTGAACTACCCTAAGACTGACCCATATGAAACCCCCTTCCAGGATATCTTGCATCTAATCCTGGCTTTTTATTCAATTAAATAATCCCTTTTTCCCATTACAGGTTCTGAGGTGACATGCCATTCGACGCTGTGTTATAATGGTGGACGGTGTGAACAGCAGTGGAATTCTTACATCTGTAACTGTGACATGACATCATTTACAGGACTGCAGTGTGAACAAGGTAAACTTATCACGATTATTTACCCTTTCCTCCATTTATACACCTTTATGGCATGGGCAAATAGTGGAGATCCAGATCAGCTGGCACATCTGTGCCATCTGATCAGGATCTGCAGTGTTTGCCATCTGATTTATTAGGTAATTTCTGACAAAAAGCCAAACATGGCAGATCCTGATCAGACGACACGGACATGCATGCTTATCTTGATATACACTGTACATGCCATAAAGGTTGTATGGATGGAGTAAAGGGGACCTTTAAAATACTCAGTTTTCACGAGCTTTCATGGCAGGATGGGGGTTGCCAGCAAACTTTTTAGATTTATGAGTTTACAAACATTATTCCATAGAAGTCTGTTATGAAGCAGAGTACATATCTGATTATTGTATGTTGAAAAAGTCTGTGTTGTTTTAGGAGCTACATATAATTTGTCTATAATTAGTCAGCTATCTATTCAAGGCATAAATAGTTTTTTAAGTTCATTTTTAAAACATTTCTATGTTTAAATATACAGTGTTCATTGCAAAATATGTAGCATAGCTCAAACCAGTGTCAAATGATTGTCCAGACAAGAAATTTCAATCTATGGTAACTTAATAACAGTGACCTTGACATTGACCCAGTGACCTCAAATACAATACCAAGCAATTTCACAATGAAATACAATGCAGAACACTATTTGGGCTCTTAGGTGAATGACAATAGTATATCTTTCTTTTCCATTTCAGAGAGTGTCACCTATGAATTGGGAATGAAAAATGGCCTGATTGTATTCGAGTATCCAGCTGATGCTCGCCCCAGCACTAACTCTGACTACCTAGCCTTTGGCATCACCACCATCCAAGCCGACCAGGCCAAAATCATGAGAATAGACAGTGCTGACTCAGATGATTTTATTGAAGTGGAGCTGGTAAGTGTAGTATAGCAGTTACTAATATTATTAGCCTGAGAATGGAGACCAGTCTCAAATCTCAAGCATTTGATTGGCTGAAATGGACATTTGTCTACACCGTTTTTTATCTTATGACAAATTACTACCAAGAACCCCCAGAAAAACAATTACATCCTAGATTCAAGAACAGACATGCTATATTACAGAAAATGAGTGGGTTAAGTCTACTGAAGTTTCAGGAGTAATGTAGAATAGAGGGAAAATTAAAACACTAACACTGTCATCATGTGTAATAAAAATGTCTGGCGAAGTAAATGGCTTAAATTAAGATATACATATCCATTATCTAATAAAACTTTTATTTTCACTTGGTGGATTGTAAAATACAAGGTCAAAATGTGAAACTGAAGAATGGATAATAAATATTTCTCGTTTGCTTTGGCATCCGGTGTGTTCCAGTTTTCAAGTTTGATCAATCTTTCTTTTCACAACTTGTGTCTAATTTCTATTAGCATAGTCCCTAATCGGCATACTCATCCATGCAGTCTGATAAGCCTACATTGTTCCCCAGGTATTAAGTTATAACCCTTTACTCCATATATATGGAAATTATTGTGTGTGAGACCAGTGTAGATTCAGATCATATGGCACATTTGTGCCATCATGGATAAAACAGCCATATCACATGAAGTAAAGGGTTCAGAATATGCAAATGATATTGCCTCTTCCTGGGAGCAAACTCACCCCATCACGGCGACAGCGCCTAGCCCTGTAATTCTGACAACGCAACCAATTGAGCTACCTACAGACTGTGGATGAACTGGCATGAATTGAATGAAATCAGTGATAATTTTGTCAATATAACAGCTTAGAAACCTAAGACTTTGAACCCTTGGATAATTCTAACATAGCCTAAAATATCAAGTTTCATCAGAAGATTTAAAATTAACTCTAGATTGGTTCATGAGCACCAGACAGTTTGAAATTTTCTGTAAAACTTGACCTGATTACTTTTTTAAGGGTCGACCTTCAGTGATAATTCAATGCAAGACTCATTTATCAATTGTCAATAATGAACAAAAATGAGCATGTTATTTCAAAATTGCCATCATCAATTCAGACCAGTTGACAAAGAACCCTGGTTTGTTGAATTATAGATGAGAACCGTTCAAAGGCAAGCAGTTGGGACAATTTATCATCCGGCCTCAATTTTCAGAAATGTCATAAAAAATATTATATAGCTTTTACTGGAAACCCTGGTAGACATTACCATCAAGCTGGCCTGACAAGCTATGTATGTTTTTTTTCAGGGATTGAAATTTGTCATGTAAATATGTAATAAAAATCCTGCATTTAGGCCACACTTAAATTAAGACTGCATCATTATTAAGACTGCTTTTTCATTGCAGACAGTTGTGCATCAACATATCAATAAGTTTTTTGTGTCATTTTTTCTCAGTAACCATTCAAGGTAGAGCTTTGAAACGAAACATAGTTGTCTGATATCACAAGTGCAATTATTAGGAAGTTTTATAACTCTTGACTGTATTTTGTCATAGTTATGCCCCTTTTCATTAAAGAAGATCTTCTGACCAAATAACAATGATAGAATCTCTGGTGCATGGGTGACCAGTGTAGATCCATTTTTGTGCTGTCTGATATGAATTTACACAGTTCGTTTTAAGACCCATTAATTAGGCTTTTTTCTGACCAAGAAGCACACAGTGTGCTGTGGTATCATTATATTTCATGTGGGTTTAAATTTTGTGTATTTTGGGCTTGAGTAAATGCAAAAATTTAAACACCAGCAAAATTACGTATAATAATATATTTTTAAAGGAAAAAACATTTGCATGAAATTATACATCTGAGAATATATCTTTTTCCGCTTTTGTATGAAAATTCATTCCCACAAAGTTAAATGATACCTCAGTTGATCGTTGATATGGATTGGACTACATGGAGGTGAAGGCTGTTCTGGACTTGCAGTGGACGCTCAAAGGATATACATGTATTCAAATGATCTTGTCACTTTCAGGTAAAAGGGAATATTTTCATGGTGTACAATATGGGCAAGGAGAGTATCCCTGTGGTTACGCTGGAACAAAAAGTGAATGATGGGAAGTATCATGTGATCCGATTTAGACGGTCCGGAACTGATGCTGTGCTAGAGGTGGACTGGGAGTCGCAAAATAAAAATCCTGTTGGTATGTATTTTTTTTTTTTTATCATATTAAGGGTTAATATTGTGTTACAAACTTGTTACAGACTTGGGTTTTGTTAGACCTACCAGTCAGTCTTGAATACTCAAAACAACCATCCCAAAAACAATGTTCACCATCCATTTGCATTCAGATGTACTGAAAATGACGTAATTTTTATTGGTATACAGCCACAAAAAACAAGGTCAGCAGACAAAGCTAGTTTTTAAATTTTCATATCTTTAATATTTTTCTCTACAGATTTATCTTTTTAAAATTACATTGAACATTTTCAACATATTAAAGGTTTTCACCAAAATAAGACTCACAGAATGATATGTATTTCTAGCCTCATGATCAGTTTAATGTGTCAGAAGACTGTAATCCCATGCATCTGATTAGTTGAAATTGATACTTATCACAAAACTGACCAATCACAAATTAAGGTGTTTAAGAGACTGGTCTCCTATCACACTGTATTATTTAATTCCAGATTTGTAAACCAGTGTGGATCCAATCTTACATGATTGCTTTTATAATTTGGCATTCCGTTATTTAAAATCTGAGCAATAATTCAGGACTTAAAGTATATTAAAATTTTGAATTAAATTTTCAAGTTGTACCAGAGAGACTAACTTTTACGCTATGGGTATGGATTTTATCCAATTGGCAACCACTGTAGCTCTAGATCAGCCTGCACAGCTGTGCAGTTGGATCAGGATCTAAACCAGTCAGTTCTTGATCAGAAATACCCTGTTTAATGTAAAAGCGAACAGCATTGATCCTTATCTGACTGCTCGAAATGTGCAGGCTGATCAGGATCTACACTGGTCACACGTGACAAAAACTCCTTAACCCTTTCCTCCATACTTACACCTTTATTGCGTGGGTGAACAGTTTAGATCCAGATCAGACAGCACATGTGTGCCATCTGATCAGGATCTAAACTGTTCGTTTTTTTATATGTTAGATTATTTTTTACCAGATGTGCCGGCTGATCTGGATCTACACTGGTTGCTCATGCGTTTAAATTTGTATGTATAGAGGAAAGGGTTAATCATGAAAGAAAGGGTTAATTTCGCAGATATGGTATTGTTGGAATTGTTCATATATTTATCAATTGTATAATACTGTATCCATTTGCTCTACACATCTTTTTTCTACATTTCGCAAACAAACGGAGGATAATGTTTAATGTTTTATTTTTGCTGCACCTATAAGTGTCATTTTACATGTACATTGTTGACACATTACCTGCTATTTTAATGTGATCGGCTTTCTTATAATTGTTTGTGAAAAAAGTCCAGTTTCATTGTTTATTGGGCTCTATTGGAAAATTTATGGATAATTAGTGAACAGTGTAGACCTAATGATGACAATACTTATTTGGGTCTACACTAGCCACACATGTCACAGATTTTCTTGTGCTTTATAGTTATTAATCATAAAACTACTACTGTTATGTATATCATAAGTGTAAATTTTGTATACACATATTCTTTGTTTTTACTTTGTTTTTACTTTTTTGACAGTACTTGTTTAAAACTGCATATTATTGAATGTCATGAAATACAATGTTAAAGCCTAATATTATTATTGTTATACATAAAACTTACTTGATAATTGAACAAGTGTTATTTCCAAAATTTCTAAATCAGCTGAAATGTTTTTTCTACCAATACTTTAAATACTTACTTTTATACAGTTTTATACAGTTTTATTAGTTTCTATAAAGGCCTGTAATTTATGGGAAAGAACCAGTGTGATACTGCCTTTATAGGGGGTTAAAAACCCTTAAGCAAAGTAATATTTTAGGGAAAATTGCATGATTCTTTATTCTAAAAGAAATTTTGAGAGGTGAAGGGGCATATGAATGGCCTCTGTTAAAGAAGGGAAAAAAGCCTTGTATGGCTTATATACATCTAATATAAGACTTTTCTTTTCCTTGAAACAAAATACATATCTTAGAGTTTTGTTATTTATTGGTATATTCTTATTTAAGCACAGTTTATGATAATGTTGCAGATACATGTGTGATTTAACACAATATTTGAAGTATTAATATTTTTGGCAGAACCTTTAACCTGCATTAACCCAGGGAACCTTTTGTGTCGCCCTTTCAAAGAAATGGCGATACATAGGGATCACTTTGTCTGTCTGTCCGTGATACATAGGGATCACTTTGTCCGTCTGTCGGTCTGTCTGTCACGAAAACTTAACGTTGGCTATGATGGAGTTATGCCCCTTTTTGTACTTGGATTTTTACACGAAAACTTAACGTTGGCTTTAACTTTGCCATTCCTCAATATTTCCTCATGAAACTTTCTCATTATATTACACAAGACAACATACTTGTCATGATGACAAGATTTTTTGGTCAAGATGGAGTTATGCCCCTTTTTGTACTTGCATTTTTCTTCCGACATTGTACCGGAGGGCGACACAAGTGTTAAGCTGAACATCAATCTAGTTATTGAAAATTTTGAAAAAAGGTAAACCCATTACATGTAGTATGTTGTTTGCCAATGTGTATATGTTTTCAGCCAATCAAATGTAATCATAACTGAAGAGGCCATCAACATGTTGAATTCAGCCATGTTGTTTAAAGAAACCTCGGAGAAGAAAAATGTACTAATAACAAGGAAGTGAATAAGTTAATATACTGCATGTTGTTTGTATTAACCCTTTACACCATGAGATACGGATGTTATCCCATGGGTAAACCATTTAGATTCAGATCAGCTGGCACATTCATGCTATCTGATCAGGATCTGCACTGGTCGCATTTTGGTCAGAAATAACCTAACGAATCAAAAATCGAACAGTTTAGATCCTGATCAGATGGCTCAAATATGCTGGCTGATCTGGATCTAAACTGTTTGCCCATGCAATAAAGGTGTATCTATGGAGGAAAGGGTTAATAATGTATCATCTACCAGTATGATGACACAATTCATTTTGTGTTAAATGACACAATTTGTTTTGTGTAAAATGACTCAATTATTTGTCTACAGTGGCAATAAGGGTTTAAGTGAATGTTATATTATAATCAAGTTTTTCTGCTGACATCCATCACTTATTTTTGTTCACCAACACAATAGACAGCGATTTTTCACACCTATTCTCATCAAACTTTGTTTTGATTTTCATGGTTTTATCTATGACAGATTTGAAACTGGGTTAGTTTGAGTTCAAAACAAGATCACTGGGAAAAACCTTGTGAAAGAGGCTGCATCTTTCATTGAATAATCATTATGCATACTCAAAATGTCATTTTAATTGATTGAACTGGATCAGTTTTAAAATTAGGTCACCAGGTCAAAATTTGGATAAATCTTATTATTGTTTTATTATTTATTGTGTTATTATTAACACACTGGATGTCATGTGTTTCAGCCAATGTTCACCAAACTTTGATTTATTTGGTTATTTCACTCCATATCTAAACTGGATCACATTGGTTCCAGAAATAGGTCACAGGGTCAGATCAAAGGAAAACATTGTAGCCACACAAGAAGCCACATTTTTAATCGGATCTTTACAAGATTTGTTTAGGATGTTTATCCTGATGTAAGATATGGCAATAAGCCTCATTTTTTAATTTGTCACAAAAATTGATAAAAAATATTTGCATTAATGTTCCCATTTAGTATTCAATATTTTTGATATTTGGCATATGACATGAGGGTAAAGTATTTTCATCACAGTAGTAGTATTTATTTGTTATGGTTTTGTGTTTTGCAAAAATGTTTATTTCTGGCACAACATAGATACATAATACTAATCTAGAAACTGTTAAATTTTCACTAGCACTTGAAGTCATACATTTGTATGGTCTGTAAGTGATCCTTATTGATGTACATATAGCAATTTAAGTCAAGTTTGAGTGTAGATTTCTTTAATAAATTGATTTGTTAGACCATGATTGTTTAATCAACTCTTAACTCCATAAATAATACCTTTTTTTGCATGTGCGACAAGTGTAGATCCTGATCTGTGCCATGTGAACTGGCTCTACAATGGTTGCTGCTTGCCCAGAAATAGTGTAATTAATCTAAAAGGAAACTATGTAAGTCCTGGTTAGACAGCATCAATATGCTGGCTGATCTGGATCTACACTGTTCATCCATTGGATATTATATAGTTATTTGGTTTCTTGACAGGGAATGTCAGGATATATTGCCGGTCTGGGTCTCATATTACCCGGGATAATAGGGATAATATGACACCCAGACCGGCAATATATCCTCACATACCCTTTCAAGGAACCAAATAATTGTTTTATTATACTGCAAAGACTTTTTCAGACAAAAATAATTAGAAAACATCGATTTTTCATTTTTTTCGCATATTTAATGCCGAACGGCTTAATTCCCCGCTGAGAACCTCAATAATTACATGTCTGATGTCATTAATTTACCTGCATGACGTCACTTCTATAGAAATTGAATGGAATATCGGTTTGATATTCATTTACAAAATTTGAGAATAATCTGATCGTTTTCAACGTTAAAAACATAACACAAATATTTTCTGTAACAATTTTAGTAATCCCTAAGCATACCGCTTTATAATTTACAAGATCGGCTTCAAATTATGCATTTTTACGGAAATTCAAAACAAAATGGCGGACGAAAAGAAAAGGTGAGAGGCCAGAGAGGGAAATTTAGGCACGTGCGTTCATATCTACGGCCGAGCCGTAAATACGGATATACATCAACGTCAAATTATCCAATCAAATTCAAGCAAATTTCTTTGCAGTATAATAAAAGCATATACTTTGGAGTAAAGTGTTAAAAAAAGTTAAATATGTCACTTTGCACATATTATAAATAATGTTTAATATACATATATATATATATATTTTAATATATTTTGTGTTCAAAAAAAGTCTATTTGGTCTTATTCTTTTCATTTGTAAAGTTATATTTGATCAATTGTTTATGTATGTACTATAATAGAGTGCAAAAATTGTAATGCTGTTGTGCAAAAGTATATACCTGGCACTCGTGAGTATTCTTTATAACATGGTAAAGCCTGCAGTTGACTAATATTTTTTTAAGTAAGTAATTTTTTAAGTTAGGAAATATATATTTTTTAATTTGATTATAGCTTAAAGAAATAACCCACTGCACCTGCCAAAATTGCAAAAATGTATTAGTGCCATAACATATCTTATGCACAATATTAGATCATGTATATAGAAACTATCTACTAATAAACAGAAATCGGTTGGCAATATTTACATTAATGTTGCATTTAAACATTCCATTACTATTTTGTCCATTGCATATTATAAAATGCAAACCTTGTAACACAAGTACTATTAGACTAGAGGTAAAATACATTGTTATTGATAATAATAAGCCACTTTGAAATTTAAAATAACATTTTTAGTCATCAGTTTCATCCATATTTTTTTATGCCCCCACAAAGTGGGAGGCATAAAGAGTTGCACTCGTCCGTCCGTACTTACATACATCCGTCCGTACGTCCCAAAATCTTGTGGCATCAACTCCTCCTTAACTATAAGGCGGATTTCTTTCAAACTTGCACAGATGATTTAGCAGGATGTGTAGATGATTGTAAAGAAAGGAATTTTTCCTGCGACCATTTTTTCCAGAGTTATGGCCCTTTGTTATTACAAATTTTGTTGCAGCAGTGGGGGCATCAAGTGTCCAATGACACATTCTAGTTTATTAATAAATTAATATTTTAAAATAAAATAATGGAATAATTAGTTCCATGAATTCTTGGTAAAAATTGCATGACTGTTGGGTAATACTATTATTTAAATGAATAAAAAAAAAGAATCTTCAAGGGTGGGGTGGGTTGGGGTTGATGCTTTTACCCCACCCATGTAAAGCACAAAGATTTTTATTATTTTTTCATTTTTTTACTATAATTTAATTAATGCTGTTACAAAGAATAAATTTTCATCACAGATTCTTGTTATATGATGTGTGTTTGAAGTGTCACTTACCAGACATTTTTCTTTACAACAACACCACTTTTCTTGATTCAGCTATTAAATATTTAACCATGGTTTCATGCTGAAATATTCACCTGCAGGTATAAATAACATTGAACTGATAAAATGATTGATTGCATACTGTGGTCTCATTTAAGCAAAACAAAATCTACAGAGCCACTGCTTAGTTGGCATTACATTTTATGATTTGTACATTGGTTCTGTGATCTTGCTTGACTAATTTTCAACTTGTGTTCAACTTTGAAACACACGCAAAGTATTCCACGGTGAAATAAAAATGTTCAATAGAATAAATTCTGCACTGGCCAAATTATCTACCGGTATTATATTAGCAGATAACTTTTCTGTAACAGAGTTTAATTGATGGTTTGGACTGATTTTTTGTTGTTATATAACTTTACCTGACAGAATTTGTTAATTTTTTTATCTCTTGTGCATAATCAAGCAACAGTACTCTAGAAATATATTATATTTTTATATCTATATATGTTATATTTTTGACATAATTATTTAGTTGTTGCTGTTATTATTTTTATATCTATATATGTTATATTTTTGACATAATTATTTAGTTGTTGCTGTTATTGGAAAGAACAAATAGTAATCTGTCTTTTGTTAATGAAAGTTAAATGATTTTAAAAGTAATTTGATCAAAATTTTTATTTATTAAAACCTTTTCTCAAAACATACAACTTTTATTGCATAAGTGAACAGTGTAGATCCTGACCTGATCAGCCGGCACATCTGTTCTGTCTGATCAGGATCTATGCTGTCTGCTTTTGGGTTATTTCTGACCAAAAGGCAAAGAGTGAAGATCCATATCAGACACCATGGATGTGCCAGCTGATCTGGATCTGCACTGGTCACCCTTGTGATAAAAATCATTTATATTAAGTTAAGGGTTACGCAAAATGCAAATTTAAAATTGTTGTCAACATTATGATGTCACATTTTGAAATTTCACTGCTCATTTATCTATCATTTTTCCAGTGTCATATTGAACCCTTATC
The DNA here is from genome assembly GCA_038501625.1 of Corbicula japonica. NCBI lineage: Eukaryota > Metazoa > Mollusca > Bivalvia > Venerida > Cyrenidae > Corbicula > Corbicula japonica. The sequence continues at coordinate 386,419 of JAZAYU010000109.1, read as the reverse complement.
CTGCTGAATTTCTGTAACTGACACACCTTTCTTTTCTGTTTGTAGTTTAACTCTTTCCTCCATAGATACACCATCTGATCAGGATCTAAACTGTTTGCTTTTGGATTTGTTAGGTTATTTCTGACCAAAATGGGACCAGTGCAGATCCTGATCAGATGGCATTGATGTGCTGGCTGATCTGGATGTACACTGGTCGCGCATGCGTAAAAATGCGTATAGATGGAGGAAAGGGTTAAAGGACTGAAGGTGTTGTAACTATTACAAGTAAATAGCATTTCATGTACTGCCTCAGATTATTACGCAGTTTTGGAACAGGAACATTATGAGAGATATTGTTTTATCCTTGACTCAAGATTATAAAACTGAGATTGGAGACCATTCTCATAATTAACGCCTGTGATTGGTCAGTTGGAGACTGAGCTCAATTTTAACCAATCAGACTTGTCACCCGTTTTAATTGATCTCATTTCTATGATGAAGGGCACAGTCTACCATCTTGAGCTGCTGATTGGCTGAAATTAAGTTCATGAGTCCTTAAACTGACCAATCACATGCGAGAGTTCAAAACTAGTCCACCACGACTAAAATCTATTTGATAGATGTTGTAACAAATGTTATGGCAGCGTATTGCCAGCATTCCCAGTTAGTATTCAGCATGGTAAGGTTACAATGACAGTATTATAATAACTTTCATGTAATTTTAATGCACCCAGAAACCTTGCTGAAGTTGTACCCCGGCTTAGATCTCCTAGGTAATGAAACACGTTAAATAGTTTTTTAGAACATAATAGTAGAAAGAACAAAATATCTGTAAATGAAGTAGAGTGATGTAGGTTATGAGACCTATGAGGTCGGACATTTTGTTGACATATTACATTACCTGCAATCTCGAACAAAATCAGGTGTTGATAGTTGGATCATGGACCACTTGGTGTTTTTGTCTTCCCATACATGTACACGAGTGTGCCATGAGGCTTGGTACATTGTAACAATTGCCACATTCCACCTCACTGTAAAACTTTTTTCGTGATCAGTTCTTTAATATGGAAAGATTTGTGGGCATTTGCTTTTCAGAAATATAGCTCTGTTTATAGGCAAGTGTTTATTGTTGTGTTAATATTATGTCTCTATACTGCAGGTCACAAGATGAGCGTTTTCAATAACCAGGCTCGCATTATGATTGGAGGCCGCAAGGATAGCGAAAACCGCATTACACAGGCATTCCATGGAACCATTTCTGGTAAGAACTTTGTGTTTGGAAGATACATTTAACCCTTTACTCCATATATATGTGTGTGTGTGACTGAAGTCAGGATCAACAGGCAAATCTGTGCCATCTGATCTGGATCTGCACTTGGTGCATATAGGTCAGTAATAACCTAATGAATCTAAAAGTGAACATTGTATATCCTGATCAGACAGCATGGATGTGCCGGCTGATCTGGATCAACTGTATCGATGGAGTAAAGGGTAAAGCAAATCAGAAGAAGAAAGCTATGAAATGTACAATTTTATTATTTGTTCTCTACAGTCATTGATCTAAATGAGTTCATAGCCTAGTGATAGCCACAAATGCCTAAATATTGCTTTCATCTCCATTTTTTTTTAGGCAATATAAGCATTCAAATCATGAAATAAACTTGTTCATCTCTTAAGTTCCAGCATGAACAAAGCCGTGTCTGACAAAACAATGCTAATTCCTGATTGACTTTTCATAATTTGAATATATTACCTGCATGAACAAGGCTATTTTTGACAGCAAGAATTATAACTCTTTGAGTTATGCCCCTTTAAAATGTTTTACTGTTTTACTTTGTAGGATTGGTATTTAATGGGATGAGAATTTTGGACCTTCTCCAGCAAGGTGACCCACGGGTGAAATTGGAGGGGGATGTTAGACTACTTGAACCATCAGTGTAAGTTGGAATCCTGATGTCATTTCTTTATTATTCCTTAAAATACACATTTACTGAATATTTTTTTAACTAGATGTTCACTCATCAGTAAATGCCATGTCAGTGAAATCTTGTGCTGTAAGGCTATAACAATTCATCTCTTAATAATTTTACTTATGCAATACTGAATAATAAATATCATCAGTGACGTAGCCCCGAGTGATTTTGGTAGCATATGAAAAACTGATGATAAAATAAATGCTTCATCAGTCACTTAATTCCTCCACTGTAGTGTGGGCATCTTCCTCAATAGCTGCCTTTACTGTAGCAACATACTTTAAGATGTTGCTGTTGGCCGCGTTGGGGGATGGTCAGGTCGGCTTATCTTTGATATCCATTCTACTGGATTTAAATAACCGGAACCATCTCCTTACTGTGGCTTATGATAGGGCACTAACCCCATTCATCTAAATCTGATTTAATATCAGGTGCAGCAAAGCCAAGCAGTCTGCAAACTGAAATATGTGCTTTGCTCATCTTGAAAATTTTTGCTTGTAACACCTGCCACTTAAGCACTAAATAACAGTAAAAATTTTAGACTGATTTTATTAATACATTACAACTGCCTCTCATATGGTAAAAGTATTATAATATTCAATATTACAGTGTTAATCTTCCACCAGAAAGAGTGGCAATACCTGATGACACATTCGAAGTTAGAAGTATGCAATCCACGCAGGGTATAAAGGTAAGAGTCACAGGTTTTGTCCACATTAGTTTTTATACTACTCAGAACTATGGGGATCAATTTTATAATCATGGTTTCAAAGTTTTCTTCTGTTATATCCTCAACATCTATTATAGTGTTATTGAAAAGGAAAAACATAATTATGTTAACATTAGAAGCCTGGTCTACTAAATGTGTTCAAGCACAAATGTCCCTCATTTGAAGCAAATATCCAACTCCGTTAAAGAACAAATCTTCCTCCTTTGAAACAAAATTATTTCATTTTTTGTGATAGTTACTTGGCAGGCTTTCATAAAGAAAACATACTCATTTTAACACATCATTGTAATCTTGATACTTTGTTCAGATGAAAATATACAAACGGTCAACAAAGGAGGAAAACTCATCCAGACGGAAATATAAAAAATCATCTACAAAACGATCATCGTCTTTACATCTGCAACACAAAAACATGTTGGAGCAAAAACAAGATTTTGAAGATGCTCTGTCTAGACATGAAAACGTTATTGCAAAGAAAAACAGTCCTGGTAAAGATATACCAAGACAGACATTTTATCCAGTGGTGAAAAACCATGCTCAGCAATCTCATCATTCCAGGAAAAATGTAATAAGTGCAGGGATTGGTCCATTTTATGAGACAAAGGATTTGATTGGTCAGAATAAAAAAGATCATTTGATTGGTGGAAAATTGGAAACTATTTATAGCCCAAATACTATTGGAAGTTTTGAAAATGATTTCAGTGATGTAGAACACTCAGGAGATTCCATGTTTGATGTAGAAGCATTCCCAACTGACGATGATTTTCTTTCGAGAAGAAAATCAAAGCACAATAAAAATTCCAAACATTGGAAAGATTCGGATATAAATAAATTGATAAAAGTGACACTTTTGCTACCAAGTGGTCGTATAAAAAGTAAGGAAGAAGAAGATATGTTTAAAGTTAGTGTCGGAAAGTCAAGAACAGAACCTTTTGCTAGGGATAGTCGACACACCTCCAGGATTTATCCAAAAGTCTGGGAGAAAACAGGTTCCAAGCATAAACATTCCAAAGTAAGTCTGCTGCATGGAGAACTCTGGCATGACATCTGGCAAGAAGTTGCAGATATCTTGTATCAACATGATGAGTTAGAAAACACCCTGTGGCATCATGATTTATAACATGTCACCTGAAGCAGCATGATGCTTAAATACAACATTGTAGTAACATGATACCTACACTTAATTTAGGACTTGTCATTATTATAGAATCTGCTGTGAAATGATGCAAAACATAAAACATTGTAGCAACATGATGCTTTTTACAAAACTTAACACTCTTTAGCAACATGATGCATAATACTACAAGCAGCAACATGACACCTACACAACAATAAAGAATGTGCTACATACTAGAATCAGCTGTGAAATGATGCTTAATACTAATGGAGAAGTAACACTAAACTGATACCTATACCACAACCAGAAATGGCATGGTGCAGAATACTTAACTTTTTAGCATCATGATGTAATGGATGTATGGATGTAATTTTAGTTACATACTAACTGTCAAGCATGGTGTTGGTTGTAACAAGCAATCCTAATACCTGGCAGATGAGATCATTCATTTTTACCCTTTCCTCCATATATACGCATTTTTACGCAAGTGCGACAAGTGTAGATCCAGATCAGCTGGCACATCCATGCCATCTGATCAGGATCTGCACTGGTAGCATTTTGGTCAGAAATAACCTAATGAATCATAAAGCGAACAGTTTAGATCCTGATCAGATGTGCCGGCTGACATGGATCTAAACTGTTCGCATACGCAATAAAGGTGTGTCTATGGAGGAAACGGTAAAACTAACTAGTAACTACTTTACTAATACATGTACACAAATTTCAACACCCTGTTGGCAGATGCACTGTGTACCAGATTTCCTGAATAGTATCTCTGTATGAAAACACAGTGGAAAACACTGCAAGTAATGCTTTATACTAATACTGAGAGACTTGGAAATGCAAATTACTATAACCAACTAACATTCTATACTAACAGCTCTCATGTGTATAGTATCTTGGATCTACTGTGATGTGCTATTATACTAACTTCACTGTATTTGTGTCATGAAAGACCAACACATCAAGATTAAATCATTTTTATGCCCCCGGCATCTAGTGATTAAACCGTGCGTGCGTCTGTCCATCCGTCCGTCCTTCTGTCTGTCCGGTTAACATTTTTCGGCAAGTTCGTTATTTCTCAATTTCTACAAAGAGCATTGGCATGAAAGTTTACACACTTACTTAACAGTTCACAGGTCATGACCCTGACAAGTTACATAACACTGGGTACCTTATTTCTGGGGTTTTCTCCCCTTTTTGTACTTAGAAAAATGGTTAAGCTGTTTCGGCATGTTGGATATTTTGCAATATCCACAAAGAGAATTGGAATAAAAGTTTACGCACTTACTTAACAGTGCACAGATGATGACACTTACAAGTTACATAACTCTGGCTACCTTTTTCTGGGATTATCTCCCCATTTTGTACTTGGAGATAAATGGTTAACCTGTTTCGGCAAGTTGGATATTTTTCAATTTCTACAAAGAGCATTAGCATGAAAGTTTACAAACTTACTATACAGTACACAGGGTATGACTAACAAGTTACATAACTCTGACTATCTTATTTCTGGGGTTATCTCCCTATTTTGTACTTAGAGATAAATGGTTAACCTGTTTCCGCAAGTTGGATATTTCTCAATTTCTACAAAGAGCATTGGCATGAAAGTTTACACACTTACTTAACAGTTCACAGGTCATGACCCTTACAAGTTACATAACTCTGGGTACCTTATTTCTGGGATTATCTCACCATTTTGTACTTAGAGAACTAGTTAACCTGTTTTTGCAAGTTGGATATTTCTCAATTTCCACAAAGTGAATTGGCATGAAAGTTTATACACTTTCTTTATAGGTCATGACTGGACAAGTTCACAGGTCATGACTGGGCAAGTTATATAATTCATGCAACCTTATGTTTAGGGTTATCTCCTCTTTTCATACTTAGAAAAATGGTTGACCTTTTTCAGCAAGTTGGATATTTCTGCAAAGAACAGTAGCATGAAAGTTTACTTACTTACTAAACAGTGCACAGGTCATGACCCAGACAAGTTACATAACTCTGGCTACCTTATTTCTGAGGTTATCTCACCATTTTGTACTTATGGAAATGGTTAACCTGTTTCAGCAAGTTGGATTTTTCTCAATTTCAATAATGCCTCTAATAAATGTCCACTTCACAAAACTTGCATCATCGGTGTTTGAATTAATTTCTAGGTATTTATTACATAAAATTCTGTAAATGTTCCAGTTTTGTCTTGAATAATCGGTACTTTTTCATCTTAGATTATAGGTTACATTACTTGATTTTTATGTTAAATTCTTTTCATGCACAGGTTCTTGCACCAGAAAGTTATTTCCATTATTTAGAACTAACTTGTTATTTTTGTTGCTGTTTTAACACTGTGCTGTCATTATAAATTTGTATCATGACAAACTTCGCTACCACGGGCATATGTGTTTTCTGAACACAGTTTCTTGTTTTTTCAGTATTTTTTCAGTTTTTCATAGAGTGACATTAAGTTATCAAACAAAGAGTTGTTTAGCAGAATTTTTATAGTTAACAAAAATCCAGCTATTAATAAAAAATTATTCCATTTAAGTTGGATAAACTTGTTAATAAATAGTCCAATCAAGAAATCTTGCAAATAATTGCTTAATGTATTTTTTCTTGGCCCTTTGATGTTGTGATATTGTCAGATGCTCACATTTCTATATTTAATTTTCATTCAGCAAACAAACAGACTTTAGCTGACAGCTTTTGTGTTATTCCTTAGCTTTAAGTCTAGAATCACTGCATTTCAAGAGTTTCGTTTGTAAGGTTTTATTTGCAAATACCATGTATCTTGAATATATGTTTACAGAGTACCACTCCAAAACAGAAGGTGACAGATGACATTATATTCTCCGGCGAGGGACCAGATTGCTACAGTGATGATGAGGATGAATGTTTACCGACCGTCGTTGGCTCCGATGATGATATTATTACGCCTACTATCACAATAATACGCCTCTCGACTCCAAAACCAGAAAGGTACACCAATTCTTATGCATCTTTTTGTGTCACCCTTTCAAAGAAAAAGCGATACATAAGGATCACTTTGTCTGTCAGTCTTTCACAAAAACTTTATGTTGACTATAACTTTGCCATTTCTTAATATTTCTTCATCAAACTTTCAAATTTTGTTGCTTATGACAATGCAGTTATGATAGTGCCAAATTCTTTAGGTAAAGTCACATTTGATGGAGTTGTGCGCCTTTTTGTTCTTGGATTTTGACATGAAAACTTTACATTGGCTATAACTTCGCCATTTTTTATTAATTTTTCATCAAGTTTTAAAATTATATTGCTTATGATAGCACGGTTGTGATAATGACAAATTTTTTAGATTAAGGTCACATTTTATGGAGTTATGCCTCTTTTTGTTCTTGGATTTTTATTCTGACAAAGTAACAGAGGGTGACACAAGTGTTCAACTTAACATCCATCTAGTATAGAACAAAGAACTTGATTATTTTTGGAATTTTTGTTTATTGCATTCAAATTGTTGAACAATTACAGTAGCATCTCAACCCAGGTGGGATTCAAACCTCCAGTCACTCTAGACTCCTCAAGCAGCCATCTGACTAAGAATGCAATGTGTAGAATGTTCTATACAATGATAAACACATGACTAATATTATCATGATGTGTCAAGAAGCCAGGACATGTAAATCGCCAAATGTAAAACTGCCAAGTGGCAGCCATAAGTAAAACTGCCCTGTGGCAGCTATATGTAAAAATGCACTTTGGCAGCCATATGTAAAAATGCCCTGTGGCAGACATATGTAAAAATGTCCTGTGGCAGCCATATGTAAAACTGCCCTGTGGCAGTCATATGTAAAAATTCCTTGTGGCAGCCATATGTAAAAATGCCTTGCGGCAGCCATATGTAAAACTGGTCTGTTAAGCCATATGTAAAACTGCCAAGTGGCAGCCATACGAAAATATGCCCTGTGGCAGCCATACATAAACTGCCCTTGTGTGGCTGAGTTTGACTGGGTATATTATACTTCAATAAACTCAGCAGCATTGAAAATTACAAGTTTAAACAATTAATCCTTTACTCCATTTGATATGGGCAAATAAATGTTGATCAAAGTTAGCTGGCACATTGTGCCTCTGATTAGGTTTTACACTGTTTGTTTGAGACTCATTAGGTTATTTTTGACCAAGAAGTGACCAGTGTAGATCAGATGGCATTGATGTGTATATAAGGAGTAAAGGGTCTAAAGTGGATGGGATATACATAAAGGCAAAAGGCATCTTTATCCACTCAGAGTTAATTCCAAATTTTCAATGCTCATAAATGCCTCTGTCATTCACTCTGATAATACAAGAAGATTAGTTCAACATGATGATTGCTTTTCAGGGAAAATTTCAACCTTACATGTAAAGACTGCAACCCACAAGGTACAGAATTAGCTCCCAAACTAGACAACACCACAGGCCCTCCGTTACTGACCATAAACCCCGATGTGGACACAACAGATGCCAATGGACCACAGACTAAAAAGAGCACAAGCGACACGGGACATTTAAATATATTTTTAATCGTCGGCATTGCTGCTGGCGTTTTAGTAGCGTTATGTATTTTAGTAATAGCTTTGTATAAATTCCGTACTAGAGACGAGGGTGTGTATAGGGTAGATGAAAGTCAAAATTTTGCCTATTTAGAGGCTAAAAAACAGCAAGCAAATGGTGCCGCTGCTAATAGTGTGGGTAATGGAAAAGCAGGCGGTAAGAAAAAAGATGTCAAAGAATGGTATGTATGATACGAGTCGGTAGATGGTGAGGCATGAATTAGTTCAGACCAATATTTTTCTTTCTTCTGTCAGTAGCCATATGTACGTACTCTGTGTTCTAATGTGAAATGTTTCGGTCAAGTTCTAGGGATTTGTCAAAAATGTTTTCTTAAAAATACTTAAAACCTGTCAACAACTAAAAAAAAAAGTGTTGGGTCACTATAATATGTATAATGATGGTTTTTCCATAAGTCATGCTTGGGTAAATGTGCCAATTTAAACAATTGCTCATTAAAACATGCATGGTTTGGTTTTTAGGCAATATTTTAATGAGAAAAAATGTTTTCTCCCACAAAAGAATTTTAAAACATTAGGGTTCTAAAAATGCATTTGTTAAAACAGTATAATGTGACCCAGTTATGATGAACTACTTTTATCTGATGTTAAGTGCAACTGTTAACCCTTTCCTTGATATTTACGCATGTGCGACCAGTGTAGATCCAGATCAGCCAGCACATCCATGCCGTCTGATCAGGATCTGCACTGGTCGCATTTTGGTCAGACATAACCTAATGAATCAAAAAGTGAAAAGTTTAGATCCTGATCAGATGGCACGGATGTTCCGGCTGATCTGGATTTAAACTGTTCGCCTGGCAATAAAGGTGTATCTATACAGGGTTAATTTAAATCTTGCCAATTTATGTGAAAATTACCATATATTTTCTAATAAATGCTCATTGTGGCATTAAATGTTTGCAGAGCTCAAGAAAATGCAGAAAATTTAAATGTTTTTTTTTTAAGTTTCTCAGTTGTACGTGCATTTTATTTTTAAATAATAATTGCGACATAAACAACTGACATGAGAGGCACTGCAGAGTATAGTTAAAAATCAGCCCATAATTTAGAAAAAAAAACAAGATCTTGAAATCTAGTTTCTGTGAAACGTTTTTCAGTTTTTATTAAGTGTAACAAATTGACCATTTGTATTTGTTTTGAACATAGTATATATTGAAATAGCGGAGAGCTTTTAAAGGTGGAATTTAAATATGGATGTGTGTATTTGATGGGGGTGTTTATTAGATGAAATATGGTATATAGTGCATATGTATTTTATTAATTTTTATTGCTGTACATTCCATATTTCTTTCCCTTTGTTACTGAACATATAGCCATATGATGAATATTCAATGGTATTTGGCTAGTTGTGAAATGTATTAATCCATTCCGGCATAATTTTGACACTGTCAATTTTGACACTAAATTCCTTTTTATTTGTTGGGGAAGGGAGGGGAGATTGATTTTAGTGTGCTTTTGATTGTTTCATAGATGTCAAACCTTTCTAATGTTGCTCTTGTCAAAATTCACAAATTGATCTGGATCTATGCCATTTGTTACATGGTAAAATACCCTGTGAATCTAAATTGACAGAGCCAAAGTACCGAAACCAATAGTGAATTCAAATTTTACATGTTTTATCCTTTACTCCATGGGATATGGCTTTTATCCCATGAACAAACAGTGTAGATCCAGATCAGCCAGAACATTCATGCCATTTGATCTGGATCTGCACTGTTCTCTTTCGATTTGTTAGGATATTTCTGACCAAGAAGCAAAAAGGGTAGTGCCAGCTGATCTGGATCTACACTGGTTGCCCATGTGATGAAAGGCATATATATGGAGTAAAGGGTTTTACACAAACTACTATGTGCTGAGCCATCTACCACAGTGAGCAGTTTTGAGTCAAGGACTCTTGTATGGATCTAGGGGCATTACGGGGATCACTTGAGTCGTGTTGCAAGAAAATTGACCTTCTGCAATATTTTTTTATATTTAAATCATTTATCCATTTAATTCATGCAATGGACTTAACTTTCTTCTAATTTAAGCCAGTCCATTCTGTTTTCATAGGATTGTTTTGCCAAATATAAATGACTGAATAACAAATAATCTAGATTGCATGTTTGCATAGGCTGATCTGAGTGGGCACTTGTTGCAGGAACTGGTTGCAGATGTGACTGAAGCTGTGCTGGCCATAGTTTTATTCAGTCAGATAAGAAGACGTTTGCTCCATTGTCCTCCCAAAATTTTAAATGTATTCACTTTATTCCACTCTTTTCTATAGGTATGATTTTTACCTCATGAGCAAACAGTGTAGATTCAGATCAGCAGGCACACCTGTTATCTAATTGGGATCTACACTGGTAAGATTCATAAGGTTATTTGAGACCAAGAAGCAAACAGTCTAGATCTAGATCAGATGTCAGAGATGTGTTGACTGATTAGATAGTCACCCTGTGATAAAAGGTGTATCCATGGATTTAAGTGATTAATTATTTAAAACAATAAATACATGATTTCATATACATCTCTTTTATCATCTTAATTCAATTAATGGTATCAAAAACCAGAAGGTAGATTTTCTTGCATCTGGGTTCATATTATACACTAAAGTCACTTTGTGTTGTTACTGTACAGTGAAACATCTTTTCCTTACACATCTGAGAACCAAAACTGTAGACAGCTTGCTTTGAAATCAGCCTTTATGAATATTGTTTTTGCACAAAAGTAATTGTTGCCACGAGATTACAGCTTATATCCCATGGGCAACCAGTGTAGATCCAGATCAGCAAGCAGATGCAGTCTGATCTGAATCTACAGTGTTTATTTCTTGTTAAGAAATAACCTAATGCATTTAATAGTGAACAGTGTAATTCTTATCATACACCATGGATATGAAGGCTGATCTAGATCTACACTGTTTGCCCATGGGATTATAGCCATGGAAAGCAAAGGGATGGAGTTAAAGGGTTAATTATATTTTTAGATCATCTAAATACTAATCTAGCTTGTATAAGTCATCAGACAGCTTACAGTAAAACTACTCATTACTACCACCCTAAAATTCTGGTACCCTTGCTATCGGACACCATTTTGCTGACCCACTTTACAGTTTTGCACTATTTTTCATCCAGATATAAAGCTTTTCCTGTGAACTTTCCCTCTTAAGGTAGAGTTGTACACTTTTAAAGACACATTCCAGTTAAGGACAAAAATTTCTCAAAATTAATTTTTCATTAAACTTGTCTAAGAAAAAGTCCAAACACTGCTTTTCAAGTAGCAAACATGTATTCTTAGCTTAAACAAACAGTGATAAAAAATGGATGTTTTGAAGTTTCAGATAATATTTTATTTTGAAATTTTGTAATAGGAATTTAAATAGGAATTTAAATATAAATTTTATAACTGGTGAAAATGAGGAAACAGGAGTTGTTGTGTATATTTGAACAATTATGGTCATTAAACTATTTTCTCTTTAAACATTGTAACCATTTACTCCATAGATTCACCTATATTGCATACATGAGCAAACAGTGTAGATCCTGATCAGACAGCACAGATGTGCCAGCAGATCTGGATCTACACTGGTTGCACAAAGGTTAAATATGTGTATATGTGGATTAAAGGGTTAAAACATTTTCTCTATAAACGTTGTTCATATTTTTCTAAGTTTTTGTAAATAGTGTTCTATTATTTGCAGTATATTTGTGCAATATAATGTAAATAAGCTATTGTTAACATTTTGCTCCACGCAGTCTGCACTATAGTTGCCATAGATTATCATAAATGCCACTGCCATCACAGAAGTGTCATTTGAATGTTTTCTTGGTACTTGCATATTTTGTTCTTACTGTAATTTTATTATTATAGTTATTATAGTTCCCCCAGTAAAAGTATGTGTCTGGATGAAAGGGTTAAGTATGTTTTCTTCGTTGTGTGTACATGTATTTGTACAAGATATGATGACGGAAATATTTTAAAGTTGCCGACATCTGTATGATGATGTCAGCATGTGTTCTAGGGCCCAATATTATAATTCTGAGAAGTAGAGACCCATCTCAAATCTCAAGCATCTCATTAGGTAAAATGGAAACATGTCTCTATTTCAGCCAGTCAGATGCTGGAGATTTGAGACTTGTCTCCAATCCTGGGTCAAAGATTATAAAACCGTATCATATTAACCTGTTATTTATGATTAACAATTATAATTCATGTATATGAAACTGTTGGTGGGAGCAAAATAAAATCAGCACAGTTGCTTAGCTTTATATGTGAAACTTATTATAAAAATATCTAAATTATCCTTTTATGTGCTAGGTTGATTCTGTAGTCCGGTTGTATAAAGTATGAATGATTGTAGATTTTTCCAGTATATTTTCAATATACGAGTAAATTTGTTCATTCTAAATATAAGATTTCTGATATGTTGGTAAGTCTCTGTGGGACCTCATTTGGCAGCATAATCTGATCCCAAGGTTATAAAACTGAGAATGGAAACCAGTCTCAAATCTCAAGCGTCGCCATTTCAGCCAATCAGATGCTTGAGATTTGAGACTGGTTTCCAATCTCAGTTTGATAACCTTCAGTCCTGGATTTCTTTAAAAATCCTGGTTATTCAATGGATAAAATGTTGTTCTGACTATGAAATACTTTCAATGTGGCCTGGTGTAAATTTTCCCATTTCCAAGAAATGATGAATGATGATGAATTCACTTTTTTGCCACCAAGAAATACTTGAACCCTTTACTCCAACTTAAAACCCACAGGTGAACTGTGTAGATCTAGATCAGCCTACACATTTTTGCAATCTGACCAGGATCTACAACATGTTATTTTGGATTCATTAGATTAATTCCTACCAAGAAGTGAACAGTGTTGATCCTGATCAGACTTCATATATATACAACTGATCAGGATCTACAATTATCCCTTTCCTCCATTAATAAGCATTTTTTCGCATGTGCAACCAGTGTAGATCCAGATCAGCCAGCACATCTGTGCTGTCTGATCAGGATCTGCACTGGTCGAATTTTGGTCAGGATTAACCTAATGAATCAATAAGCGAACAGTGCAGATCCTAATCAGAGGGCACAGATGTGCCATTTGATCTGGATCTACACTGTTCGCATACACAGTAAAGGTGTGTCTATGGAGAAAAGAGTTATCCCACATGGGATAAAAGCCATTCCCCATAAATAAACATATAAAAATTCATTGCATACCAAAGACAATAAGTGCACAGTTTGTACCCTGCCTGTCCATTTGTTGTCATGTGCTTGTATGAATATTGTAGGACCAAGTATGATCTGTATGTAGCTTTAAGTACATTAACTTTTGTCATTGTTATAAAGTATTTTAGATGTAGCCATCGAAAAATCATTTTTATAATTATACTGAATGAATGATGGTTGTATGAGCATGTCTTCTTTAACCCTTTCCTCCATAGATACACCTTTATTGCATAGGCAAACAGTTAAGATCCAGATCAGCTGTCTGATCAGGATCTAAACTGTTTGCTTTTTGATTTGTTAGGTTATTTCTGACCAAAATGCGACCAGTGCAGATCCTGATCAGACGGCACGGATGTGCCAGCTGATCTGGATCTACACTGGTCGCACATATGTATATATGCAGGAAGGGGTTTAATAATTTGGTAATTTTTTTTTGTTTGTGACAACATATTCTAAAGGATTAGGCAGGCTTTACGTACTTCAAATGAACCAAAAATTTTTCATATTCCAATTAATGCAATAACCAATTAAATTTTCACATTTACATTTTAAATAAATATTAATTGTATTTGTACCTCTGCAATAGATAAGCTTTACTCAGTGTTTAGGTATATACTCATTAAATACAGGTTTTATCTAGTGTGCAACCCTTGTAGATCAAGATCAGCCAGCTTATTCATGCCATCTTATCTGGATTTGCACTGTTCTCAACTTGGTCAGAAATAACCTAATGAATCCTATAGCAAACAGTGTAGATTCAGATCAGTTGGCACAAATGTTCCAGTTAATCTGGATCTACACAGTCCACCCATGCCATAAACATTGTATCTATGGAGTAAAGGCTTAATATAGAAACTTAACCCTTTCCTGTATAGATACACAAAATAAAGCTAGGATGTGCCGGCTGATCTGGATCTAAACTGTTCGCTATTTGTTTAATTAGGTTATTTCTGAACAAAATGCGACCAGTGCAGATCCTGATCAGACGGCATGGATGTGCCGGCCGATCTGGATCTACACTGGTTGCACATGCGTAAAAATGCGTATATATCAAGGAAAGGGTTAATACTAGTCTTTCTCCTTGCAAAAAAAATCATTTAGGTAAGAGGTGTACCTTAGTTCAGATACAAGCAAGATTTTAGTCATGACCTAACCCTTTATTCTATATATATGGGTTTTATCAAGTGTGTTATCAGCGTAGATCCAGTTCAGCTGGCACATTAGTGTCATTTGATATGGATCTACACTGTTTGCTTTTTAGTAAGAAAATTAATGACCTTATGAATCTGAAAGTGAATAGTGCAGATCCTGATCAGACAGCACATATGTGCCAGCTGATCTGGATCTACACTGTTGGCCCACATGATAATGGCTTCTATATGGTGTAAAGGGTTAGTCATGTTATTCCAGTGCCAGTCATGTGTAAAATGTACCTTTATTCTTTACTCTTCATTAGGAACTAGCTCCAAGATTATAAAACTGAGAATTGAAACCAGTCTAAAATCTCGAGCATTTGATTGGCTGAAATGGCAACTGGTTTTTAATATCATTTTTATAATCTTCAGCCCTATATTTTGTCAGCATGGAATCATTGTATGTACCTTTTATTGTTCTCATAATTATGTTGCCAATTCCATAATGGAAGTTGATGTTATTTTGATTTCAAGGTTTCTTTGTATTTGAGTGTGATTTTATATACTGTGATGCAGAAATTATGATGTTAATAAAATGATTTTAACAAAAATATTTTGTTTCTGGTGTTTTTTATCTATAAATGAGTTTTTCCATGTGATTACTCATCAAAGTTTCTTTTTCTTTAACCCTAAGTCCATAGGAATACCTTTCTTGCATGGCGAACAGTATAGATCTCTGATCAGCCTTGCCATCTGATCAGGATCTATACTTTTTGCGTTTAGATTAACTATGTTATTTCTGACTAAGATGGGACCAGTGCAGGTCCAGATCAGAGTGCACAGATGTACTGGCTGATCTGGATCTACATTGGTTGCATACATGTTAAAACAATTATATATCGAGTTAAGTGTTATAGTTTGTTATAAATGTATCCTCCATACACAGAGGATTTTAAAATTACTTGGTAAAAGTTTTCAGCATGACCATGCGCTATCTCGTGTACAAAACCCCGTTTCTGTAGGTCCAAGGTCAAGGTCACTTAAGTATAATTTTTCAGGCTTTAAGGAGGGATTTCACATATGATCATCATAATTAGACAATAGGTTGTGCATAAGTCCAAGTCTCCTTACTTCAAGGCTAATGTTACTGTTACTAAAAATAAAATTTTCATTTCAGATTCTTGCTCATGCTATAACTTCATTTTAAATGGGGAGATTTCAAAATCACTTGGTATTTGTAATAACAATAATAAAACAATCTCCGGGGCACAACACCCAGCCTCCCACGGTCAAGGTCACTGTTATGAAAAATATATTTTTCTTGTTTGGGCTGTAACTCATTATTAGTTGAGGAATTTCAAAATATCTTGCAGCATGTGATCATCAAAACAAAATGTCTTGCATAACATCCAGCCTCATACCTGCCAACGTCAATGTCATTGGTAATAAAATAGAATTTTTATCACCCATTCTTGATATATATATTAGGTTGATATTATATCATCTTGAAATTCTGTATTTTCTGATCATTTTATTCGCTGGTTTTATTTTCAGCTCATTACGGTATTTATATACCAAGATACATTTCCTAATAACCTAATAACCTGAAATTAAAAGAAAACATAAATTAATATTGAAATAAATTTAATGAACAAACAAACAACAATACATTTTCAGCAATATTTTGACATTTACAGTGATTTCTAATTTTGGAATTAATCCTTATATGTATATGGCGATTTTGTTATAAATCTGGTCTCAAATTATTGCGTGTTTTTAGTTTTGTGTTAACATACATATTAGATAAACACCCCGTTTTTCATGTATTCTCCTTACACTGTAGTTCTGTCTAAGCTGCAATTGACAGTAAATAAGACTCGAACACGGAACTGTCAGAAACCCAGTGATATTGTGGTGTTCCCTAACCGTCTGCTGTTCTAGCAGAACGTAGAACAACCAACCCGAGCATTCTAGAATGAAAACACTGTTGTAGATTTAAACCGAGTCATCTTTATTCAATGAATTGTGCACTTGTTCTTTAGCATCACTTTTTCCAGTTCTTTCAAGCAACATGTCCACAAATTCTGAAACAAATTGAATTACAATGATACAATAACATTGATTTACCACGCTTTTATATTTATTAACATGAACACAATTCTTCCCAAACCTTATTAGTTAAATTGACGTCGGCTGCTATAAGACAGGTTGATTTTGTTGTTGGGTTGTTGGTTTTGTTGTTGTTGTTGCTTTATTGGCGTTTTGTTGATATTGTTTTTTTGTAGTTTGGTTTTGTTTTTGTTTTTAAGTGGAGGGGGGATCTACAAAACTTAAAAGTGATCAGTGAACATAGAACTTAAGTCAACGTTATTAATGATGTAAAGGTTTACTTTACCTTCAATCTGTAAGACCCCATCAGAATTCTCGTCTGCTAGTTTGAGACAATCAGTAACAAAGTCATCGTCTACCCAGTCACCATCTGTATCTTCATACACAGTTGTAAGCAGCTTTCTAGAAATAAACCATAATTTGTTATTTCCTCAATTCTCTATAATTTCTAACCTTTCTGCCCCAAACTCCTTATGAATATTAAATATTGCTGCTCAAAAAAGTGTGTTCGAGCAACCCCACTGAACCCCTTTTGTAAACCTACATAAGAACTTATATTTTATATCAAAAATTGATTCAGTTTAAAACTACGCTAAAAAATCAAGATTCATCAATTCATGCTTTTAAAAATTACTTCACAGTCTGTTTTACTTACTTCAGTTCCGTTTTGTCTATTAATCCGTCGTTGTTAGTATCAAATTTGTTAAAAGCCCACCTCAGCACCCTTTCTGGATCAGAGTTCGCGACACAGCGTAATCTTTCAAACTCTTCAAGGGACAACAGGTCCTCATCTGAAAATACATTTCAATGAAAAACACGACACCACCATTAAAGTTATGCTGTTTGTTGCTCAATGTAAGCCCATTTTGATGGCAAATTATAATAAGCATTTTAACTATATCCAGCTAGGCCGTTAAGAATTGCAGGAAATATTCTCCAAAATGTGCTGACTTGTGCTCTACAGAACAAGGTAACTTTATATTGTTTAAAATCTCTATCCTTATAGTATGCTATAGTATCCTTTAAGAAGGCAAACAAAACCACAGAAGTACTGGTAATGTCAAACGTTATGTTTTCAGATTTTCGTCCTCTTAGTTTAAATTAGACTTACCAGATTTATCTAGGCTGTACCAGAAGTTTTCTATTTCAAAGGAGATGGGTTTGATTCCAAGTCTTAGCAACGCTGACTTTGCTTGTTTCTGGGAAAGCCCCTTCGGGTTGTTCTTCGCCTGGGAATCATATGCCTGTTTAATCTCTGAAACATAATAATTATGCAAATATACAGTGAGCTACTTTACGGTAAATAAATAAGTTTCAAGTTTTGACTACAATCCATGTGAAAAGATTTGAATAGGTTATACTGGTTTGAAAAATTATTATTTATATTTTAAAAATGCTTTGTAGTAAATGACTTGTGTAGTAAAAATTTATCCACTTCACATTGCAACCTGCGAATTGGACAGCATTGTGTGCCGACGACTTGAGTAATACAGGTCACATATTTAAGTTTCGAGCCTAGTAACAAAGTTATTTAGAGATCTCCATGTTTTTCAGCATCTATGCGGTATAAATATGAAATGTCAAGAAATTAGCTGTCTCGAATATTGAATAAATAGGCGAAAAGAAAGTTTGAGTGCCATCGAACATGACAAATACCTAAACATTAATATAAGCAGACTCGGTTTGATTGAGCCTTTTCATGTTTAACTTGATCTGTTAGAACGTGTAATGCACCACAAATGTTAATAGAATTTGGTGTTCCGCGGAACACGTTTCGCCTGCTTACAAAAAGTTGAAATGTGTCTGATTAAAATATTGTAATATCTTTATCAAGGTGCACTGCAATACTAATTCACAAGCCACGTCTAGTTCAAATTCTTGTTGTAAAATATAATTAATATCAGATACGGGTAATATCAAGGTTTTGTGCCACAGAAAGGTACTTGAAAAGTTCTTGTTGTAAAAATAAGGTTTGTTCATGCAAATGATTTAATCCAAGCATTAAGTTTCATGTTAAATTTGTGAGACTACTGGACACAGCTGCCGCCTCTGCCGCCGGACACTATGATCCCTATGTGTCTACATGCTTTCGCAGGCCACACAAAGTATCATTAATTGTTTGGGTTTTTTTTGTATTTTTTGTGCTATAGCTGGTCTTTAAAAAAAACAAGTCGGTACTGAAACCAGTCTCGCATAATACCTCTTTTATCTTCAGGCGTCAAATCTGCTACATCCTGAAAGTATATTAGACACCACAAGAAATGAGCACTTTCCATAGTGACTTATGATGGTTTTATACCGCATCTGAATAATCTTGCGTTAAATCAACAGATTCTATGGAATAAATCCAAAATCCAACATATTATTCATTTAACATTTGTACCTGATAAAATTGATTTTTGTTTTAATTATATTGTTAACATTCTACTGTTAAGCACAGCATAATAATAAATTATTATGTCGCATTTCAAGATCTGCCTTTGCATCTGCGTCGCAGTCTGATCAGCGCCTATGCTGTTCGCTTTTCAGTAAATTAATATAAAACACGAACGCACTGACTACAAATAAAGAAAATAGAGTCATGGACAAGAGTGGGCCTATTGGGATCTGAGTGTTTATAATTGAATCACTAATTTTTAAAGGAAAATAATTAAAACCTAGTATGAAAGAGTAGTCCAAAACCTGCTATAAAATCCGCACAAAAATACATTGGAATGCAGGATTCGGCATATAAATTTTCAAAATTTTCACGTGAGCATTCCCCGGGACTCCATAGATTAGTTAGACCACTTACAAATTCTTTTGTATGGATATGTCCCAATTGTATGTGTCCGACGGAGTGATGTTCTAGCTCAGTTACAAATTAACGTTGTTGAAAATTATGAGTCGCTGTGTTAAATCCCCCTCCCTTGCCGAAACCCTGCCTGTAAATACTCATTACCAATCATTTAATTTATTATTTTTATAGCATCAAACGTTTCAGTTTAACAGAGTCATATGTACATACTGCAAACATTTCTTACCATTTTAATTCCAACTCCTAATCTCCCACTAGTTCAATCAAAAATCATTTCCGAAATGATTGATTCTCGGTAGTTCTTGATTGATTTTTACCTCTCCTTTAATCATATACAATAAACCTCATATAAAATACAATAAAACCTGTCAAACACCTGCTGATTGGACAATGAAGTAAATAATCTACTACTTTAATAGTCAAATATTTATTTAACAGAAAGTAATAAGTTCCGGGAGTCAATATTCAAACAAAAGACCGACATGAACCTGTTAAATCAATGAAAGATTTCACATAAAAAGTAAACATAACTTAATAAAATCGCGTATCAATATTTGTTACAGTTGATCAAATCGTGTATCAATATTTATAACAGTAATACAATGGTATATTTAGACATAATCTTTACTTTCAAAAAGTTTGACCCATACGAATTATTATTAATAATTGGATATTAAAAACAAGCGATATTTTTCTCACTCTTACCCGATCTTTAGAGGATTAAAATATTAAAAAGGTTAAAATGCCATTATTAATTACCTTAATCCCAGCATTGAAAAGCATACAACCTAAAATTTGTTCTACATCGAGAAAATAATTTAGATTAAAGTAACATTCTACTATGACCATTATTTTTAAATGTATAGTCCATAATGGACTTTAATTTAATAACAAATGGAACCAATTTCTATAAAGTTTTTAAATAATTATATGCCCACGCAGGAAATCGAACCCGTACGGCGACATCGCCCATCACACAACGTCGGGCACTCTACCGATCGAGCCATGTACAGAAAACAACCCAACCTTAATCCCAAAAGTGATTGTCATTTAACTCATAATTCAGCATCATAGTTTTCAACCAACACATTTTCCGATAAAAAAAAAATATATACAGAAATAAAGTTGTTTGAGGGTGTTTCTCACCTTGTGAACAACACAAAAAAAATGCATGTCATTCGACCCGTTATAAATATCTAGACTGGAATATCTTTTCAAAAACTTCTCAACTTTTGTACAATGTTGGGAGTTCAAGCTGACTCGGCAGATGTAAAGTTGATCCTATTTGAAAACTGCTGTATACTCGTTTTCTGCTGCTCGGCGAAGCACGCACACCTGTTATCAACATCACGCTTACCGGTCAAGATATTATAAAACATCCATTGGAGACTAATCGCAAATCTCAAGCATCAGATTGGCTGAAATGGAGACAAGTGGATGTTTCAAGTTAAAAGTTAATCATACCTAACGCAGAAGATCACGTTACAAATGTTATTTGACCCTTCACTACTTTTATTGTATCTCATGTGCGACCATGTTGCTAGACTCTGTAGACAAAGCATGGTCGTTTTTCGCAAATTTTGATAAAAGTAGCCCGAGTCGATGAATGACGACTTTGATACAAGTGGGGGAAAGTCTATAAATTATCATTCCATACTTATTTCAGACAGCAAAACTTTAAAAGCATTCAACATTTGAAAATATTGTAGGGCAAGTTAGTGCACATATTGCTGCCCTCGCCGCTTAGACCCGATTTAATCGCAAGTCAAGATTTACACAGGGAAACAGCACGCCTGTGTACAGTACACTAATTATACACTACATGGAATCATCAACATAACAAAACAAAAATGCACACGTATTAATTGGGAGTCTACTTTACGATTTATAAAAGGAGGTCAAGGGACATCATTGTTAACAGCCCTAAATGGCTGCTGGGCTTGTTCTCAAACAGCCGACTCTCACCAACCTGATACTACAGGTCACGGTATAAATCCAGACACACGCTGGATACAACGCAGTAAACAACCAGACCTCGCTGGTTACCATCAACCAACCGCAAGTTGGCGAAATCAACATTCCAGATCACTGGAATAACCACACTGCACATACCGTATTAGTCTGGCCTGTTAGATACCCCAATGACAGCGGACCTCAGTATGTTAGTGCAGCTCAGAGGTGTAATTTATAAGCAAAACAAAATACCTGAAGTATTTTCATAAGGTTTAAATACATGAATATTGAATAAAGATCTCAATAAACTTTCTTTAAGAAATCATGTTTTATATATTCAATCCCTGTATTAAAATATGAACATTATTTATTTAAACCTAATATCCCGAAACAGTAAAATGGAGTTACTTTTATTACCTCCCTTTATTTTAAATGACATCCATGTGTCAAATACATTTTAAGTGAACGCTTTTTCTCAGTCTGTCAATGGCCAAATAATACACTCAACAAATAATTCTAATTGGTCATCAACTGAATATGTCAAAAATGTATGCCAGTTTTGTTTCTTCCCTATGTCAAGCGATGTCGTGACTGTTTTGTCTAAATCAATTGTTAAATGTCTTTAAATCTTTATTGATATCTTAAATAAATCTTATATCATTTGCTTACACCACATGGTCAACAGCCTTTAATCGAAAGAGATTCACTTATAAAATTGGGTACTTTGAAAGTGAATTATTTAAACAAAATTTTGCTAATAAATAAGATTTTATGTTTTTCCTACTAACGAGAGTTCCCTTCCCTTTAAAACAAAAACAAGCAATTTAGAGCGATTTTTTGGTTGCTTGACCTTTAATTGCATGAAATGCATTTTTAGCAAAATTTAGGATAACGCTCGCCTACCTGAGCTTTAATTGATGACTGTTGTTGGCAACTGATCACAAATAAAGAGTTAAGTAAATTTCTTTCAAATGAAACATTAAAAACAAAAAGTGGCCAATTAAAACTTTGGGTGGGTGTAATTCGCTTGCATAAAATTCAGAACGAGAAAAAAATTTATGAACGTTTAAGGAGATATCTTGGCAATAGAATTTCAAACGTTGTTGTCAAACGTTTACTTTTGGTATGTTGTTCAAATTTTAATACTGGGCAACCAGAAACCGATTTTTTATGGTCTGGCGGGCTAATTCAGACACATTTCGAGAGCCCATCGGTTCTCAGCTAGTGTCACGCGGGATTTTTTTTTAAATTAAATTGACTTTAACTTCAACTTGGGCCAGGCACGACTCTACTTTCTCACGTAATTGGTTAAAACGTTTACCTGACACAACTCTGTGCAACATCATAATACTCCTATGACATTTAAAATGATACATTGTTTTGTTTAGTTTTTTGTTTAAAGATGTAAATACAATTTCTGGGAAATTGTAAGATATAGCTGTTATGACCCCGAAGGGAGGCATATAGTAATCGCACTGTCCGTCCGTTCATTCGTCATGTCAGCCAGTCAGTCCGGTAAAATCTTGACATCGCTTTATCTCCAAATTCATTGAACTTTTAAAGGAGTGTTTGTCACCAAGCCTGGTTGTGCGTATCGTCATGAGTTTCCCTCAGATTATTGTTTGCAGAATAATGGACCCTTAGTCATTTTAACTATATATTATTTTTAACTTCTATTTTAAAATCTTATCCACGCTTCATCTCCTAAACCTCTTCGGTGATTTAAACTTGACAGTGTTTGGCACCAATCCTAGTTGTGCATTTCACCAGAGGTTTCCATTCAGATTATGTTTGGCAGATTTGTGGACTCAGTAATTTTTACTGTAACTTAATATAAGTATTGTCCACACTTTATCTCCAAATCCTTTTGGGGGATTTCATTGAAACTTCACAGGAATGTTTGTCACCTAGCCTGATCATGCGTTTCATCAGGAATTTCTGCTCCAATTATTTTTGGCAGAGTTAGAAGCCCTTTGTAATTTTTTACTTTAACTTTTTTATTTAAATCTTGTTGACGCTTTATTTCCAAATCCACTTGGGGTGTTTCACGGAAACTAAACGTGAACGTTTTGTTACCAATACCAGTTGTGCATTTCGTCAGAAATTTTACGCCCAGATTATTGTTGGCATAGTTATTGACCTTTAGTCATTTCCTTATAACTTCTATATTGCAATAATGTTCATGCTTCATCTCCAAAACCGATTGGAAGATTTCATCGAAACTTCACGTTTGTCGCCTGCACTTTTTATGAGAATCTTCAGGAGTTTCAGCTCTGGTTATTTTTGGCAGAGTTATGGGTCTCTGATCTGGTTTAACAATAACCTCTATAATTCTTGAGGGATATCCTTCAAACTTCAAATATATGTTCCTTATGATTACCCACAATATTTTTTTATCATCACCCACATCCATAGCTCTAACAGTTATATTTTCAAGATAATCTCCCCATTAAACTTAGAATTTTCATTTGTAATAATTTACTAAAACTTGTTTATCACTTGAGGGACTTAAGACAGACTTCAAACAAAAGATCCTTACCATCATTATATTTATACCAATTTGATGTCAAAGCTGCATATCAATTTTCAGTGACTGCTTTTCTTTTGCTTTCTACATTTGAACGTTAGTAACATTTAAGACATATGAATAACATTTGTGCCAAGTTTTATTAAACTCCTTTTTTTGTTTGAGATACTATAATAATTTTCCTTTTTACGGACGACAGTGCAATGTGGACGGCCCTTTCGCCCCAGTTACACAGACGTTCGGTGCCCAATTGGTTATTTCATTTTAAGTTTTTAAAAGAACCGCAGTATTTTGTAAGAGTCTAAACAAGAAACAGGTATTCCGAGAGGTTTCAAACAGCATTTCCAGTACTGCTGCAGACTGTATTTTATTTTAGTATGCGTCTGTAATACTATGAAACTATGCCTTCTTTCAAGCTAATTGAGCACGCACATGTAAAACGTGTACAGTGAAACCTGCCTTAGAAACCACCTGCCAATAGCAACCACCTGTCTTAAACAGCCAGTTTAAATATGTCCTAAACTAGCATTTTGTTCTCATTTTAACCTGTCTTTAACAGCCACCTGTATAGAGCAGCCACTTTTTGTCACTCCCTTGGGTGGTTGCTAAAGACAGGTGTGACTGTACTTAATTTCTTCACTACACAGGTCAGTCCTGAAACTGAAAGTAGAAATGAATTTCTTAACACTCTGCATTATTCAATGCTGACAAATACCTTTTTTTACTAAGGTAAAATTTTGCATTGAGTTTCTTTTAACTGCTGAAACCAGTGTTTGGATGTTTTAAGCTATAAGTCACTTTTAACCAGAAGGTCATGTCATAAATTTTATTTCTCCTTTACTTTAAGTATTGTATCCTATGTGCGACCAGTAGATGAACAACACAATGATCTGTGCTGAAGATTATAAAACTGAGATTTGAAACCACCCTCAAATCTCAAGCATCTGATCTGCGGAAAAATGGTGACCAGTATCCATTTCAGCCAATCAGATGTTTGAATTTTCAGACTGGTCTCCAGTTAAAGTGTTATGATCTTGGACCCTGATCTCCTATGCTACTATCTCTATGATTTAATTCGGCTTTTCATATAACAATAAAACAAACAACATTTATTTACTGCTCTTTTTTTCTTCAAATATTTTCAGAATCATTACAAAATAATGCAAAAATACGGACAAAATTGATCATGGTTGAGAGAAATGGCTGTACTTCAAAAAGTGAGGCATATATTTTGAGATTGCAAACAAAAATGTTCTTGAACACAAGTCAAAAATAAAAATCTTAAACAAGATTTGAACACAAAACTGTACAGAATTTTGAACACAATTTTTTGTACATTGAACACAAGTGTGGTATCAAAAACCTACAAAGCCCTCTGGAGTAATAAGTTTTGAAACAGTTTATAAATATATACAACATAATAATCATCAAAAACAGATCATTTCTTTTTTGTAAGAAACTAGAATGTGTCCTTGGACACTGATGCCCCCACTGCTGCAACAAAATTTGTAATAACAAAGGGCCATAACTCTGGTACGAATGGTCGCAGGAAAATTTCATTTCTTTATGATCATCTACACATCCTGCTTGATCATCTGTGCAAGTTTGAAATCTGCCTTATAGTTTAGGAGTTGATGCCACAAGATTTGGGGACGTACGGACGGACGAGTGCAACTCTATATGCCTCCCACTTTGTGGGGGCATAAAAATATACAATGTCATAAATGTAAACAGTATTTTTCAGTATTATGACACCCATTGTTGATTATGACAAAAGTTTCTAGATTTTTTTTCTGGAAGGCAATATAAATTTAATAAAAAAAAAAGAATTTCTGGCTTGAGCGCAGACAACTTTACCACAGTTGTTAAAACCTATCTTACTTTTACAAAAAGAAAAATTTCAATTTAACTGATGTGGAATATCAGAGATTGCACACACACAGGTCAATTCTTTAAATATATATTTGAAGGACAACCAGGCACTTTTAAGCCACAAATAAATAATTCATTCTTGGTAGTTTGAACATTCTTGGTAGTTTGAATATAATACATAACACCGGTGGCTAAATTAACCTTTTTTCGGCAGGCTACTTTAATCTGAATCAAAAGTATTTTGCCATGCACTGTATGAATGTTTAAAGTTTTAGATTTTGATTAGAGGAAATTAAAACTGTGATTTGTTATTTGCTTTATTATTAAGGTACATCTCCAACATGTAGCAATGCATATAGCAAGACATCATAAAATAATGATATACAGAAACAAAACTTCACTGATCATTCCTTCTTGGTGAGATAAATGCAACTCTAATACAAGTATATTGCCTTCACACCATATATACACATTTACTCGAATGTGAAACCTGTGTAGATCCAGATCATCTGGCACAATGTACCATCTGATCTGGATCTACATTAGATAGATCCAGATTTACCAGCTTATCTGAATCTACACTATTCACCCATCCAAAAAGTTGTCTATGGAGTGAAGGACTATTATACAAACTGATATAATTACAATATATCTGGTATTCATTATGCACATAGACACTTGTACATCAAAGTGAATATATTTCAACAGCTTTAGTCAAATGAGCAATGATTCAACCCATACAAAATCTATTGGGGTGCAACTTTTTCTGACCAGTTAAATGCTCAGCATGTGATAGTTAGTAATATATACAAACATTTAATTTGAATTGTTACCAAAAGAAAATCACTTGGATTTAATCCCTGACCTAACTTGAAAACATTGGTCCCATCTTGAAAACACTGGTCCCATCATCACAAAATCAGCAGTGATATTTCACATAAAAATAACTTAGCACATTATTTTCTCCAACCATTTCAAAAAAATATTTCAAGTTAATTTCACCTTTAAATACTGGTGTCTACTTAAATAGCACTCAATATTCACAAAATATGCAGTTTAATGGTTTTATGTAGAAATATTGTAATTAAATATTGGCGAGTTTGAACACAATGATATTTACATTGTGACAAGGGTCATTTCGCCAAAAACTGGTTATAAAATGTATTCTGCAATCAAAGTCAGTCGGTTTATCATAACAGTCCTGTGTAATTCGTCCTTAAATAATTTTTGAGGATTGTTTTTTATTTGACCCTATACAGCATCTTTCTCTGCATTCGGTGTTGCAGCTCTCCCCTTCTCAGCATGAAATGGATAACCTTCTGAATAGCCCTCTCTGGGTACTTCTGAAAATTACCAATCAAAATCTGTCAACTTATCTGCTATAGCTGATTAGGCAGCATACCTGTAAATTCTCAAACTTTCTGTAGGAATTTCTCACCCAAGTTTTTTTTGTAAAACATAAAATGACTAATGACAATGCCTTGATTTTTTAAAATTCCACTTTTTCAAAGTAAATCTCGCAAAAAGTTTACAGGTATAATGAAGTGATCTCCCGTCCAATGGGACATTGTGCTGCAAGATTATAGAACTTATCACCCTGCATGTACAGTAAATAACTTTCTCTTTCAAGAAGAGCCAGCAAAATGTCAGTCAGTATAACTGTCGGAAGTTATAATACTGTGTTACCCCTCTTCATCAACACTGCCAAGGAACAAGCGGGCTGCCTGTTGTAGTGCTGCAAGGGCATACTTTGACAGATCCTACTGTACATGTTTGCGGGTGTTATAACAATCCACATATCCAATGAAGTTACTTTTATTACTAAAATACAGGTTTTAACCTTTTACTCCACATATATGCATTTTTATATATGTGCGACCAGTATAGATCCAGACCAGCCCTCACATCTGCTCCGTCTGTTTGGATCTGCACTGGTTGCACAGATGTGCCAGCTGATCTTGATCTACACTGTTTACCCAGGCAATAAAGGTATATCTGTGGATTAAAGGGATAATAAACACAAATTATTGTTAACTACAAACCTGTTTGAGGAAGTCCTGTAGTACAGCATGTTCTGAGACCTGGGATCCTATGACAAATCTTCTCTTCATCTGCTTTTCGATACGTCCCAACATCTCCTGGTCTTCCTCTGTAGTGAAGCCTTCAACACCTGTCAACAGCAAAATCAAATACCCTTAGCAATCAGAAATATTTATACTTTAACACCAACCTCACATTCATCAAACTAATAGTAATTCCTGATGGTAAGCAGTGTCACTTATTTTCTTTTTTGAAGCATGGCTAAGTAAAAGCCACTCACAATTTATGTCTTGAAAGATGCATTATTACCCATCCCAAAAGCTAATTTTCAGAAAACTATTATAATGTAACATTATGTTGATTTCAGTTTCCAGCCAACTAAACGTCTTTCTAGTATGGTTCTTCAATATTGCAATTAAGTGAAAACCCAGCACAAGAGCTCATCAACAACATGCTTTCTTATAACCAACCCATAAGTAACTTACTCCAATCAATTAAGACTTTTTTTCGCGATGCTGGTGGGCTTTCAAAGTTTTTCCTGGGTTCCCAACTAGAAGAATTTCAAGATCCTTGCCTGAAACCGACCAAGGAACATTCATCACAGTATTTAAAAGTATATTTCCTTCTTTTTCAAAGAGTCTTCTGTTTTTTCAAGGTAACAAAATAATGTTTGACAATGTCTGTACTAGAATACTAGTCCCTAGCATGTTGCCCTGCCGACTGATAGGTATCAGAGTGGCAAAATGCTTACCAGCTAGATTTCCAGACATCGCGGCATCCAATGTTGACACCTGGAACAGACGCAAAGCCTCGTCTACATCTTGTTCTGTGGCAAACGGCTGTAACTTCATCTTGGCCAAGGATTCACTGATACGTATAATGGCCTCCAGTTGTCTACAATTTATGAAAAAATGTTGACCAGCACTGGTCGAATAGGGTATCCAACAGTTGCAGAGCAAACCTGCTCAAACAATGCCAAAGCTGTTTGTCAAGTCTATCAACCCTGGCTTTTCACTGGTCTCAACTTCAACCAATCAGATGCTTGAGGTTATAAAGAGGTCTACAGTTTCAGTTAAATGATTTTGGGGCAAGGATCTTCAAACATGCCATCTAATCAGGATCTGCACAGTTCCACTATTTATTGATAAGGTTATATCTGACCAAACATGAATTTACCAGCTGATCTGGATCTACACAGGTTGCATGTTTGATAAAATGCATATATATGAAGTAAAGGATTAAGTCTCACCTTACAGTAATAGGTATGCTGACTTTTTTGCCAGTCTCGCGTTCATATTCTCCAGCACTGTTTCTCATCAGCACATAACGGTTCTTCAACTTTTCTGCCGCTTCTGGGGACAGACGGGGACCACACTTCCTGAAAAACCAAGTGTCACAACATGATTAACCAATCCAACTGATGGAAGAAACAAATATTTTACCAAAACTGAAGCCTGATATGTTGCTCTACCATCATTTCAGAGGTGACGTCCATGTGTAAGAATCTTTCTCACATGTGACAGCATTTTTCAATGGAAAATTTACCGTGATATCTATAATTGTAAGAATCATTACTACATGGGTGCAAGTTGAAAATTTCCAAAAACCTGAAGATTTTGCTGGGGGCAAGGGGGCTGCTAGGACCCCCGTTGGGTCCAGGGCAATGCCCTGGCTTGGGGTCCAGGGGGCCCCCGGAAGCTCCTTCATTTAAGTAAATTTCAAGGCTTATTCTTGTGTTTTCCTGAGACACAATTGTTCTAAAATATTTTTTTTTCAACAATATATTCTTTTGTCATGTTGAAAATTGACAATTGAGACTGTTTATAAATTATGTCAATCAAGCCACTGATTAGACTAGATGATATTTTCTCTCTTTTCATTACATATAGAATCACAAGGCTACAAAACAAAATGTTATGCTTGCGAAAAAATGTTTTTGTTTTTATTAAACAAACAAAATTATAAGCGTACTTTATTGTCTTGACACAGCACTCGCAATATGCAGCCCCCCCCCAAATTTTCTCAATGAATGTACGTGATTTGGAAAAATGACCTCTCCGAACTTCGAAAAACCAGAATTTCCGGCAAAAACAGGAAAACTTGCACCCATGTTACTATCACACACTTGTAATGCAACTAATCTGTACTTACTTTCTACTATAAGCAATGAACTTTTTCAGCGTCATAAGGTCTATTTCTCCCTCGGCCGGTTCTTCCGTCATTTTCTGTGCATTCAGATGTACATTCATCACATGCTTGGCTAATCTCTGTAAAATTGTTGTATTTCAATTTTGTTATTGTTAAGATTTGATTTGTTATGTTTCTATCAATTCCATGTTTCAAGTTAACAAAACGATTCTACAAAACGTAAATTGAAATTGCAACTAAATCTACCTCAAACTTTCTTAAAATTCACCAAGAATCTTTCACCAGTAATAAATTATTAAAAGTATGTCAAGGGAATAAATTATTTACATGCCTTTTATAGAAAATTCCTCAGTAACGTTATGTCATATTTGCACTTGTCGTATGTGCTCATGTTCAAATTGAAATTTTTACAGACGCAAATTCAAGCTGCCCAAAAAGCAAACACAAACTAATATTGTTCCTGATAAATTCTAGTGAGTGAATTGTGTTAACCAACAGAACAAACATTCTAGTAAACTGAATCAGCTGATTTTATACCAGTGGTAAAATGAAGACCCAGGAATTTCCTCCCCCATCAATATTTCTATTTCATAAGTGCTGCATCTATTTTGTTCACAAAATATTTTCATCATAAAACCATCACAATAAGTAATGGATATTAAAACTGTTGTTACAATGTGGAAGTAATTAAGACAAATTTTAACCCTTTATTGCGTTGGGCGAACAATGTAGATCCAGATCAGCCGGCACATCCGTGCCGTCTGATCAGGATCTGCACTGTTGGCTTTTTGATTTATGAGGTTATTTCTGACTAAAAAGCGACCAGTGCAGATCCTGATCAGACGGCACGATCTGGATCTACACTGGTGACACATTTGTAAAAATGCGTATATATGGTGGAAAGGATTAAATCTTTATCAATGAGTCAGAACTTTGAGAATTGAATGAACACTTACAGTGTCCCTTGACTCATCATGTTCATCCTTCACAATGAAGATCATGTCAAATCTCGACAGGATGGTCGGCATGAAGTCAATGTTCTCCCCTCCCTTTGTATCATCCCAACGACCGTACACACTGTTAGCAGCGGCCAGCACCGAGCATCGCGAGTTTAATGTAGTTGTTATACCAGCCTGGAAAATAGTCACTGTTTTTTAATGTGTTGAATGCCGCCTATTCACAGTTCAGGGTTGAATAATTAAATGTCTCAGATGTGTTCAATTTTAACCCTTTCCTGGATATATACGCATTTTTACGCATGTGCGACCAGTGTAGATCCAGATCAGCCGGCACATCCGTGCCGTCTGATCAGAATCTGCACTGGTCGCATTTTGGTCAGAAATAAGCTAATGAATCAAAAAGCGAACAGTTTAGATCCTGATCAGACGGCACGGATGTGCCGGCTGATCTGGATCTAAACTGTTCGCCCTAGCAATAAAGGTGTATCTGTACAGGAAAGGCTTAACTGTACCCCTGTGTAATGCCTATAAATAACTGACCAGGAGCATCTTATGCTAACAGTTATGAACTAAACAGTGCATTTTAGGACCAATTGTGGGTGAATTATTTTGTTAGTAATGCTCAGGCTCGAAATAAATTCATTTGTATGTTGACTGCGTAAGGTAATTACCAATATCATCACATAAACTTTGTTTACAGGTCTTCTATAGTTTATATTATAAAATTTGATATTTGAATAAACATATTAATATTTTTTGTCCAGATACATGACCAGTCACCTTTAACAGCTATGACAGTCTCACAGTCTCCTTGGCCTAGTGATTTAAGTGTACCCTACTGAGCAGGTCAAACGTTAACACCCTACCAGATCTGATATGGCCAGTTGGTGAGCTTCCATTAAGTAAAATGAAGTAATGACGTTTCTTAATAAAAGCGTCTCATATTAAGTTCTGCATAACACCCCCTATACAGTAAATTCACAGATTCAAATTTTAAGGTAAGTAAATCCTTTGCATTAATTAAACAGGTTAAAAGTTTAATAATAATTGCTAACCTTAGCAATAGAGATTGTTTGTTGTTCCATAGCTTCATGTATAGCCACACGATCATCCTCCCTCATCTTGTCAAACTCGTCAATACAGACCACACCCCCATCTGCCAACACCATAGCTCCGCCCTCCATCACAAAGTTCCTCTGCAATCAGTACAACATAGGTGAACAAAAGCCAGATAGAGTTGTGCTGAATAAGAAAACTAACAAAAATGTATCTTCACCCTATGAGGTCATCTTAGGTCCAAAAATATCAGAAATATGGATTAAGCAAAGGCAATTTTTAAAGCATGCCAATGATGTATAAATCTCATCAAAGAAGCAATCAAGAAAAGGCAGTAATGTTTTTACATGTAAACCATCAAACTAATTCAAATTCCAAATGTTTAAGTTCAATCATATTCAAATGCTATGCACCTTCATACAGACTTCAAGGGCCCAAGATCATAAAACTAAGTTTTGAGATCAGTCTCAAATCTCAAGGATCTGATTGGCTGAAATGGCGACTGGTCGCCATTTCAGCCAATCAGATGCTTGAGATTTGAGACTGATCTCCAGATTTAGTTTTATGATCTTGGGCAAAGATCTGGCTCCAAGGTTATTAACCTGAAGTTGGAGACGTGACCAGTCTCAAATCTCAAGCATCTGATTGGCCAAAATGGAGACAAGTTTACATTTCAGCCAATCAGATCCTCAAGATTTGAGACTGGTCGACATTTCAGCCAATCAGATCCTTGAGATTCAAGACTGGCCTACATTCTCAGTCTTATAATCTTGGTGCCAGCTTTACAGAAGCTTACAGTTTGTGGGTCCCTGGATACCGATGCAGTGAGACCAGCTGCACTGCTTCCTTTTCCAGAAGTGTACACACAAATCGGTGAACATCTCTCCACAAACTTCAGCAGCTGCGATTTGGCTGTACCTGGGTCACCCAACATCAGCAGGTTAACATCTCCACGACGAGTCAATCCATCTGGCAATCTGTAAAGAATATAAAGAAGACAATGAAATATTTACTATCTTGTTCCTACAATTTGTTGAAATTTGATATTCTCTAAAGTCTAAGATTCCAAGGTAGACAGATCAAAACACTGACTTGGTAAAATCTGCCAGCACACAAAACAACATAAAATTTCTGAACGAGATACTAACCTCAAACCATTTTTCAATTTGTACCTAAAATGCTCTTCATTCTATAGCAATTATTGTATTTTCTGCCCTAAGCTTGAATCATTACAGACAATATTTCATCTACTGTGGATGCACTTTCATTCCAGGACATAACATTTTGCGTTTTTCTGTTAGACACTTTTTTTGCTAGTTCTAAATTTTGTGTAACTCAATTTTCTGTTCTACATTTATGTTCAAAACATTTTAGTGGTGGTTTTAAATTCACGAAATATATACCCCACAAATATTGACGATTCTACGGTATTCAGTAATTTAATATTTTAAATACCTCTTTCTTGAACCACCAAATAGAAGGCAAGCAATAGCTTTCTTGATGTCTAAACTGCCATAGATAGATGGAGCCACACTTTTGGCAATTGTCTCGTATACATTGGGACTCTTTGCCAGTCTTCGGAATTCCTCTTCCTCAGCTGGACTGACCGTCAAGCCTGTGGCACTCCCCTGACCCTCTGTGTCCACCTGGACACCTACAACTCTGAAGTATGGGGCTCTAATACCAACATTTACTTTGTCCCGAGACTTTTGCTGTTATAGAAAAAACACAAGTTTTCATAACTTTTGTGGCAATGTTAATGATGTGGTAAGAAGAATATCCCATGACAAACATCCTTTACGCAGTGAGCTCTAAAACCAACATTCACTTTCAATTTGTTTGAAATCTTGCAATCAGACCACTTGAATGGGTCACTAGCCCTTCCTAAGCAAACAAAATCTAAATTTAGTAAAGACTTTTATATTTTTAATCAATACCTGTTCATCTGAATTCTGGTCACTAGTCCTTATTAAACCCCCAACTTGACTATTTAAGCCACTAGATGGCAGGTTTTCATGGTATTTTTGACATGCTTCACATCTAAGGGCCCTTTTTTCAAATAGCGCAATAACCAAGAAGTATTTCCCTAAAAACTTTTTGTATGTCTTCTTTGCAACATTTCAAATGAAATGGCAGAGAAAATTTCATGACAAAATGCATTTTTTTGTAATTTGTGAGAAAAAAAATCTGTTAAGTGTCAAAAATTTTAAAATCCTGGGGAGGAGTTTCTGGGGTCATGAACTGCTGATAGTAAACAAATACACGTGGCAGTATAGCTTGAAATACTACTCTAGGCAACTGTTTGGCTATGGGAAGCTGATCAATAATACAGTTAAAATGTAAACCCACATACCTGTTGCAGATATTTTTTAATATTCCAAACAAGAGCTGTCACTTGAAATTGACATATGCCCCCGAAATGCAGCTTTGAAATCGAATTGGTATACATATGTAGTAAAAATATGCCTGTGGAAGTTAAATAGTAAAGAGTAAGGGCCTATAACCCTTGCAACAAGAGGGTCCATAGGGTGGCTCACCTGTCAACAACTGCTCAATGGTTGTAAGAGTTGTGTGCAAGTTTGGTAAAATCAAGGGAAACAAGAGGGCCATGATGGCCTTTTATCGCTCACCTGAATACAACAAAGTTGTGTTGTATGTGACCCATCGTCTCGATATGGTGAACATTTACACCAAGTTCTTTTAAAATCCAATAAGAAACAACAAATTTACAGCTTGGAAAAGAAAATGCTAATTTTAGTAACAGTTACCTTGACCTTGGACCTACCGGCATGGGTACTGTACGCAACACAACCCCTTGTCATGGTAAACATTTATGTAGTTATTTTGAAATCACTCCATTCATTAGGAAGTTACAGCCCAGACAAGAAAATTTTATTTTTAGTAACACTGACCTTGACCTTGGACAAACAGCCATGGGTATTGTACGCGAAACAACATCTTGTCATGGTAAACATTTGAGCCAAGTTATTTTAAAATCCAATGAGAAATAACAAATTTACAGCCTGGACAAGATTTTTCTATTTTTAGTAACAGTGACCTAGTTTTTGACCCCAGATGACCCATACTCAAACTCGTCCAATTAATAAATGGGACTAATGTCCTGACCATGTTTCTTTGCAATCGGACAATCAGAGCAAAAATGTGACCACTAAAGTGTTAACAAGAAAATTCCATTTTTAGGAACAGTGACCTTGACCTTGGACCAACCAACATGGTTTTGTACTCAACACACCGCCTTGTCATGGTGAACATTTGTGCCAAGTTATTTTGAAATCCAATGAGAAATAACAAATTTACAGCCAAGACAAGATAATTCTATTTTTAGTAACAGTGACCAAGTTTTTGATTCCAGATGACCCATATTCGAACTGTTCCAAGTAACAAGAGGTGTTTGTCAAACACAAATGCCCCCCCTGATGGCAAGTGATATCTATTAGCATTGAATTTAAATTTTTGGAAATTTAGAGACTTTTGTAAGCTTTAGCAATGAAGGGTACCAGTCATGAAAGCAATTTACAAGACGGTGGAACTCCTATATATCAACAAAGTCAAAAATCTATTTTTAGCTGTTGTGACCTAATTAGGCAGCGGACCGGAACCATTTATATAACTTTTGAAGAGACTCATCCAATGATCAATTGTGTCAAGTTTGGTTGAAATTGGGTTAGCGGTTTGGGTGGAGATGTTGTTTCAAGACTGACAAAGTCAAAAATCTATTTTTAGCTGACGCGACCTAATTAGGCAGCGGACCGGAACCATTTATATAACTTTTGAAGAGACTCATCAAATGATCATTTGTGTGAAGTTTCATCAAAATTGACCCAGTAATATAGGAGATGTCGTTCAAAGATTGACAAAGTCAAAAATCTATTTTTAGCTGTCATGACCTAATTAGGCAGCGGACCGGAACCATTTATATAACTTTTGAAGAGACACATCCAACAATCGTTTAATATGAGGTCTGTATCACAAAGCGTTGTCTAGTTATTGATCGGACAACGTTTTTGTATGCAAAGGCCACTGTGACCTTGACCTTTGACCTACTGATCCTAAAATCAATAGGGTTCTTCTATTGGTCATGACCAACCTCCACACCAAATATGAGGACTGTATCACAAAGCGTTGTCTAGTTATTGATCGGACAAGGTTTTTGTGGTCAAGACCACTGTGACCTTGACCTTTGACCTACTGACCCCAAAATCAATAGGGGTCTTCTACTGGTCATGACCAACCTCCACAACAAATATGAGGACTGTATCACAAAGCGTTGTCTAGTTATTGATCGGACAAGGTTTTTGTGGTCAAGGCCACTGTGACCTTGACCTTTGACCTACTGACCCCAAAATCAATAGGGGTCTTCTACTGGTCATGACCAACCTCCACACCAAATATGAGGACTGTATCACAAAGCGTTGTCTAGTTATTAATCGGACAAGGTTTTTGTGGTCAAGGCCACTGTGACCTTGACCTTTGACCTACTGACCCCAAAATCAATAGGGGTCTTCTACTGGTCATGACCAACCTCCACACCAAATATAAGGACTGTATCACAAAGCGTTGTCTAGTTATTGATCGGACAAGATGTGGTCTACGGACCGACCGACCGACCGACCGACATGTGCAAAGCAATATACCCCCGCTTCTTCGAAGGGGGGCATAATTACTGGGACTAATGTCCTGACCATGTTTCGTGACAATCGGAGCAAAAATGTGACCGCTAGAGTGTTAACAAGAAAATTCTAGTTTTAGTAACAGTGACCTAGTTTTTGGACCCAGATGACCCATATTAAAACTTGTCCAAAAAATCATTGGGACAAACATCCTGACCAAGTTCCATGACAATCAGAGCAAAAATGTGATCGCTAGAGTGTTAACAAGAAAATTCTATTTTTAGTAACAGTGACCTAATTTTTGGACCCAGATGACCCATATTTGAACTCGTCAGAGAAATCATTGGGACAAACATCCTGACCAAGTTTCAAAACGATCGAGGCAAATATGTGACCGCTAGAGTGTTAAAGAATGTGGGACGTACTGAAGGACTGACCGGCAACTTGGCGACTATATGCTCCCCCGAATTTCAGCGGGGAGCTTAAAAAAGTGTGGCCTTAACTTGCCAGTTTGTGTACATACACTGTATACATCTAAGACTTTCTTAAATTTAGTCTTAACATTTTGAGAATGTGCTTCAAATTTGTTGTTGTTGTTCTTTTTGTTGTTTTACTTACAAACAGTGAATAACATATTCAGAAAAGCCTGATTTTCAAAGTAAGAAAGTTTATTTGGTCACTATCCATAGAAAATGACAAAATTTACCCTATAAAATCTTCCAGAGCAAAGTTCTTAATATTGCATAACACAGATCTAAGCAGCAAAGTTCATGAGGTCATTGTCCAGCATCTTGACCAATATTAATGAATAAACTGGTAAACATCATATGTAGCTGAAGACAGGTAGAAATTGGATTATGACACTTGAAATTTTCACTCTGCTACTAAAATTTTTGTTTCAAATTTTATCACTGAACAACCAGTGAATGAATTGTTCAGGAAAGATTGAATTTTAAGATGGTATAAAGCTTGTGTCAAATCTGGTTAATAACTGTAGAAAATCAAAGGTTAAAAACAGATTTTGAAAGAAAAAAAAATTAAAATCCCCAGGGCCGGGCCCCTGGTCAATTTAACAACATGATTTTAATCATTTGTGTAGAAATCATCAATATCAATATTCATACCAAATTTCATGACAATCGGACAAAAAATGTAACCTCTATTGCTTTAACAAAATTTACCTTAGGGTTAGGGTTAGGTAAAAAGGCCCATAACTCCGCCAAAAATAATCCGATCAGAAATTCCTTAGGAAATGCACAACTAGGCTTGGTGACAAACACTCCTGTGAAGTTTCAATGAAATCCCTCAAGCGGTTTCAAAAAAGCTTAGGGTTAGGGTTAGGTAAAAAGGCCCATAACTCCGCCAAAAAAAATCCGATCAGAAATTCCTTAGGATATGCATAACTAGGCTTGGTGACAAACACTCCTGTGAAGTTTCAATGAAATCCCTCAAGCGGTTTCAGAAAAGAAGCGAGGACAAGATTTTGCTAAAAAGGGCCATAACTCAGCCAAAAATAATCCGAGCAGAAATTCCTGACGATTTGCACAACTAGGCTTGGTGACAAACACTTCTGTGAAGTATCAAAGAAATCCCTCAAGCGGTTTTGGAGAAGCGAGGACAAGATTATTTCGGACGGACGGACGCGACGGACGGACGGTCCAATTACTATATGCCTCCCTTCGGGATCATAAAAATGTTGCTTAATAGTATTTATGAAACAACTTAATCCATTTCATAGTGAATGACAAAAGTGTGGATTGTTATTAAATTATGTCACTTTTTATCTCCATTTAGTGTACTGTAAACAATACACTGCGGACTCTTTATAACGCGCTTCGTTTAGATCCGCGCTCCATTATAACGCGGTCGTCCCGTGGATCCCCTATTTTTTTTTCTAAGTCCATATTTTACCATGAAACGGCAAAAAATCGAAACCGGAAGTCACAATTGTAACATGTACATAAGTGACGCACACATTTTATCCCTGAAACAACCGTGTTTTAACACCTTTCCCAGTGACAGATATCAGCCCGAGGCAAACTTGTGAATGCTTACTTACTGTTTATCATTGATCCATTACTAAATTCGATTGTCCCTATAAATATCACATAATCCGCACAATTCAGAAAGAAACAAAAAAATATTCCCAATCATGTTTTAAACCTGTCGGTAGTTCATTGATGTACATTTTGCTTTGATCCGCCTTCCTGTTAATTTCATGGATGTTGCATTTTTTGACTATGGAGGTAAACAGCGATAATACGAGGGTTGTTTGATAAATTCGCGGACAGCGGTCGTAAAAACAGAAAAAGACAAAATACATGTATAAAATTTATATGTGCATGATCTGTAATTCAAGTCGAATACAATACAACAACTGGTAATAGTTTTACATTAACAATAAACAAATAACTACATAAAACAAAAGGTACATTAACGATTTACGGAGCACGACGTCGAAAATAACGCTATAATGTCAACGTCAGAATATAGCGCCGATCTCGGTCTTCCTGATCTAGCGTTGTCGTTAATACTTTCGTGTCCGTTGCGATATCTCTCATGCCATTTGAAGACAATAGTGCGACAACACTTTGCTGAGTTCGACTTCTCAAGTAATCGTAACGTTTCCGTGGGTGTATGACCTAGGTTAACGCAAAACTTGATATTTGCCCTGGTTTCAACGTTTAAATTTGACGTCATGGTTTTCTCTATCACTATGCGATAAATTGCTATACCGACGAGCGAAAACAACGGATGTCAATGAAAATTAACGGAAATGACGTTGACATATTGAGTATTGACGTTACGCGTTCCCGCGTAATTTCGACGTCTCAAAGTTACCATTTTAAAGCATTAAAAACAAGAGTTATGCCAATTTTACGGACTGCTCCGTAGAACGTTACCATGGTAGCGTTATTCCTCAATAAAATGGGCATTTCGAAAAAAACAAAGTTAAAATTTGTAATTACCATTTTATTAAACATGATTCCGCAATACCTGAAAATTTCATTAACTTTGGATGAACAATAATAAAATAAACACCGCTGTCCGCGAACTTATTAAACAACCCTCGTATCTGTCAATGAAATGCGACTTCAAAGAAAAATGTCAGCTCGTATCGACACTGTGATGATTTGTCGGCTCTGCTATGAAATCGTTTGATCTGCAAGAAGTGTGTACCTGACATTTGGCATATTTTAGCTGGTTTAAGTTGGTTGATGATGCAATAATACTGAAATATACTGGAGATAAAATTAGGATGTAATTTATAAATTATGGAATATGTTCACAATGGTTAGTGTTTTAATATTTATTTTACATTTACGTTCGTAAATGTCAGAGTTTGTGTCATACAAAAATAAAATATTTCTGCAGGCATCTAAACAAACTAGATATACGGTCTTTAATTCCATTACAATAATTTAAGGCTGATCCGATTTTGATCTTGGTGTTATTAGTCAGTCTCTTGCCGTTTTGCTTTTTTATCTGAACTTTGGTATTTGTATGTCTTGTAAGAAATATTATTTGCCGAGTACAGTGTGGGGAATCATGACGTTACGTGGAATTATGCATAATCTTGTTAGTTGTGTATTATGTAGTATATTTGCGCGAGAAAATCGGGTCATGTATTTTTCGCGGGAAAATCGGGACATGTATTTTGCACAGGAAAATACAACGCAGTTTCACTTATTCATGCGGTCGGGATGATGGACCCGCTTTACCGCGTTATAAAGAGTCTGCAGTGCATTATTATTTTTATATCATGTTTATTTCTTACTGCTTTTAGCACAATATATTTCTTTAATATTCATGCTTTTTTATAATCAAATTTCCCTCTAAATTCTGCATGAATGAAATGCCACACAAGGTTTGAGATAAGCTATCATCACCCCATTATTATTCTTGCAATTATCACTGATAAATGTCCAACTTGGCCTAGTATCACCAGCATCAGAGCTCACTTTGTTAATGAGGATTATGATAAAACATAGATTGTGCAAAACAATGGATCAAGGTTTAAAACAAATGTGAACGATACATGTTCCTAATTATTGCTGAAAAAATTTCATTTATTTTTTCTACATACAAAAACAAGATTGACTTGGCCTTATTAGACTGGAATGAAAACATAAATAGGGATTTTACATTTGAAGAAATTGTAAGCAGAAATTCAGAAATTACAAAGTTTTACAATGCATAGCCTGATGAGTAAAATATGTTATCGTCTGCTCTAGTGTTTGTTAACTTCAGCTATATTAAGCTCAGGTACAGTGTCCTTTGCTTGAGTGATAGTTAGTTTATCTGATAAACACGCCTACAAAATTCTCCCTACCAAGGTAGGGAATTCTGCGGCTTTAAATACCAGATAGTACGAGTTATTCCGAAATTTATGATGGCAAGTTTAACAAGAGCTGTCAGAGGAGACAGCGTGCTCGACTATTCCAATCATTTGAAACAAATGCAATTTAAAGATTAAAACAATAACAACTATGGCCATACATTCATGTTCAATCAGCAAAAATATTAACAAGTGAATGGTAAGAGAGAAATTCATTTCAAATAACAGAAATAATTTCTGTGACCTTGACCTTGGACATACTGGCATGGGTAATATACCCAACACACTGCCTTGTCATGGTGAACATTTGTGCCAAGTTATTTTGAAAACCCTCCATTCAAAACAAAGTTATAGCCCGGACAAGAAAATTCTATTTTTAGTTACAGTGACCTTGACATTGGACCTACAGGCATGGGCATGGTAAGCAACACACCACATTGTCATGATGAACATTTGTGTCAAGTTATTTTGAAATCACTCTATTCCTAATGAAGTTACAGCCCTGACAAGAGAATTCTATTTTTAGTAACAGTGACCTTGACCTACAGGCATGGGCATGGTACGCAATACACCACCCTGTCATGGTTAACTTTTGTGTCAAGTTATTTTGAAATCCCTTCCATTTTTAATAAAGTTATAGCCCAGACAAGAAAATTCTATTTTTAGTAACAGTGATCTTGACCTTGGACCTTCAGGCCTGGGTATGTGCAGACACACTGCCTTGTCATAGTGAACCTTTGTGTAAAGTTATTTTGAAATCCCTCCATTCATAACAAAGTAACAGCCCAGACAAGAGAATTCTATTTTTAGTAAAAGTGACCTTGACCTTTGACCTACAGGCATGGTATGTGACACACTGCCCTGTCATAGTTAACATTTGTGTAAAGTTATTTTGAAATCCCTCCATTCATAACAAAGTTACAGCCTGGACAAGAAAATTCTATTTTTAGTAACAGTGACCTTGACCTTGGATCTACAGAAATGGGTATAGCGTGGACATACCGCCTTGTCATAGTGAACCTTTGTGCCAAGTTATTTTGAAATCCCTCCATTCATAACGAAGCAACAGCTCGGACAAGAGAATTCTATTTTTAGTAACAGTGACCTTTACCTTGGACCTACAGGCCTGGGCATGTACGTGACACACCGTCTTGATATGGTGAACAATAATACTAAGTTATTAAAAAATCCAATAGAAAACAACAAAGTTACAGAGCGGACACGATTTTGCAAGAAAATTCTATTTTTAGTAACAGTGACCTTGACCTTGGACCTACAAGCATGGATATTGTACGCGACACACCGCCTTGTCAAGGTAAACATTTATGCCAAGTTATTTTGAAATCCCTCCATTCATAATGAAGTTAAGGCCCAAGTGTATATTTTGCTTTACACAAAATGTAAGTGAAAAAGGGGCATAATTTAAAAAATATTGGATGCAGGGTTATGGGTCTTGTTGGTTATGATGTAGATTTTGATAGTGAAAATATATTTCAAGTTTCAAGGCAATATCTTAAGTAGTATTAAAGTTATGGGCAAATTGCTTAACACAAAATATAAGATAAAGGGGCATAACTTGAAACATATTGACAGCAGAGTTGTGGGTCTTGTTGGTAATGATGTAGAATTTGATGGTGAATATATATTCCAAGTTTCAAGCTGATATCTCAAGTAGTTTACAAGTTATGGACCAAGTGCATATTTTGCTTAACGCAAAATTTAAGTAAAAAAGGGGCATAACTTAAAAAGTATTTGTAGCAGAGTTATGGGTGTTGTTGGTAATGATGTAGAATTTGATGGTGAATATATATTTCAAGTTTCAAGTTGATATCGTAAGTAGTTTTCAAGTGATGGACCAAAGTGCATTTTTTGTTTAACGCATTTGTTTAACGGACGCCGACGGGAACGCCGACGCCGACACCGGGGCGAGTAGGATAGCTCCCCTATTCTTCGAATAGTTGAGCTAAAAATAAATCCATTTTTCAAATGTCAAAAAACAATTAGAGCTTTTAACTGATTTAGTGATTACTCCTTATATAAAGATTTCTCACGTTCGAACAGTGTAGATCCACATCAACCAGAACATCCATGCCATCTGATCAGGATCTACACTGTTTGCTTCTTGGTACAGTACACGCAGCGCGGATTTATTTTTTTCCGCTCATCCCCGCGATTTTTTTCATCGCGGACTGAGTAATTTTCGTCCCCCGCAATACGCGGACTTCCACTCGTCACCGTGATCGTGTAAATTCATCACGGTGATAAGCGGATGCCTCTAGGCAATCATTTACCGCCGCGATGTCGCGGAGGATCCGCCGAGGTAAATCGCGCGAACGTGGTTGCATTTTTACCAACGACAAAGTAAAATAATTATTATTTACCGAACGCTATGGGTATGGTATATTCCATCATTTAAAATATATCCTAATCTTAAATTATCCCTTTTATCAGATTCCAGTAATTATTGCATCACACAAGCTAAAAATGACATGCGCACACTACCAGGTAGATCAAACGTTTTTATAGTAAAGCCGAAATAAACACGGATGGTTGTTTCGAGCCGACGTCGTCTTTTGAAGTCAAACGTTTTAGATCAAACGTTTTTATAGCAAAGCCGAAATAAACACGGATGGATGTTTCGAGCCGACGACGTCTTTTGAAGTCGCGTTTGATGTTCAGCGGTATCGATTTTTTTGCCTCCATACCAAATACACAGCATGGTCATGTTTTTTGTATGGGATACATGCTGTTTTTATAAGTTAACGGCTGTTTTTCAAATTATGCGATTTATAAATGTAATAATTAAAGATAAATGGAATAAAATGCGGATTTCGTAAGAACCGACATCACCATCAAGGTAATTATTTTAACTTATTTAAATCATGCAAACTGGCTTTTACCAGTGTTTTACGTTTAATGGAAAAAGTGGGGTCCACAAGTCGATTGCGTTTTATTTAATTACACGTTATATCAGATTGAGTACTTCAAGAAAAACGTGTATCGGTAAAATCACAGCGACCGTAATGTGTGAAAAACTCTGAAAGCCAGATGAC
Organism: Corbicula japonica; assembly: GCA_038501625.1. Lineage (NCBI taxonomy): Eukaryota > Metazoa > Mollusca > Bivalvia > Venerida > Cyrenidae > Corbicula > Corbicula japonica. Next base: position 342,207 of record JAZAYU010000109.1, on the reverse strand, counting down.
ATGTTTAAGATTCCCTCGGTAAAATCAGTGTCCCCCTTAATTGGCAGCTTGGTCTCACCTGCCAAAGAGGGTATGTCACTTGACTAAGGTGTGAAAACTGAAAGCATGATGCCATGTTTGAGATTCTTATGGAATGTTTGACAAGATATTGAGATGGCACAGTCGACTCAAATTTTATTTAAAACTCGCACATTTTGGTGAGAAGTCATTCCCGCGTAATTTCATGTAAATAAGAAATTTAAATAAATCGGTGCATCAGTGTGCGTCCGCATTGGTTCGCGGAACGTCACCAGGAATCCCCCGCGATGTCGCGCTGATAAATATATATTACCCCATGCAAAGCTGTGTCCGCGCCGATACGCGGACAAAATGATAATCCTGGTGGAATCGCGATGACCTCCAAGAGCTTGGCCGCGGTGATTTTTCCCCCAAACGAAATACCGTCCGCGGTGGTAGCGCGGAATCTGTTGAATCCGCGCTGCGTGTACTGTAAATCCCCCCCCCAACAAAACCTAATGGATCTGAAAAGCAAACAGTGTACATCCTGATCAGATGGCATGGATATACCAGCTACCTGGATCTACACTTTGCCCATTGGATATTAACCATATCGCATGGAGTAAATGGTTAACTTGAAACATTCACGTCAATAACTGTAATTACCCTTGAAGCTGCTCCAGATTTCTTGATTGAGAAAATTCCCATCACGGTTACTCTGTTTCCAGGAACCACTTTATCACACAAGTACCTGTGAACATAGAATATCTACTTTATCACACAAGTACCTGTGAACATAGAATATCTACTTTATCACACATGTACATGTGAACACAGAATATCGACTTATCACACATGTACCTATGAAAATAGAATATCGACTTTATCACACAAGTATCTGTGAACATAGAATATCTACTTTATCAGACTTCCCGAAAGTTGTAAAAAAGTGTCAGACATGTGGTCAAACAAGATGTGACAATCTGTCTGACCGAAACAAACTCTGTCTGACTGAAACATTTAACACATTAAATAAGCAAAACACAGTATTAAGGGGTTTTTTTTTCAGTGGTACAAATTGTCATTATGACGAATATGTAAAATGTTTCATTCGGATATCCTCACTCACTTCCCTCGGAACAGTCTTGAATCAAAACAGCGAGTAAAATTGTAATTTAGCGAGTAAAATTGGAATATGCAGATCAAATTATTGCCGGACACTCGGTCCTACAACATTCCAAATCACATCAGACCAGTCCAAATTTTACCGGACAGGTCCGACGGTCCGGCGACTTTCAGGAAGTCTGCTTTATCACACAAGTACCTGCGAACATAGAATGCCAATGATACATAATTTTGAATAACTGTCCATCCTCATAAGCTTAGTACACCAAGAACTAGGAAATCCATCCTACTTTCTACATGAGCAAGTTTGTTACATGTAATGTTAAACTTCAATGCATAATTAATACAGAGATGGAGAAAAAAAAACATGCAAGAATCTTCATTTGGCATGGCTTTAATTTGCAGTGTTTTCTTTCACTTTTAGGGGAAGGGGATCGCAGCCCTTTTGAGGGGGAAAATTGCGACGCGAACAAAGAAAAGGGGGAATATTTAAAAGACACTTGCAGCCTGTCAATCACAACAAAACAAAGTATTCACTGATCTTTTGCTTTGCTAACACTGTAGTACAACCAAGTCAATCTTGCCTATTACTTTCCAGTGTTGAATTTTTACCATGCTTATACACATAAGCGGAACGAACAGACTGGAAAAGGGGAATTTTTTATCAGATGTGGGGGAAAAATATATACTATTTTGAGGTGGAATGGGGCCCAATTTCTCCAAATATTTGGCATAAAAAAACACTGATTTGTATAGTTTATTTATATAAATACAGAGTTGCACTCAACCTTGGGCTAGGCAGCCTGGGCAGTAATATGCATTTCCATTACTGTCCATGAACAGGCACAATGAATATTTTCATATATGTTGTGTTCAGTGGCTTTCAAAGTTCCCTTTTCGTCTATTTCGTCAATGAATCATAACAAAGGTCAGCTCAAGACAAACATCAAGCTTAGTCTTTGTGTAAACTTTGGACAGTGGTAATCTGTAGATATTTACCTATCACAGAACAGCTGCATGTGACGAGGCATTTCCCCATTGGGCACCGACTCTGGGGTCTCCTGTAGCTTCAACACCTGGAAATCCACACATCTGCACTTGTCTGGTACTATGAAGAATGGATCTATAGGACACTTAGGTCTGCCAGCCTGGTCACTGTAAAATATGGATATCAACAATGACTGAATCGTGATCCTTTTTGAAATCACCTATCACATTCCAGGGTTCGACATTAAGGACCGACCGAACGACATTTACTAGTTCATCGACGGTTCGGTCTTGTCACGTTGTAGGCTAGCTGGACCGAGTGGTCGTGTTGCAAAATTGTCAAAATCCGCCAAAATATCCGGTATAATTAAGTTTCACAAGCAAAATTACTATAAATGTCCGAGAATATTGCCGATTCAATTTCAATTCAGTAACTCGGAACTTCGCCGTTACTATTTTTAAACAATCTTGACATGCGTTTTCTGAATGGCTTATGTATCCAGATCGAGGCTGTGTGATCTAAAATAAAATATATAAAATGCCCGTATGTATACGTCATAGTATATTTATTTCATTGAGCAACAATGACGTATACATACAGGCATTTTATATGTCACATCGAGGAATGGTTTCACGGATTTGACGATGTTGTACATGTAATTCATACCATCCGCGTATTTTATGCTTATTTATGTGTTCCTATGATCCGTTACACAATGATTTAACGTTATTATTGTAAAACCAAATTAAAACAAATGCTGCATACATAATCCCGACAGTTTCTATTCTATATATAAATTGTTGGAATCCCAAGTAATACGACATCGGCCTGTTCCCGGTTTTGTTTTGTTATTCGTTCTGACAGGACAACAGTAAAATGTCAAATATGAACAATCCTTTTAGTTTTGGTCATTGAAGGCCCACCTATTGATTCATACGATGCCCAGCAAGCCCTTAACTATGGTGGCACGGGGGACAAAGGGCTAGACGTTCTGACTGATGTGTAACTATAACCCACTTGATTTCAATGTGTAGCTCATACAAGTGACATTTTTAAGTTCAGTGTTGTTAACAATAAATTATGACTGACAGTTCAGAGTTAAAGCGATTTTATATGACAGTCACTGTTTCTAATATTGATTATTTTTGTTTGTTCATGGTGTCTAGCATATTTAACCTCTGTACATATATCAGTGTTGTGCCCTTTCAACAACTCTGCGTACATTTTCAGTGTTGTAGTACCGTTATGTAAATACATGTCGGTCTAGTTCATGTTAGGTCAGGTCTAGTAGATTTTCAAAGTAACTGGACCAATGGTCCAGTTATTGAAAAAGTTAACGTCGAACCCTGCATTCATACATGTACAAAATTAGCAGGGAGTTTAAAAATCTTGTTCAGCAGCATTAATGTTTTATCAAAGATTTAGAAAAGGCAAAACAATCCATATAAAACCTATATACTTTATAATGTGCATTGTAAATAATTGCACCAAATTGAAATGCTGTTCAAAAGATGCATTGTCTAGGCAAACAAACATTATACTGATATATTTCCCATCAAATGTGTTATCTAGATCTTCACACAGCTTATCATACAGATGTTAAATGGTGTTAAATCCGACAACAAATTTATTTAATGCCTGAAAACTTCACAAAAGAACTTGTTACTCACGTGTTACACTTCCGTGGCAGACTGTATCCCTCAAGTCCAGGTTTGACAGCTATGTTGTTAACTACATTACGACAACTTCGGCACTGGATCGTCAGCTGAATGGCTTTGGACCTAATAGCCGAGGCAGCGATGACTATACCAGGGATCTTTACCAGTCTTGCCATTTGATCAGACTGCAAACAAAAATATATGTATATTATTTACAAAATAGGGTTCATCTTCCATTCTTTAGGTAACTCACTTCCATTCCACTGACTGCAAAATAGCGTTGCATTATTCATTTATTTGTGGCATTTTTAACAGTGACTAATAAGCTAATAATTGCTCTTGTAGACAGAATAAATGGATCTTACACGGAAAAGTGATTTAAAATTTTAATTTGTACATCAGAATTATTGGAATCTGGTTTTCATTATCTTATATTAAAAGATGGCGAAATATGGTGTTGTTCCCCAGCCAAAAGTCATATATCTTTCCAATTTCCACATGCCCCAAGCCAAAAATGTCATCTCTCCAATTTCCACATTAAAAAGTTCCTTTCTACAGGCTAGGTCAACATCTTCAATATCCCAGCCCACTCCAATCAATCCTGCGGAGGTACCCCTTACCTTGAGAGCTCGTAGATTACATGGATTCTCCTTTGAGGTGAGCATTATCTGAATATCTTGTACTTCCTCCTCTCCCTCGGGCCGGGGTTTTGTGATCTCGTCAGCTATCTCCTTGGCAGCATCCTCAAACTGAAACACATTTAACCCTTTATTTCACAGATACACCTTTACTGATTGGGCAAACAGTATAGATCCACATCTACATCTAGAGCCGGACCATGCCCTGTAACATTTGGGAAAAATCATGATTTCTCTGAAATGGAATAAAAAACCTGTTGAAAAGTTACTTTTAGGGCAAAGTGCATGATTTTAAAGATATTTTCTAAGGGAAAGGCACCTGTAAACGGTCCCTACTAAAGCAGGAAAAAAAAGCCCTGAATTGAATTCTGGCTTTCAGAAGACTTCATGAGCCCAAAAGTTCTCTTTGTAGAAAAGGTGTAATCTGATAGCTGTTAGGGGCTTATCACACTCCTCCCAATCATGTTCATCGATAAAAAGAAAACTATCAAAATCTCAATAATGGCAAAATGCTGTTCAATGAAACTTTGCACAAATGAATGTTACTAATGTATCTTTATTTTGCATAGAGTTTAAACTTTGCACAAATGAATGTTACTAATGTATCTTTATTTTGCATAGAGTAAGACACGATAACTTTCTTTTTTTCGATGAACGTGATTGGGAGGAGTGTGGTAAGCCCTTTAAATGTCTGCCTATACCCACCAATGGAATATGTTCTGTTGGTAGCTTGTACAGCTTCTCAGACAAAGTTTCATCAAAACTGGCCACATCATCAATGTCTACCTCCAAGTAATACTCTCCTAGATTGTAGTGCCGTTTCAGCTCATCTCTGTAAATAGAAACAGTATTTATTAATCATGTCTGCATAAAAAGTTTGTCACCTTGAAATTTAAACAAGTCTTAAAAGCAAAAAGTTCTTCAAAAAAAGTGAAAGCTGCATAATGAGCAGAGTCGAAGAACCTGGTGTAGTAGAGGCAAACTGTAAACTAGACCTGGTGCAGCAAGTCCAGAGGTAGCAACATGTCAAAATATTTGATGGGAGCCTGGCAGTGGCAACACGTCAACTAGACTGGAAAAAGCTAGTCTAGCATCGGCAGCATGTCAATCAACTAGCAACAAGAATTGTAAGCAAATGTACGGAACGAAACCCTAAGTCTTAACTATACCACACCCTGGTGAGGAGGAAAAAAATACCTGTAACGGTATGAAAAGTTTCCCTCGTGGAATTGCCGGATAAAATCTTTGAAGCGCTTCTTAACTTGTGTTCTGTTGATCTGATCTTCATTGTTCTGATCCTCAGAACCAAAATTATCGCTGAAAAATATCCCTGGGTCATCAAAGCCTGTGTCCATCTTTGTTTATTTGTTCACGTGGTGTGTTTACGCGGGAAATCTTTCGCGGGGCCGGAATTGCAAATACTCTTCAAATTGGAGGTAACCGGTGCTTGTAAACAAGAGTTGCTAACGAGAAACTGATTTGGTAAAGTTCGGTAGATCTGGTCATATGCAGATAAAACATAAAAGAAAATAATGTTTTTGATGACATATTACACTTCTGAATAACCGTATACCAAAATCGAGTGAATTATTTCTCAGCTATTTTGGCTAAATTGAAATAATGGATTCGTCCCTTATCAGTTCGACCCTTAAAAATTTAATAACAGAGGGTATTCATGTGAAATAATTTAATACGAATTATGCTTAGTTTGTTCTTGATAATTTAAATGAATGCTGTTTTACATTTTAATTTTAGTAGCGAGATTGACAGCATTAACATTGCCATAACTTAAAAATGAAAAATATCCATATTGACATCTTTCCAAGCAACTCACAAGACGGCATGGATGTGCCAGTTATCTGGATTTACACTGATTGCCCTGTCAATTAAAGATATCTGTGACATGATACTCTCTTTACATCTGTGCCCAAGGTTATAAAACTGAGCATGCAAACCAGTCTCAAATCTCAAGCATCTGATTGGCTGAAATAGCAGTCAGATGCTTGAGATTTGAGACTGGTTTCCAAACTCAGTTTTATAACCTACAGCCCTGGTTTCATGCTATTTCAGGTGGAATGAAGGCCTGACTGCATGTCAGCAAAATGGAGAATGAATCGGCAATAGAAAAGTATATTAAGGAGTTTGTATACTCCAAGATCCATGAGCAGGTCTTTGTAGACACTGTAAGATGGGAGAAAATCTCAATTCGACATAGATCTAAGCATGGTTCTATTGCACTAGCTATGTTCTGGTTACGAGTGCTGAGGCATAAAAACAACTACCCAATGCCAAAATATCCATACAAGGAAGTGTATGACAAAAATGGCTACAATCAGGTATTTTATATCCTCATTATTAAATAGTATAAATTTTTAGATCTGCTTAGCTTTTTGGTCAGAAATAACCTATTAAATGAAAAAGTGAACATTATTACTGATCAAATGGCACAGATGTATTGGCTGATCTGGATCTATACTGTTCCCCCATGCCCTATAGAGGAGGAAAGAGTTAAACTCTTTTCATTTATTTATATTCTTAGTTCCATTAAATTTCGTATTGAATAGATCTCTTCTGCTAATAAATGTTCCAAGTACATTAGGACCTTCTTAGACATGTATAGAATGATGAAGGTCAACAAATCAAAATACCAGTTGAAGTAGAGAAAAGAGGTGAGCTTAGTAAGGTGTCTAGTCTCTCTTGACAATCTGACATAGATGTGCATAGCAATTTTAAGTGTTATTACCCACAATTTCTTAATAGTCATTTTTAACCCTTTACGCCATAGATACACTTTTATTGCATTGGCGACCAGTGTAGATTCAAATCAGAGGTCATTGCTGATCTGGATCTACACTGGTTGCACATGTGTTGAAACATATATATAATTATGGAGTAAGGATTAAACATACATGTACATACATCTTGATCCAGGTCTAGGTATTTACTTTCAACCTGTGTTTTGTTTCTTTGAATTTTAGGTCATTTTAAAAGTGGACAGGGTTACTATAACAACATTTATGAACAGTGGCACACTGCTGATTGAAGGTCACTGGGCGCTGGAGTGGTTTGTCAACACCTTTCAGTCCATCCTTGATGCTTACGATGCTCCTACCAGAGACCCACAACCAGCCAGTACTGTTTATCGACAGTACACGGAAAGTTGGAAGAATTTAGAGAAAGAGACTAGGTTTCGCAAAGGTATTCAAAACATGTTTGATAGGGAAATCAGAATTTATGTTATTCTGGTTTCATCCTGCTTTCAATTATTTTGGCCACTTAGGTCCCTACATTATATATTTAATTTTTTCCATTTGTAGATACAGTAAAATATATGTCATTACTGATTCAGATCAGCCGTTACAGAAGATATCTGCTGTCTGATCAGAGTCTAAATGTAAGGCATTAAGAATACGAGAAATTAATTTATGCAAATTCAGATAAATAAAGTTTATTTAGAAACACATGCAGTTGTGTGTTACTTCATCTGTTCTATTTTAGTACTGGTAAAGAGACTGAATGTGCAACAAAATTGGTTTTCCTAAAACTAGTAATTTTACTTTTGGGTTATTGCACCCGGAGGTTAAGACTAGCAAATCTTCTTTAAGCAGCTTTTGACAAAGAGTATACATTTTCATGTAGTAGATGTCCATTATGTGAAAAAATTCTTGTGTTGTTAATGTAGATCATTTTATAGTTTCAGTTGTAACTGTAATTGTAGTTTTAAAATGGAAAAATAATAGTAAGACTATTTTGCAGTTGTTTGACTACATATCAAAATTGACACACCTCTTGATCCTTTTCCCTGTGGGTGATGGTTATTATTTACTCAGTAAATTGATAAATAATGAGATACAAAATATATCCCTATCTACCTACCACAAACAAGTCTTGCAGATTTTAAGGTAGGCCTATTTATATTCAAATGGAGAGAGATTAGTTTTCTGTATTAATACACAAGGCTATTGTTATGACAGTCATCTGAAGTATCCTCATAACATTAATCTTGAAAAATAAGTTATTTTCATTAGTCAGCATCAAAATATGTTGATTTTTAATACGACAGCTGAGACAGATGCTTTGGAGAGGGAGAGAGAAAATAAGGCTTTAGAAGGGGTTAGTGATGAGGAAAGTGCCCCTGCTAGCACAGAGCAGACTGTCAAGGAAGAGAACACAGAGGAACTAGAGAAAGGTACAATCTTTGAGGAAAGTTACTTGTATTTTATGGATACATGCTTTCCCTTAGGCTTTGGTTGGAATACGTGAGGAGAAATTATGTGATTTACCAATAGTATGGTTTTGCTTTAGCATTCTATAATGTTTCAAGCATTGGTCTGTTTTTGTTGCCTTTTTTTTATTGTGTCTTGCACAATAACTCATTTGGTTGTGGGGATTCAGGCATTTGTGTGCCTTAAAGGATAACTGATTAGTAAAGAAATGTATTTAGCTAAGGAAGTAGTTAATGTTTGCAAGCTCAATATAGTCCGATTCATGTTCTAATTACCAAGCACATACTAAAACTAAAGTAGAATTTTACTTTCGGTTTGAACCAGGAAGTAAGTTTTCCTTGAATTTCTTGAAAACCCTATCATTATTTTGACAAATTGGCACTAAATATTGTAGACCAGCATATACTTATTTCAGGTATGAGTTGCTTTGGTATATTGTCTCATGCAAACGTTTTTTCTTTTGTTTTAGTATGTGCTTGGTAATTAGAACATGAATTAGAATAAATTTAGCTTGCAAACATTAACTACATCCTACATTTCTTTACTAAAATCCAGGTGGCAATAAGTATTTCCCCCAAAATTCATTTTTGAAATTTAAGCCTGTTTTTGCCATTTGCAATGTTTACGACCCCTTAATCAGTCGGGGATCTTTCCCGATCGGGAAAGTTGGGGACTCCCCTTTTCACTTTCCTGATCGGGAAATATTGATTGAAAAATTTCCCGATCTGGAAAGAAAATTGACATTTTTTATATACCTTGGGGTTTGAGCTTGGGGCATCGCAGAATACGTTGGAGCTACATATTAATTGCATGTATCCGTTCTTAAAACAATTATCTAAAATTCTACCGAGGCCGAAAATTTAAAACATAATCAATTTTGAGATATTCAAGCTCAAAGTTGAATGATATTCAAGAAAACCAACCATTTTCAGCACTTTCCCGTTTTGAACAAATACTTTCCCGAACTGGTAACTATATCGGCATTTTCTATATGCATACAATATAGAGTTGAGGATGTATCTACATTGTACTGTAAACTTGTGTTAATATCGAGTTGCGCTCAACCTGTGCCTAGGTGTGGAAAGTAATATGCATTTCCATTACTGTCCATGAACATGCTCAATCAAACCGCGCCTGCAATATATTTCATATTCGTCGTGTTCGGGGGCTGTTAAATTGCCCTTTTCATCTTATTCCATTACAGGCCGACATGTTACAACTTTCCAGATTTGGAAAGCAATTTCAGTGATACAAAGTTAACATGGCAGGAAATGTTATGGAGACGTTTGACCCTGAATTTAGATTCTATGCTAATTTCATGATCATGTATTATCAAATGAACTTGTCAGGTTTTAAGTGGATAAAGCATTGAAAGAAACAAGTAATGGTATCGAAAAATATATGTATTGTGCAATGGTATTTCGAAGACAAAATAATAAAAAATACTTTATTTAATCTAATAAATATTTGAAATGTATTTCACTTTCATGAGCGATGTTCAGATTGGAAAGTGTGTTTCCCCAAATTCAGATTTTCCCATATGAACAGAGCATACATACCGGTACTGCCTTTTTTCTTGTTTATATGTTTTTTGTTCATTAGCATTTAAATGGTAGGTGAGTTAATTGGTGATGAACTTATTTTTTTTATCATTCCTGATAGTGGACGTTGATGTATTACTTTAAAAAACGAACATGATATATTTAAAAATATAGATGCTTTGTAAACAGAAATAATGTAACAATATAAGAAACCTGTTTGTTTAAATTGAAGTGCGATGATATAAATTGGCCCATATTTGCATTATATTACTAATGGCAACATTAAAAAAGTATTTGATCATATGACAGTTCGATCCCTTTTAATGTGATTTTTTTTTTTCAGTCGAAAATTATCCATTGGCAGCAGAAAATGTATGTGTTTCCAATGTAATATAAATTTATTTTACCACATGACATACCAATCCAATAAAAAATCAAGGTGATCCAGTCTGGGATTTTGTCACTTAAATGTTGTTAAAATGTTGACAATTAAAAGATCCAGAAACTGGAGAACCCTGACGAAAAAAAAAATGCTGGTTAGCAATCAAGGTTCTTTAAATGCTCTAACGCATTAAATGCTCATAATAAAAACTGTATTTCAGGTTGCGATACTGACGCATTTTCTGAATATTGTGTCATCTTTTGAGTAATTTATAATTTTCTATCAGGCATATGCTTATAAAAAATTGCATAACCTGGTACTTTACAAAAAATCTATCAAGTTGTCATTATTTGCGTTACTGTATAGGAGAATCGACCACCAAATATGTGAAAAAAATGATGCTAATACCTCAAACAACATTATAAAAGTAATGCAGTCAAAGAATACTGTAAATAACTGGCTTATATTCACGGATCACCATTTTACCACCAAACTCCTTTCTGAGCTTTGGTTCTAAAGTTTGGTTCAAGTTCTAATTTTACAGATTAACTTCCTCAGGTTACATATGAAGAAATGATGTTTATAGACGTTGCATATCTACTATTCTTTTTAGTTTTATATACCTCACTTTAACTAAGATTTACAATGTTGTGTTTCACTGAATTGTAATAGCTCGAACTAACAGGTCATCTGGCTCACCTCCGATATGAATCAGCCGACTAAGCTGTTTGTTCGGCGCACTTCAATACATGGGATTTTGTTTCTTGGCCCGGGTTTAAAAAAAAAGTGAATTTTGTGTTGTTGTTTTGAACAAATAAATGCGAATAGATTGTTCTGTGTTGGGCTCGAACCATTGGGTTCAGCCAAGCCGGATATTGTTTCGGCAAGGTCGGGGTAGACATTGCCAGCGTAACGGCTTATTTATTTTTAGATAAAACTGTCAAAATGAAACTTTACTGCTTACGCTATATACAAAGAATACGCGTTTAGTTACATACGAATAACACAAACAGGCTACGGTTTGGCTCGAACCACTGTTTCCAATCACTTTGCAGGCCAGAAATCAGCTCCACTAGGTCGAAGTGGATCACCAGCTTGAAGCGCGATGTTTTAGATAAAACAGTCGAAACGAATTTGCTTTGATTGTTTATAGATAGTGGCAGCCTTATAACTTGGTCCCACCATTAGAAGATTTTTTCGACATTTTGGCAGAAAAAAGCATGTCACTGCTGGCATTCAAGAATTGAAATGAAACTTTACCGATTTGAAAATCGCTTTCCGGATCAGGAAAGTTGTTAGATGTCAGTTTACAATAGAAAATGCCGATATAGTTACCAGTTCGGGAAAGTATATGTCCAAAACGGGAAAGTGCTGAAAATGGTTGGTTTTCTTGAATATCATTCAACTTTGAGCTTAAATATCTCAAAAACGATTATGTTTTAAATATTCGGCCTCGATAGAATTTTAGATAATTTTTTTAAGAACGGATACATGCAATTAATATGTAGCTCCAACGTATTCTGTGATGCCCGAAGCTCAAACCCCAAGGTATATAAAAAATGTCAATTTTCTTTCCCGATCGGGAAATTTTTCAATCAATATTTCCCGATCAGGAAAGTGAAAAGGGGAATCCCCAACTTTTCCAATCGGGAAAGATCCCCGACTGTTAATGCATATGCAACCTGTGTGGATCCAGATTACAAATGCTGGCTAATCTGGGTCTACATTGTTTGCACAGGCCATAAAAGCCATAAAGTCTGTACAGACAAATATGAACAATTTTCTTCTCTTTTTACAAAAAGAGTATTCTAATGAAACTTTTCATAAGACATTTAGTTCAGATAATAAAATCTGTCACCCTGGTGTAAACTGTTTTCTTTAAATCTGTAAATCATTACCCTCATTTTTCTTGCTCGTCTGTTACTTAACTAACTCTAAATTTTCCCTAACTTCACTAGATAATTCAAGTGTAGCAGAACGGTTAAGAAAAGCAGAGAAGAAAGTTGAGAAACTGAAGGCGGAGGAATGCGAGCTCATGTCTCTAGACATTGTAGGTGTTTTTCTTACTTTTATTAACCCCTTACTCATATGTTTTATAGTGACTAAATTTTGGCTGTGGGTTGGCACGACAGATTCTTGAATTTCTTTTACTGAACTCTATAAGACTGATAGAATGCTGTTTGTATTATGACCTTGCCTCTTTGTGGATGTCAGCCAATTTTTTGTCTGCCTAGTACACAGTTGTGATCAGGTTTACTAACCTTGTGAAACACACTGAAATCATTTGTCATGTCAGTCTTAAATTTTAAAAGAAAAAAATTTCCACCCAATGACATTCATAGGTTTGTTGTTGTTTTGTTTTTTTTCATCTCTAAATAGATCTATATTTTTCTGTAAGTTCAAACTTAAGACCTTAAATTATGCCGACCTATTAAATTGAATGCTAATACATGTCCCCTTCATTTACAGTGGTCTGGTAGTGTATTGCGAACACAGCTAGAAAATCTACGCACATGTAGTGTCAGAGATGGGTCCACCTATATTTACAAGCTCTGGAAATCACTTCTACACCGTTGGTTTAACGACCCAAATCGCAAAGTTTATATTGCTACAGCACGTCTTGATGCAGAACGACTTGTTGACATCTGCAACATTATTCTACAACATCGTCTGACGGCAGATCTTGATATATTTCACGTCCAACAACATTGTGACAAAGATCGGTCAATCTTTGAAGTCCAGAAAAAAGCACTAGATGGGTTTGAAACACATACGCAGTTATTTATAGAATATAAAATCTTCTCGCGCATTATCTATCCAATGAAACAATTCAATGCTAGATTCATAGCTTCTGTTAAAGGAGATGAAGCAGAGGTTTTGACAACAAGCGCTGATTTCCACGGTGACCATTTCGTAGAAAGTAACATGGACACCGTGCATTACCAGAACATGTCAGATGTAGAATTTATCTCGAGGTTCTTGGGACCAATCAATGCTTCAGTTCATATATAGAGCCTGGTTACATAGGATTTAGGAGATGTGATCAAGTTGTTACCCTTTACTCAATATATACAGATTTTATCACATGTGCAACTAGTGTAGATGCAGATCACCCTGCACATCTGTGCAGTTTTGACGATATGCACAGGTCACTTCTTGGTAGAAAGTAATCTCATAAATATAGAAGTTAACAGTGTAGATCCTGATAAGATGGCATTACATACTGTGCAGGCTGCTCCAGAACTCCATGGAGTAAAGGCTTGAGTATAAATCGATGACTGTAAACACCTTTTACAATAATATGTGAATGCAGACTGGTTGTTCAAAGAATGAAACAGTCAATTGTAGTTAAAACTTAAGAAAAAAATATTTACATTATAAAGTATTCAGTTAACCAACTTAGAAAATATTTTGCAAGCATTTCCTGTTTTGAATGTGTTTTTATCTGTTTTGTATGTGTTTTGATACCCTATAAAAAGATGAAGTGTACTGGCAACAAGAAGAATTCTGCTTGCTAATTTGAATGACTGTAGCACTAAATCTTCTAGCAAAAACAGATTACACTGCTTTTGTCATCTAATGATACAAGGTATAATGTTTGTAAGGCAAGATACATTGTTGTGTAAACATATGAATTCTTGAAAATAAGATTTGGATTTCGCATCAGTATTTTTTAATTTGGGTGTTTTATCACCTTCAGTTCAATTTAAAAAGTATTTTTTTACCACAAATTGTAACACAAATTTCTAATTGTGAGTACCAGGTATTCATTGATGCCAAATCAAAATCAACATTATTATAGGCCCATCATGGGTCTGAAAACATACAATTCTGTTACTGATGCATGTCCTGCCCATATGCAATGTGTTTTTTTAAAACAAGCATACAATGTAAAAAGTTGTGTACACTAATTAAAATATCATTTTTAAAGGTTTTTTTTTTCAATATTTTGACCCAGTACAAGAAGAAAGAGCCAGTAAACAAAAAATTTTCAATAAACAAATTTTTTATGCAAACGTATCGTCTGTCACTAAATTTAGTTAGAATTTCTTATATCGGCACATGTATTTAGCATTCCAGTGAGGTTATCTCAGGGTATGGCTAAACTTTTTGTTATATGCATTTATACAATCTACACCAGTATTAGTGTTACTATGTGATAATTATTTCATGTTTGTTTTAATTATTGTTATATTCCTGTATTTTAAACAAAATTTTCTTTAGTGTTTTGCCATGAAGATTTGATGATTTTTGTCAGAGAAAACATATTTATGTTTTATAAATTTTGAAGGCTTTACTGCTAGATTTCTAATAAATTTTGATTACATTGTACTTTATGTATTGTTAGTATATAATGATGTTAAACATATATAAAAATGTAGATTTAAAAGGCTTGTTTTCTTTTTTACATTTCTGGATTGGATTACCAGATAAGAACATGTTTTAACCCTTTACTCCATAGATAAAAGTGTAAACAGTGCAGACCCTGATCAGATGGCATGGATGCACTAGCTGATCTGAATCTACACTGTTCACACATGCGATAAAATGATAAATATGGAGGAAAGGGTTATGAAATATCTTTATATACATGTATCAGGATGATGAAAACCCATTGTCACAGCTGCAAGTTGATTGAAGGTTAAAATGTCTATACGTCTTCATAAACACTTCAACACACAGTCTTTGAAGCAGCCTTTTAAACTTAGTAACTGGCTTTACTCTTTGAGTATTCATCAAGAAACAGTCTCAACATTACTTTCACAAGATCCACTGTTCTCTGATGCATTTTAATTCAATGTTGAAAAATTTCATATGCTGGTGTGCAGTTACTTTCTTGTTGATTTTCTCTGTAAAATAAAGGCTTTATGTCCATTTAAGATCAGTATCACAATGTTGTAAGAAACTTTGGGGCATGATTTTGCAAGTAAGTTATGGATTGTCATGAACTGCTGTTTTGTAGGAAGTTCCTGGCAGTTTTACCTAAAGAAGATATGTTTGTAAAAAATGTATGCCCCCAAAATGCAAACTGAATAGTAATATGCGGATATTTTATTAAAGTTTTGACCATGACTGTGACTTTGACCTACTAACCTCAAAATCAAAGTGGAGTAAGTAATTTTAAAGTTAAAGTCAACATAAAGTTTCATGTTAAAGTTGCCTTTGAAAGGGGCATAACTCAAAAAATATTGAAACAGAAGTAATCATTGTTGTTGTCGTTGATGGCGCTGTTCATGTTTATGATAAAATTAAAGTATTGAATGAATAGGACAATTACTTTGAAAGTTAGTCAACATTAAGTTTCATGTTAAAGTTGCATTTTAAAGGGGCATAACTCCAAAATATTGAAACAGGAGTTATGATTCTTGTTGTAACCGCTGTTGTTGTTCATGCTGATGATATATTCTAAGTATGAAGTGAATAGGACAAGCATTTTCAAAGTTATAGTCAACATTAAGTTTCATGTTAAAGTTGTATTTGAAAGGGGCATAACTAAAAAATATTGAAACTGGATTTATCATTCTTGTCGTCACAGATGGCATTGCTCATGCTGTTGATATATTCCAAGTATGAAGTGAATAGGACAAGTACTTTCAAAGTTATAGGCAATATTAAGTTTCATGTTTAAGCTGCAGGACTACCGGCCACCGCCGACGGACAATAGGATCCCTATGTGTCTACCTGCTATCGCAGGCGACACAAAAAGTAATTACATCATTATTGCACAGTTTACTTGATGGACAAACTTCCTAAAGTTAATGTCTAGAATGAATGATGAAATTAAAAGAACAACAATGATCCACTGCTCAAGTTTTATTCCAAAATCTCCACAAAAATCATAAAATACATTTTTGTTACACAGTATTCACCTTCCACATTTGGCAGAGGTACAAATGTATCCTTATTTTAAGTCTTTATGATGATAAATGACCTGCAAATCAGGGTTAATAATGGACCAAATCTGTCAATCCAGAAATGTTCCATGTTTAAAAAATTTGGCAATGTTAAGACATATTTGCAAATGCATCAAAAACCATCTATTAAAATGCTCAAACACTTACATTTTATATGTTTGATTTACCTTTTGCAAAGTTTCATAATGCACTGAAAAACTAACTTGGATATTTCATTAAAAGAAAGACTGCATCTGATATTACAAAACCAGATCAGTCTGAAATAGTTTCACGCATGGGCAATATTTTCTTAATAAACAGATTATTTTCCTAATTACTTTTAGGTTTCCAATCTAAGCTAATAAAAATTACTTTCATGATGAAACATTCATTCATTAAAGCTTGGATCAGAAGGGCCATATTAATACTTAGAAGTGACCTTTAGGACAACACTGCACTCCAGTATGTGGAAGTCCCTGAAGATGCCCTACCTCCCTATTTTATTGTATGTTGTCTACCTTCTAATCAAAATATAAGGAGATACCATAACTGATGGTATAAAAGATAATGGAATTCAGTTATGGTTGTTTTTGTTCCCATTTTTTATCACAGCATGCTTTCAAACAAACAAAACACAATCTTTAATAATAAAAATGCAAATAATCAAACAAGAAACACATATGAGTCTGAATTGCTCTATGTTTTTTTTTTAATGAGACTGGCTCCATGAAAACTGAATTCACATAAAATTTTAATTTCCTGTTTCCTCTAAATTCCATCATTTCATCTGCTCTTTACAGTGTTTCTGAAGATATTTATAAAATGACAATAACATTTTCACTCAAAATTCTCCCTCTACTTCATATATAAGACAGCTGATCTGGATCAGGGTTGCACATGCAATCAGACATGTATACATGTATATAGAGTAAAGGGTTAATGACTTGAGACGACTAAAGTAAACTCTACAGTAGGGACATACAAGTAAGCCAAAGCTTTTTCAGGCTTTTTGGAACAAAATGTATTTACATGTCATTAGTACAAAATAAAAAGTTATATTTTGATTTATGGCAATTTTTAAGATGTCCTTGTATTCATACACCACATGGAACATGTGTCAAAATTCAGAGCTTGAATAGTTTAATTAAGCCTGTGCCCAAGATCATAAAACTGAGTTTGGAGACCAGTCGCCATTTCAGCCAATCAGATGCTTGAGATTTGAGTCTGGTCTCCAGCTTGAGTTTGACAAAAATTGACAAAACTGTATCAATCGTCTGTATAAAATAACAACAACAAATATTTACTGGTTATATTTTACAAAATAAATAGTATTGTTCACAACATTTATAGAGTTTTAGAGTCACACCAATTATTTTGTGACTGTACTGTTTGACCCTTTACTCCATGGGGTCTGGATATTATCCAACGGCAAAAGGTGTAGATCCAGATCAGCCGGCACTGCCATGCCATCTGATTCGGATCTGCACCGTTTGCTTTTTAATTCAGTTAGTTATTTCTAACCAAGAAGCGAACAGTGAAGATCCTGATTTACATTGTTGTACATGTGACAAAAGGCATAATTATATATGGAGTAAAGGGTTAAATGCTGGAGAGATAAGTCTTCAAACTGACTCCTGGGCCCAAGATCATAAAAGTAAATCTTGAAACCAGTCTCAAATCTCAAGCATCTGATTGGCTGAAATGGTGACTGGTTGCCATTTCAGGAAATCGGTGGCCATTTCAGCCAATCAGATGCTTGAGATTTGACACTAGTCTCCAATCTTAGTTTTATGGTTTTGGGCCCTGATTCTCTCGGCTTTACTACAGGCTGTGTTTCTACTCTTCAACTTGTGTCTGCACATGATCTGGATCTATCACAACTTCATTGTTTCCTATTTCATCTTCTAGAGTGCTGTAATCTTGAGAGCCCTCTTTTGACAACCTTACATGGAGGTATCTGCAACAAACCATGTCAAAGTTGTCAGGCACGGACTACAAAAAATTGATAGTAAGGGTTCACACCACAAAATTTGACTTTGGCTGCAGGGAAAAAATCATTTTCAGGGCTGAAGGTTATAAAACTAAGTTTGGAAACCAGTCTCAAATCTCAAAGTCGCCATTTCAGCCAATCAAATGCTTGAGATTTGAGACCGGTTTCTAAGCTCAGTTTTATTACCTTGGGCACTGACCTTTTACACTTCTTTCCTGATCATCTATGCAAGTTTGTATGAAATCTGTCAAACAGTAAATGATTACACAGGACTTAGGGGGACAGAAGTACTCGTACATACAGGTAAGTGCAATTTTATATGCCTCCTACTTTGTGGATATAAATGAAACCCACTGTGCAATCAGTGCAGATACAGATCAGCTTGCATATCCATGTAGGCTGATCAGGATCTACACTGTTTGTATTAGATTCACTGGCCTATTTTTGACTACGAATCTGAAAGTGTAGATCCAGATATCACAACTATGCATACTGATCTGGATCTACACCTGGTCCCAAGGTTATAAAGCTGAGATTGGAAACCAGTCTCAAATCTCAAGCATCTGATTGGCTGAAATGGCGACCAGTCGCCATTTCAGCCAATCAGATGCTTGAGATTTGAGACTGGTTTCCATGCTCAGTTTTATAACCTTGGGCACTGGTGTCTTATGTGGTTTGAGGCATACAATGACAGAATCGCTCAAGATAATTCAATCATAGCTTAAAATAAAACATACATCAATATAAACCTTTATTCCATATACTGATATATGGATTTTATCACATGTGTGATCAGCATACATCCATGCACATCTGAACATTAAATGTGATGTACCTACATCTGTTTTCATTTTTGGAAGAAATAACTTAATATATCAAAAAGAAAACCATGTTGATCCTGATTAACTGGCATTTTCTCCTATGTGATAAATTGTACATAGAGAGTAAAGAGTAAAATGTAACTCACACTGCGATGAAAACACAAGCCCCTATGAAAGCAGCTGCCATCACGAAACAGAACCCATGGTAAAAGTTGAGGGTAGCATTGTACACTGTGTTAAATAGACTTGTAGCTGCAAGACTTGCTAAACTCTCAAACAACCCAATTAAACTGAACAGCTTTGCTGAAACAGAAAACAATTACATTTTGCAGATGTTTTTGACATTGCCATTAAAAAATTATTAAAGTTCAATCTTCTTGAAAATCTTTTTTTTTCAAATGAAATTGAATGAAGATGGCACCATGTGTTTGATCAGCATTACTTGGTAAATATAAACAACAAAACTTTGAAAAGATACTTGGTTATTCAAGCTTTATATATTGTAATGTATAACAAAACTCTATTCCTTGGGCTTCTGTTTTTGGTTAAGTGCTCGAATACAGTTCTCTCTGGGCAAATTCCACCATCCAAACATTTGGAAGCTACATAGTTAAATAAAACTGTTCTTATTTTGTTTAACAACAGTGCTTGAAACAGTTAAATATTTGAAAATTAAACTTATCTGTTCAAGTCTTAATTTTATCTTCATTGGTTCTCTGACTGTGAGCTAAGTTCCCTTTACCTAATTCATTTGCCGGCACCATACTGGAGCACAGAGATCTAATGGCTGCAGATCCAAAACCTTGGAAGATGCCAGATATTGCACCTGTAACAGATAATAATTAACTAAACAGATCTGAACTATTAATAGAAGTAAGATGTGGCTTTTATAATTTAAAATGATTCTATTCTACCAAAATCTAACCATCAAAATTCTTATGTGATTTGGTGATGGAAGGAAAGGTTCCATTCTACACACCCATACACCCCCCTCAAATAATTTACTTCTTTTTTTTTTAATGTAAACAAATTGTTTGCAGGGGTGTGGTAGCACCCCCCTCTCCTGGTTGTCAAAATTAAAAATTTGGTCAGGATTTTCTCTAGGAAACTGCCCTTGGATATTACCAAAAAGCAGGGCCCCCCAAGAGATCTTCTATTTAAGAATCAAATCCATAATTTAATGTGTTAAGACTGTAGCACAGGTTACATACCTATAAACAGTACAAGGGTAGTATTCCCTACACCCAGTACCAATAATGCAGCAGTCTTTGACACAAGTCCCAATATCATCACTGTAGTGTCCCTCATCTCTACTTTGTATTTGAACAGCGGAAGTAGGGTTAGCACAGCAATGCCACGAACAAATGTTTCGGCCCCTTTGTACAGCCCCAGGGTTGTTTGTGACCACTCAAAAGGTTTATGTCTTGTAAATATTAAAATAATGTCATTTTCACCTGTAATGAGAGTAAGTTAACAGTTTAATCCACAGCTGTGACTTTTATGGAAATGGCGAGCAGCATACATCCAGATCAGCAGGCACAACTGTGCTGTCTGATCAGGATCTACAATGGTTGCTTTTAGATACATTAGGTTTTTTTAAGCACAGATTTGAGAGCTGATTTGGACAGATCTACACTAGTCATACACATAATAAAACTCATATATGGAGTAAAGAGGTAAATGTGATGCATCTAGTAAACTAGCTTCCTTTCAGTTTGCTTTTTTCCTTGCAGCAGCCGGCGGGAAAGCTCAACAGAGATTTTTGCCCGTTAACCCTTTACTCAATAGTTACACCAATATTGTGTGGGCGAACAGTGTCTATCCAGATCAGCTGGCACATAAGAGCCATCAAATCAGGATTTGCACTTTTCAATGTTAGATTCCTCAAGATATTTCTGATCATGTATCAAAACAGTGCCAATCTAGATAAAACAGCACAAATGTGCCAGCTAATCTGGATCAACACTTGCTCGCACATGCATGAAAAAATTACATATATGGAGTAAAGGGTTAACATTTTTTATCTATCATTTTTTCCAGTATTCATTAATTCATTAATCTACATAGTAGAAGAGTCTTACCTACAGTGACAAGCATAAGGCAGAAGATGATCACAACCATCAGAGCCAGGTGTAGAAAATGCTTGTTCTTTCTCTTTTCATACACACACAGGCAAACATCCTTGATAGAAACAACAATCAATGATACACAAGACAGTGTATCTCTACCTCTGTCCTCATTCTCATTCCCATGTTTAACATTATCAATCCAAACTAGAGTGTACACCAATGATATCACCATTAATGCAGTTATAAGGCTAAAAACAAACGTGTAGCTAGTTCTATCCAGCATCACACCGGATGTTGCAGTACCAACTGTTCCTGCCAAAAATATCATAGCTTCAAGCACACCAATTTTGATTGTCCTATATTTTGGTGAAGACACTGCAGCAATGTAACTGTACATAGACATCAAAGCTGCAATATAACCGCCAAAAAGTCCATTTAAGAAATTCCCTATCAACAAATATTGTAGAGGAGCGTCCATTATACATGCATTAATTATGTTGCCAAGTCCAACAAGTATAGACCCGATAAGTGGGCTGATAACTGGAATTTTTCTACCAACCCTATCGCCCCATGGTCCAAGGAAAAGTACAACCGTTACTAAAGATGGCAGACCCATTGCAAGGTTATTATACAATATCCAGGTTGATGTTGTTTTCTGCACTTCATTTTCTTCAGTTTTGTAAGTTTCATTTTCCAGACGACTGCAGATGGTATCGTTGAATTTTTCCTTACACACTTTGTCATAGACAAGAGCTTGGAATGTTATAAACTGTAGAAATATACAGAACATATACAGAAACATAACAGGTTCAACCGTTACTGATTTCAGGTCAAACTTGTGCCGTCCACAACTTATTATAAAAGGCATTTTTATAACTTGCTCCGGATGCTCTTTGCCAACTGGAATTATTTTATGATGTTTTAACTCTGGCATCTGTTCAATTTGTCATCATCAGGTAAATTCTCTATCTGAAAATGAAAAAAAGGACACTCATAAAAAAATTAATTTATTATTAATTTTTCAATCAACTTCAGGCAAATATGATCCTTTCTAATTCCAAATCCATTTTTTCAAAATATTCATTGCAAAGTTTTCTATCAAACAAAAACAATATAAAGGACATTGTTATGTTAAAAAACAAGTGAACCAAATGAACCATGTGACATGATTTGTTTGTTCCACTACTGTCCAACCAAACCACCTGCTTCAAATGGGCCATATCTCAGACCCCATTAAGTCCACTCTGGTCATAAAATCATGATTGGGCTTAAAAATTACCTGAATTTGGCATAAGTACGAGCTTTTTTAATTGATGGCTTATACAGGGGCCTCCATGGCCGAGTGGTTAAGTTCATTGGTTAACAACCACAAGCCCCTCATCGCTGTGGGTTTGCCCTCTCGGAGTCGAAATCTTTCATGTGAGGAAGCTGTCCAGCTGGCTTACCGAAGGTTGGTGGTTCTACCCAGGTACCCGCCCGTGCTGAAAAATTAACGTAGGGGCACCTAGGGTCATTCTCCACCAGAAAATAGCTGGAATGGCTATTATATTCAGTAATTGAATGCTCGCCATTATAGTAGAAGAAGACAGTTAGTGTATCTGGGTTCAAGTCTTTCAATTCCTGGAGGTCAACACTCTGATATCCAATGAAGAAGGAAGTTTCTTCTAAAACAGTCCATCTGATGTGACAGATTTTCTTCCTTATGATTTTCCTTGTGTATCTGAACTGCACATTTTTGTACATGCTTTATAACTTAACTTTTATCCAGACATTTTATTCACTAAGATAAACTGGTCCTGATCTGGTAAAACCATAAATTTCAACTGCCTGACTAGTCCAAATACTTTAGACTACATGCTTACCATTTTATATTTTGCATTTTACTATCATTGATAGTATCAAGCACATAACATGAAAATGAAAAAAAAAAGGATAAATAAGTTATGTAAGGTCTTAGTTATAGGACTACTATCTGACTACTGGTCTATATGGAAAAAGCCCACATCTTACTTAATAGCTTTGATTTTTGTTTTCAATTCAGATCTACGAGGAAAGTTAACTCAAACAATTGCTTTTGATGCAGTACTTACTAAATGGTTCGAACTAAAACGGGACGAATACGCATAAAAAATTCTAAGCATTTTCATCGGACTACAAATTTTGTCACGCTTATTCTCCAAGATATGTAAATGTATTTGATGACAAACTTCTGATTCAAATATACTTTATTCAAAACGTATGTGTTATCTTTGATAAAAATAAGCCTACCGTGTTGACTGATCATAATAGTGCTTACTTAAAAAGTAGTAATTGCTACCTGTGGACGTACCTGGTCAATTAGACTCTCACACAGTAGTTCTGAGTGTCACAAAAAGTTCCGAGTTGTAACAAAACAGTTTCGTTCCGACTACACACAGTTGGAACGAAACAGTTTTATTACAACTCGGACAAAAGAGGTACATGTTCTGTCAGTAACGCCTAAACAGCCAGTATTTTATATATTGTTAAATGTTGCTGTTTTCTACATTTTCTTGCATACAGGTAGGTGGGTGGGTGTTAATTCACCAAGGCAAAACTTGCAGTGTGAAGTTTGTGCACCCCAGAATCTGCTTTATACCCCAGGTAGCAGTTACGTTTTTCCGACAATCGATCTTGTGTTGCATGTTGCCTCATCTTTACTTATATTTTTACTAACATTGACTGACAAAAAATGATACAAGTTTCTGTAATCGGTTCAACATTAAAGGAAGACTAGACTGATGGATGGACAGATGGACTGACAGGGCAAAACAATCCTCAGTCACACTATTTGAATACAATTATCACCACATAACTAGTTTTTTTAGATTTTTAATGTCATATAAATAAATATTACAATGTCTTATAAATAAAGACTACATGGTAGTTAACTGATTTATTACATTCTTTTATCTGTATACAACTACAGCTTTGAAATAATGCAAGCTCATCAACACAAAATATAAACTAGAATCTGTTTTTGTGAAAAGCGCATGTCTCCCCCTGTCGCCCTATTGAATAAAGGCCAAGGAAGTGATATCACCTTTTTGAAACGGAAGCCTGTGTCATTTATTATGGTATAATGAACATGCACATATATATATATATATATATATATATATATATATATACTAAGAAATGTGGTGAGTTACGGGTCTAATTTCGATATTACACCTTTATGTGAGGTGCTATAAAGTAATGGGGTATATATGGTACCCCGTAATTTTCAATGCCATTTCTATGCATAATCGGACTTCTTAAGTACGATAAACTTTATTCCCGTAACACGGTTTATTATCGAAATTTATTTTCGGTCTATAAAAAAAAACCCGAAATTTTTTTTTATCATAAACCAAATTTTTATATTACAGCTTATAGTACTTACAAGGTCAGATAGTGCATAGAAATGACATTTAATTAGCGGGGTACCATATATACCCCGTAACTTTTATAGAACCACACATATAGGTATAATATCGAAGTAAGACCCGTAACTTACCACATTTCTTAGTATATATATACAACCCCTGATTAAGGTTTATTACAGAGACCCCATATCTGACGATATTTCTGTATATATATATATATATATATATATATATATGTATTAACTCTACGAGCCCCTGTGAAGTTGAAGTCTGGCCTAAATACCCCAAAGTCAACAGGGTTCTTCAAGGCTGTAACAGCAACCATTGCATGAAGTTTGTAGGCTCTAGGTTAAATAAAACTCCAGTTAGTGAGAGGAAACCATTTTCACTCATCGGGCCCCTGTGACCTTGACCTTTGACCTACTGACCCCAAAATCAATAGGAGTCCTCTACTCAATAAGGACATCCATCATATGAAGTTTGAAGGCTCTGGGAGAAATAGAACTCCCGTTATTGAGTGGAAATGGTTTTCACACTTCGGGCCCCTGTGACCTTGACCTTTGACCTACTGACCCCAAAATCAATAGGGTTCTTCTACTCAATAAGGGCTATCACCCTATGAACTTTGAAGGATCTGGGTCAAAGGGTACTCGAGTTATTGATCGGAAAGGGTTTTCACACTTTGGGCCCCTGTGACCTTGACCTTTGACCTACTAACCCCAAAATCAATAGAGTTCTTCTACTCAATAAGGGCTATCACCCTATGAAGTTTGAAGGCTCTGGGTCAAAGGGTACTCGAGTTATTGAGCGGAAACAGTTTTCACTCTTCGGGTCACTGTGACCTTGACCTTTGACCTACTGACCCCAAAATCAATAGAGTTCTTCTACTCAATAAGGACTATCACCCTATGAAGTTTGAAGGCTCTGGGTCAAAGAGTACTCGAGTTATTGAGCGGAAACGGTTTTCACACTTCGGGCCCCTGTGACCTTGACCTTTGACCTACTGACCCCAAAGTCAATAGTATTCTTCTACTCAATAAGGGCTATCACCCTATGAAGTTTGAAGGCTCTGGGTCAAAGGATACTCCAGTTATTGAGCGGAAACGAAGTGTGACAGACAGTCTGACGGACAGACGGACAAGACAAAAACAATATGTCTCTCCCTCATAAATACATATTTTCACGCATGAAGGTTTATCTATGGAGGAAAGGGTTAAACTTGAGCAGGCTTTGTCTCTATAACATTTCAATGATTATTCTGATTCTTAACCCTTTCCTCCATATAGACGCCTTTATGGGATAGACAAACCTGATTAGCCAGCACATCCATGCTGTCTGATCAGGATTTGCACTGTTCAATTTTTTTATTTCTGACCAAAATGTGACCAGTGCAGATCCAGATCAGATGGCACAGATGTTTTGGCTATTCACTATTCACTCGTGCCATTAAGGTGTCTATATGGTGGAAAGAGTTAAACATAAGCAGTCTTTGTCCCTATAACAATTTTAATTGAATCATATTTTCTATTATAAATAAATGTCTATGGGGTAGCTCCTATCACAATTTCACTTGGATAACATCTCCTGGTTCTATAGAGTAGTACGAGAGAAATCTCTGGTCATTGTCCAGTGCTATCTCTTGTCCAGCCATCTGAAACATTGAAAAGAAAATTTATATCAAGTTATAAACATTTGAAGTGGACTTCAGTAAGTGTTGGAAAACTAGGATATAAATGATCTGACTCACTCATGGTGTGTGTTGACTGGGATTTGGGGATGGCAGAGTACTCACACTTTTGGTGATGGTGGGGGTATGATGTAGGAGATGATAAGTTACAGGGGATGATATCATTGGTAATACAAAAATCACAGTCACAGTAGGAGGCAGGTGATGGCATGGTCTGGATAAATGTTAAGTGACAAGGTTGGAGTGTAATGCACTTAGTTGCAGCTTTTTAATAAGTGTTATTCGTAAAGGTATATTTACCCTTTTTATGTGGATACAATCTAAAATCTCTTTAAACCTGTTAAATAATTTTTCTTTTTTACCAACAGCGTTTCAATGAATTAAAACAGCAAGAATCACATTTTTCACCAATGTTAATCTAGACAATCCTGCACTTTCATTATGTCTGGTCAGATTCTAAACTGTTTGCTTGTTCAATTTATCCTTGTAAAAAAACAACAAAAAACAAAACAAAACAAATAAGCTACAAATGAACTTCCCAATATTCAGAGTACTATACAATTCAGCAGATTAAGTTAAAAGTAAGTTAGTAAAACATCATGTAAGCAGCACAGTAACAAACCTTCTGACTGATGTAGGACAGTTGTATTTCTGAATCTATCTTGTACAGACGGTATATCAGTGCTTTCAACTTCTGAATTGTCATTGTGCCTATAGAACAGAAAAACAATTAAAATGTACTTCAATACTATAATTATTATAGATGTCAAAGTTTATGAAGAGGAAAATGTACCCTAAAGCAATGTTTCTGAATTTTGTGAAGTATTAACATTAATCAATACCATTACTTATTGCAACAATTATTTTGCTAAAACTTTTTTTAAATTGTTTGTCAATACAACTTTGGTTTACCTTAACAATAAATGTTTTTGTTCTATACAATAAATGCATGCAATATATGTGAAATATGAACACTAAAATAAAAGATGTTAACAGAAAACTTTACAATGAAAAAAACTGTGCCCAGGATTGGAGACTAGTCTCAAATCTCAATCATCTCATTGGCTGAAATTGTGACTTCGGATTAGAATTTGTTAAACAATACAATGCACAACAGGATCTGAGGAGATAAATTGATCGGAACAAATATTTCTTACCTGGTAATTTCTTCTCTATGGCTTTTTTGTCAGGCATAGATGGACAGAATATGTTGACAGCTGTAATCAAGTGTTAAGAACAACATTGTGGTAAAGTGAAATGGATCAAATTGTAGTTCATATGTTATTGTTAGATTGTATATACTATACAGATTTTGATGAAATGAAGACTACAAGTCTAAAATCTCAAGCATCTGATTGGTTGAAATAGACTTGTCTGAACTTCAACCAATCAGATGCATGAGATTGAGACTGGTCTTCAATCTCAGTTTATGATCTTAGACCCTGTATTTCTAACAAATAAACATCAAATCTGAAAACTATCTTACATTAGAATAACTGGCATATATGGTACTGATCTTTCCCCCAAAACAAATCACTAACTGAAACAAGGCAGTTGGAACGACAGCAATATCCCCCACCGCAGATGTGAATGTGGGAAAGGTTATGAATGGTTAAGAGCAAATTAAACAATAGCTCTGGGCAATGGGCAGGCAGGTGGAAGCCAATTCAAGTGCAAGGGTATGTCGTGTTCAGATAAGTTTCAGAGTATTGGCCTGCTCAAACACCACAGGTGGCCTTGACCTTGAGCCAGCCAGGTTGGAAAATGGGTTCTGCACATCAGGTTCATGAAGTGAACATTTCACTTAAGTTTTATGATATTCATTCCAGCGGTTCAGAAGATATGAACTGGACACGAAATGCATGGTTCAAATCTCCAAACACCACTGGTGACCTTGACACTGAGCCGGCCATGGGTGTTCAGTTGAACACTTGTGTCGCCCTCTGGTAACTGTTGGAAGAAAAATTCAAGTACAAAAAGGGTAATAACTCAATCTTGACCAAACCAACTTATCATCACGAATGTGTTGTTTTCATCAATATAATTAGAAAGTTTCATGAAGAAATATTGAGAAATGGCAAAGTTATAGCCAACATTGAGTTTTCTTGTCAAAGTACAAAAAGGGGCATCACTCCATCTAATGTGACCTTGACCTAAAGAATTCATCATCATCATGAGTTTGTTGTCATAAGCAATATAATTTGAAAGTTTCATGAAGATATACTGAGAAATGGCACAACGTTAAGTTTTCGTGTCAAGGTACAAGTACAAAAAGGGGCATGACTCCATCAAATGTGACCTTGACCAAAAGAATTTGGCAACATCATGAGTGTGTCATCATAAGATATATAATTAGAAAGTTTCATGAAGAAATATTGAGAAATAGCAAAGTTGTATCCAACGTTAAGTTTTTGTTTCAAAATCCAAGTACAAAAAGGAGAATAACCCCATCAAATGTGACCTTGCCCTAAAGAATGTGGTATCATTAAGAGCGTGTTATCTTGAGGAATATAATTTGAAAGTTTGATGAAGAAATATTAAGAAATGGCAAAGTTATAGCCAACATAAAGTTTTCCTAAAAAGAGGAATAACTCCATCAAATGTGACCTTGACCTAAATAATGTGGTATCATCACGAGCGTATTGTCATAAGGAATATAATTTAAAGGTTTGATGAAGAAATATAAAGAAATGGCAAAGTTATAGCCAACATTAAATTATTCGTACAAAGGGGTATAACTCCATTAAACGTGATCTTGACCTAAAGAATGTGGTATCATCACAAGCGTATTGTCATAAGGAATATAATTTGAAAGTTTCATGCAAAAATATGAAAAGTGAACAGTGCCGATCCTGATCAGACGTCATGGATGTGCCAGCTAATGTGGATCTAAACTGTTTGAACACAGCAAAAAGTTGTATGCATGAAGGAAATAAGAGAATCATGGTTCCAAGAAACTCTGCTACCATCCTACCAGTTATTGATGTATACAACCAATAATAGATTCAAAATATAGATTTCAATCACTGTTACAATAATGTTACACGGACTTAAGGATACAGATGAGACTGTTCTTCAGTGATGCTGCCTGCTGCTGCATCTCCGAGTTCTCCGGTGCTCCCCATACTGAAATTGCAGGAAAAATATAATTACCAATTACCCGTAGTGCTTCCCATCTTGGAAAGAAAACAATAGTTAGCAATTTGGGTTCGACTGACCATAGATGTGTTAGTTATACTAGTTTTTTGAGAGTCTGGATTTAAACAAGTTAAAGACTTAGAGCAATACTGTTTCATTTTTTTTAACTAGATGCCTATTGGCAAAATATTGATCTTTTGTGAAGAAAGCAATGTTAACATACAATTAAGACATAGGCACATTTGTTGTTACAAACAAGAGTTGCCACAGAAGTGACACATGTAACAGGAACTGGGGTTTCATCAAAAGGGTTAACATTGATGCCAATTATAAACAAGTTGCTCTTTGCATTTCAATGTTATGGGCCAGACAAAATCTGACATGGCCTTTGACCTGGAACTGTGACCTTGTCCTGAGGTTTGTGCACAACACTCCTTCTCCCTAAGGTAAACATTCATTCAAAATAAAAACAAAATTGCTCAGTGCATGTCAAAGTTATGGTCCAGACAAGCTTTGACAAGACCATTTACTCATAACTGTGACCTTGACCTTTGAAATGGAAACATGGGTTGTGCCTGTGACACTCCATCTCACTGATGTAAACATTTATGCCAATGTTAACAAGACTGCTCAGTTCATATCATGTTATAGTTAAGAAAAATCCATTTGGATGCACTAATGGATGGAGGGAGAGACAGACGCATGCACGCACTAACGCAGGTACACCAAACCGCCAATGTAACAACAAAGTCAAATTCATCCCAAGTGGGCTTGACAACAAAATGATTGTCCATAATTAATCTTTCAAAGTGCTAATACAACTGGTCATACATTGGTGAATATTTGCCACTGAAAACTTTTAAACAGAGTTCACTGGTAAAACAAGTGCATTTCTTTGGAAATCATAATACCCAGTTGGGGATAACTGATCTACAGGTATTTTCCCAGACACCTGCATTAAACTGTTCATCCAGGTTAGATCATCTGTCAATGTGCCCACACTAACTGAGTAAATTGGTTATGCTTGTATTTAACAATACACATACAACTAAACTGGAATTAGGTTCCCAAACAAGCGTGCCAAATACCACAAAATACACCTATCAAAGAATATGCCGGACGCCTGCCTGCCATGGGTGTTGCCATAATATGACAAGCCTTCAACGGGCATATAAAATGAATCTTAACATTTACAAACAAACACTAAGTTAGCTATTTCAAATGATGACTGTTTAATGACAAGTTTGGCTAGACTCACTTTTAACCAGATCTTGAAAGCGTGGATGGTCTTTCATGAACTCAGCAGACGGTTTGCTGATGTTTAAATCTTGACTGCCTCCAGCTTTTACCCAGTCTGGACCAAATCTCTTCAAGTAATCAATTTCTGCCCCTTTCCTTTCTTCTAAAGTAACCTAAAATGTAAAGACTAGATCAAACATGTATTATGAGAAATAAAGAGGTAACGAAAACTCCAGAGTTTCTAAACACTCGGTATTATGGTTCAGTACCCACAGTTCCTAACAACAACTTTCTATAATTATTCTACACCTAATTAGTATGCCAATTCATAGAAGTTCATAAGAACCAAATGTCCTTACAGTATGCCTCCATGACAAAGTTGCATCCATATATCCCAAATGTTCACTTTATTTTATCCTCTATGAAAACTAAGATAAAGAATGAAATGTGGGAAAGGATTACTAGGAAAAAAATTGAATCAACAGGTGCTCTAGATAAAGCTTATGTCATTTCCATGATCAATATTGTCATTACAAAATGGTATGTTGTAAGATTCTAAGAAAAACAATTTCATTTAGGACCAAGAAATGGTTTTTCAAAAGCTAATTATTCATCCAGATACATCCTGTTTTGTATAGAACAAAAATAGAAACACAAAATTTAATATTGTACATTATTCCCAGAGTAAACATTTAACTGAACTTACAAGTGTAAATATTCAGTATTTGTTTTCTTTTACAAGTAATTTGAAGTTGTACACATTATATTTGTTTTCTTTTCATTCTACATAATACATGTACTCAATTTTTAAGTAATACAAATCACCTTCAAAATGATGTTTCATGATTAACGTATCATGCTGTAGCTTACCTCTGTTCTATTGCACATTTTCAGGTGTTTGAGTTTTGCAATCAGAAGTTGTCGCACTGTCTGAGGTGTTGCGGAAGACAAGAGTGGGTTGGATTTCATCCTCAGCTCTTCAAAACAAGCCAGCTTGTTTAGTTCATTGATACTATTCCACTGTCAATGACAAAAATTCATTTATTATTGTTATGAAACCCAAATATATAGACTAGATTGTAAACAAGAATAACCCAAACAATGCAAATTTTCAGCTTCTGGAAGCTTTCTCCAAGTACAGGTTGTGTATAGTTTAAATGTATAAAATAATTGTTGGCAATACCTAACATTATAAAGGGCAATACTTTGAAAAGGAATGCAAGATTCATATGAAATTCATACATGTGAACACTTGTGATCACTTGTTTGAAAGGGACATAATATAAAAATAATGTCAAAATTAAGATTATTTTTTATCGCTTGATACACGAGTGATGAGTTAACAAAGATGATTTGTGTGTAGTCCCTAGTCAGACACTAGAGTAATTTTAACCCTTTCCTCCATTTATTGCATGGGAAAACAGTTTAGATCCAGATAAGCCGGCATATCGTGCCATCTGATCAGGATCTAAACTGTTCGCATTTTGATGAGTTAGGTTATTTCTGACAAAAAGGCGACCAGTGCAGATCCTGATCAGATGGCATATGTGTATATATGGAGGAAAGGGTAAAGGGAACTGAGACTTTTGTTAATTGTAAAGTAGGAAGATTCATAACTGTTTAAACAAAATGTTAAAGTTACACAACAGTGTATGTTCAGTAATGAGGATGGATAGCCACCCTGGCTAACCTGGTATGCTTCACAAAAGGCACTACGCAGCGATCACGAACACAACAAACTACAACTATATTAGATGTGAAGAAACAGTTTAACATTTTGACAACTAAAGTATGTTTTAATACCAACATCATATAAAATGCTGTTATACGCAGCATAGCAAAAATCAAGTGCTGGTGTATGGTGCTTGGCCTCTTATTTTTTGGCAAGAAGCAAGTAAAATATAGATAAAACACACTCAAATTTTATACTGCAGTGTCCTCCAGTACAGACAATTTTTATGCAGTCATAATTCTTCAATAAACTTTAGTTTATCTGAAGAAAAATACATTTGAACAGGAAATTTACAACTTTTGCAGCACAGAGAGGTCCATTGTCACGAATGATTGAGCAAACTACTGTATTCTGGCCACAAAGAAGACTAGAATCATAAATAGTCATGATTTGACAGCCGTACAGGCCTATTGGTTTGAGTATTATTTAAATATCTAACCAAAAACTCTGCGATTTTCTTACCTTACACCACAAAATCTTCTACATTGACACCGTTTATGCCGGTTAAAAGCGTTGCATATGCCATGATCGTGGCGTAGTGCATTTCGCGAGGCGTATCAGGTTAGCCAGGGTGATAGAACTCACTATTCCCTGGTTTGGTTCTACACTAGTCACACTGGAAATGTCAGCTGTTACTAGTAGTCTGTTGTTACTCATGTTTAACCCTTTCCTCCATATACACGCATTTGTGCCGTCTGATCAGGATCTGCATTGGTGGCATTTTGGTGAGAAATAACCTAATGAATCAAAAACAAAAAGTTAAGATCCTGATCAGATGGCACAGATGTGCTGACAGATCTGGATCTGAACTGTTTGCCCACACAATTTAGGTGTATCTATGGAGGAAAAGGTTAAAGTGTAAAATTCCAGTTTTACACAAAGTAAAGCTGCCATGTGTATACTATGATAGCAGATATGAACTAATATGTTTTAGACAGTGTTATGGTAACAGTTTTGAAAAGACAATGAATTGTAAGATTATCATATTACAAAGATTTTAGAAAACTTACCTCATTAATATTGTTATGGTTGATTGTAATTGATTTCAGGTTTCTAAATAAGTCTGTCGTAGTAGATCCGTTACTGGGGAAGTAGATCTCTGAGAAACCATTGTCGCTCAGAATCAACGTCTCTAACCTAACAATTATAAAAGATGAATTTGATTGTCTAAATGCATAATAACCCTTTCCTCCATAGATACACCTTTATTACACAGGCGAACAGTTTAGATCCAGATCAGCCTGATCAGAATCTAAACTGTTCGCTTTTTTATTCATTTGGTTATTTCTGACAAAAATGTGACCAGTGGAGATCCTGATCAGATGGCATGGATGTGCCGGTTGATCTCGATCGACACTGGTCGCACATGCGTAAAAATGAGTATATATGGAGGAAAGGGTTAAGTTATGGAGAAAAGGGATAACTGACCTTGGAAAAACTGACTTTGGATGTACTTCTATTAGTGGTCTAAAAAACAATGCCACATTAATGGAGTTATTTCTTTTCTCGAAATTACCCTAAGGGAAGACAAACAATGCACATAGCAAAATTTTAGAAAAAAAATATTCAAAGATAAATGCATTTCTCCACTAAATACTTTTAGTCTGAATATTCATTTTTTAAACCCCTAGAATAACCTTAGCTGAATGTAAAGACCTCTTTAACCCTTTTTCCATCATACATGCCTTTATGGCATGGGCAAACAGTGTAGATCCAGATCTGCAGGCACATCCTTGACATCTGATCATGATCTGCACAGTTAGCTTTTAGATTTATTAGGTTTTTTTCTGATCAAAAAGAGAACAGTGCAGATCCTGATCACATGCCAAGCATCCATGCCTGCTGTCTACAATGGTCACAGATGCATAAAAAGGCGTATATATGGAGGAATGGGATAAGCTCTATACACTCAAAAATGCTAACTTGGATAGACTTGATGCTGTGCATCAAAAGTTTTCTTGTGATTACATTTCACTTACTTGGGAAGATGCCCTAGCTGCAGTATCTGGGACCAGTCTGTGATTTTGTTAGACTCTAGGTTAACCAGTCTAACATTGCTAATTCTTCCTTCTACACTAGAGAGCTTCTCCATACAGTTAAAACAAGCATGGATCTGTTCTAGATGGGTAAACATATCACAGCACTGCAGAATCTGAAAAAAATATTATATTTATAAATAAAAGTCATAAACTTTAAATGCTGACCACTGTTTAGAAACTATTCGATTTCATTGACTCCAAAAGTAGTTATAATATATCAAGACAATAATCAGAATGAATGATGCTCATTAAAATAATGTTTATTCTAGGGTAAGAGGTCCTATTTCCCCGACACATGAATGGATTAAGCAGCCATTCTATATTTGATAATTTCCTTGTTACCTTTCAAATAACTAATAAAACTAATGACAAAAATCATACATGTATTTACAAAAAGTGTAGGTCTACCCATTTTGCCTTGAAATCTAAGTCGTCTTTTCCAGAGTTGCACAGTAAATAACACAAGTTGTTAAATCACTCCGCTTGTAAGCAAAATTATGGCAAGTTAACAAATACATGGAAGAAAAGTTTGATCCTTAACTTTATTATATACCCAGTAATGATTTTAGCATAGTGCAGCGTTAATCCGCAAAATTGATACAACTCGTCAGATTAATAATTCCGTATCGCACATTGTACAATTTTCCGATTCTGTATATTTAAAGCTTCCGGTAGTTTCTACGTTTCAAAATGGCCGATTTCAAACAGCCATATTTTCCCAAATTTAGATTTGCTGACTCCAATGATAATCTTTTTTTAAAAATAATCAATTATTTCACGGCCTTTACAAATAAAAATAAAATGAAATCGTCAAAAATGTGAAAGAAAGTTAAATTAATAGTCATTGCGGATATAAACGGAACAAGCAAAAGACAACTGTTTTAGGAGCGAAGGCATGTACATACAGTTCAACTATCCAAATTAAAATATCCATTTGCAACAATCCTTCCTATTTTCTGTTTAAAGCAGGACCCTATGATTTGATGTAAACAAAGCTCGTTGCTGTGGTATAAGAATGAAACACTTTCAAATCCTAGTCGTTACA
The DNA here is from genome assembly GCA_038501625.1 of Corbicula japonica. Classification (NCBI taxonomy): domain Eukaryota; kingdom Metazoa; phylum Mollusca; class Bivalvia; order Venerida; family Cyrenidae; genus Corbicula; species Corbicula japonica. The sequence continues at coordinate 306,612 of JAZAYU010000109.1, read as the reverse complement.
TATCGAATACCACGGTAAACACTTCCAGCATCTTCGGGTCTTGTCCAAATTTTGCTGTTATTGTTTTTAGTCCTTCAAAGATTTGAAAGTTGAATAATTCTTTATCTGTCTTAATCGATCATGGGGCTTGAAAATGTAAACATTTGTGCGATGTAATTCATTGTTTATTGTGACATAATTGCTTACATCATTACTATTATTACTATTCATTATTGATTTAGTGCTTATTTAATTGGTAGTATAATAAGGGTATATAATAAAAGGAACATTATACCAGTATGCAATCTGTAGGTTTGTATTATTTCTCGTTGCGTATGTAAACCACATCACACTCGACCTTCGGTCTCGCGTGATATTGTTTACATACCCAACTTGACTAAAACAAACCTACAGATTGCATACTGGTATAATATTCCATATGTATAGCATGTAGAATCATTACCTGTTGCCAGTCATATCCTGATCTGTTTAAAAACAACACAGTCACATGGGAGAAACTGGGCTTGAGGCTGGTGGGGTCCTGTGGCAACTCCAAAACATTCTCACTGAATAAAAAATAATAAAAGTCATCAAATCTGCAATAAATAAAAGACAGTTAATAATAAATTCTATTCTTAACTGATGTTTAATGCCCCATTGCAACTTTTTTTTTTAAATGAAAGGTCACAGCATGGAGAACTAGTCAAGATATGAAAAACTTCTAAAATTAAATATACTATAGAAAAAGTAAAAGAGCAGTAACATCACCAAACCGGAACATGGTAATAATTATGAACATCTCCTCATATTTGTTAATTTTCCTTCGTATTGTTACTGTAATCAATCAATTGGTTGCTAAGACAAAGCCATGACACAAATGGTCCTTTATCATAATTAATATACAGTATTTCAAAGGGCCACAACTCAGAAAAATCATTAAGTTGGAATTAGCTGACAATAAGCAATTCTACTCTTGTTACTGACACTCTCCATAGTGTCCTTGAATTCCAACTGCTAGTTGTGGAGCAATAGCCTGGACAAGAATGATCCTATATCATGCTATATGTATATAGACATTAACCCTTTCCTCCATATATACACATTTTTACTTGTGTGTGACCAGTGTAGATCCAAATCAGCCAGCACATCCATGCTGTCTGATCAGGATCTTCACTTGTCGCTTTCTGGTCAGAAATAACCTAATAAATAAAATAGCAAACAGTGGTGATCCTGATCAGACAGCACGGATGTGCCAGCTAATCTGGATCTACACAGTTCACCCATGCCATAAAGGTGTATGTATGGAGGAAAGGGTTAAAAGGGAAATAACTTTATGCAGGGCCTTTTTTGGGGTCAATTTTATAGCCGATATTGGGTCATGTTCCAATGGCAAAATATATACTTTTTTCCCAATAACAGAAAAAAATCCCATTTGAATCAATACAAAAATGTCTGATGACAAACCAGCATTACCTGTATCATATTATTAATAAAATATTATGGCTTGTTATTAAATGGCATAATTTGTTTCTTTAATCCAGAAAATATTGATAATGTTAAATATTTGTAAAACTTTTTATTCCCCAAAGATGGAAAAAAAATCCCAATTTTGACAAAATGACACAAAATTTCCCAACAACAGGGGTATAGGTCATATTCCTTAAGGGTGAAAAAATGCCCTGCTATGAAAACTCATGCAGCTGAAACTTGCTGAAAACATGGGCATCTGCTCCTGTCAGTAAAACCTCCAATAAAGATTCAGTGAATTCAAGCTTTTGGTTGCAGAGGAATAGCCAAGATATAAATACTCTGATATCATTCTACATATATAGAAATAAAAAAGTACAATAACTTCATGAAAATCATCGAAAAGGCATGAGCTGAAAATATTCCCATTTCATTTTTTAAAGAAGCATTAAAACATTTCTATGTTAAAATTCTAGCAAGCAATTGCTGAGATAGAGCCCCGAAAAAAGCAGTGCAGACAGCAACTATATTTTTGGGAGATTAAAAAAAAAAATAAAATCATCATTTTGAAATAAAACTGCTTTTGTTTTATCTTTTATTACAGTAAGTATGCCACTAGATGTACTTTAAAAATAATTTTAATAAGAAAATTTAATAAAAATTTGAGTTCAGTATTTCAAATCAATCCAGGTTAATGTTTAAGTTTTCCTTCTTTTATTAATTTAAAAGATAGTGTCATCCTGACATTGGGCAGGTAAACATGTACATGTATATCTGCAAAATATCTTGTATTTTAAGGCATTGCTCCATTTGTCATTCCTTTGTCATAGAAATAAAAAAGAAAAATATCAAAATCTCTCAAAAGGCACAAGGCAGTTCCATCAAACTTTGCAAAAAATCAATGCTATTTGTGTGTAATTATTTTACAAGTTAAGAAAAGTTAGAATAGTAAAGGAAAATAATTAAGACTTCAAAAATCCCTAAAATTCTATTTGCGATTCATCACAAAAGCAAAGCAGCACAAAACAACAATTTAAATGCCAATATGAGTGAAATGATACTGACAACATTTTCTAAATGAACTATTAATTATAAAGAGAGCAATCAACATATTTATTGTTTGTTCATCCATTTTCGCATCCAGGAAATTGAAGGTCAGAAATGCTTTTACAAATAACTCACATTGTATACATTTGTTAGACCTAAGGGTCTTATGTATTGTTATCAGTAACAAATTACTCATGCAAACACTTAAATTGATGTTAAGTGTTGCTTTGTTTTTGTGATAAATTGCAAATAGAATTTTAGGGATTGGTTCAGGTATTACTATTTTTCTTTACCATTTTAACTTTTCTTAGCATATGTAAATTAAACATATATTAATAACATTGGTTTGTGCAAAGTTTTATTGAGCTGCATTTTGCGGTTGGAGAGATTTTGATATTTTTCTTTTTCATCTATGACAAAGCAATGAAGAATGGAGCAATGCCTTAAAAATACATTTTTCATGTTAAAAAAAATCCCTCATGAAATCCTAATATAAAACCTAATAGGAACTCCAAGAGGTCTTTCAATTTCAATAAATAAAACAAAGACAATAATGTAGCATGACCAATTTGAATTTTCCTAATTCAAAAGAAACTATATAACAGATATAAAACACATTAAGAATAATTGAACTGAAAATCTTACCAAATAATAGGCAATATTATTAAACAGATACAATGTAGATAAATACTTGGTAATATCAATAATGAAATCTAAGTCATTCTAAATACCCGAGGTGCCAAGGTTATAAAACTGAGATAAGAAACCAGTCTCAAATCTCAAGCATCTGATTGGCTGAAATGGCGACCAGCAAAGATATTTGAAAGTCCACCTACAGTATGGATAAAGAGATAGGTTGTTAGCTGTTTTTAACATACCTAATTATATATATTTTCCAGTCATGCTCAAAAATCACTTTCTGAAACTCAATTTCATGGTCTAGAACATTGCATTCATTTTTGTAATTTTAACCCTTTTTTTTATGAATATGCCCTTTATCATGACGAGAGTAGATCCAGGACTGCCGGCACATCCGTGTCCTCTGATCTGGATCTACACTTCATGCTGCTTGATCTGTTTTGAAACTGCGTTTGTTATATAATTTTCACAATGGCACCTATATGCACATTATATTCGCAAATGAAAATGTTTAGAGAACAGGTTTAAGTTTAGGGAAAAACATGACAATGTCAATAAACAAACCTTTTGGGCACAAATTCATGCATTTTTCCAATGGAAATAACCCAAACTTGCATTAAAGGATAAAATAAACACAAAATTTGTTTTAACTGGTAAAAAATAGAACTTAATTTCACTTGTGAAACTTCAAATTCCAGAGCTATATTAAAAATTTTAAAATAAATATCATCTATCACCACCATTGGCAGCTTAATTTAAAACCAAATTGTATTTCACAACTTAACCCTTTCCTCCATATATACACATTTTAGGCATGTGAGACCAGTGTAGATCCAGATCAGCTGGCACATCTGTGCTGTCTGATTAGGATCTGCACTGGTCACATTTTGGTCAGAAATAAACTAACGAATAAGAAAGCCAACAGTATAGATCCTGATCAGATGGCATGGATGTGCAGGCTGATCCAGATCTAAACTGTTCGCCTTTGCAATTAAGGTGTATCTATGGAGGAAAGAGTTAAGAAATTTCGCAGGTCTGAAAATAATATTAATACTATAAAAATATCCTGTTGGTTATTTGTCCTTTTGGTTAGCAGCTACCCTGCACTGGAAGATATGTAAACTTTTAGTCTACTTTATAGTAGTGTCATCTCAAGACAAATAGATAATTGCCAGTGCTGTTAATAAAGAGTTTAAGTCTGGTGTTGTCTATGAAACAAATCCCAGGCAAGCCATTGTGTTCATTTAATTTTATAAATGGTAAGTTAATTTTATAAACAAAGTATGTACTCTTATTGAGTGTTATTGTGCTCATCTAAGAAATCAGTGATTAAGTGTTTATCATTAAATGAGCTCTTGGTTGCCTAAATATGTTGAACGATTGTCTAACAAATGTTGTTGTTGTTTTTTAATTTAGGAAATGTTTCATGTACCAGAGTTTTATCCTGACATCTCCCTGAAGTTGTCCAGTGTGCTGGAGGAGATAGGTATTCATGAGAGGATGGTTCTCAAGAGGAGGAGGACATGGTTGCTGCAGGAGACAGTCAACAATATCTCATGGAGACTGAAAGGCTTTCCCACTTCTCGTTATTTCTTTGGTAGCCAGTCAGAAGGTACGACAACACCGGGTCTGAACTCTGACACTGACAACCTTATATGTGAACATGACAAGAGTGTGATACAGGACTGGGGGGAGTGGGAGCCAGGAATAATTAATCTTCTCATGATTCAGGAGGAGACCACTCCTCCAGGCTACTGTATGCTACAGAGGCTAAATAATGATGAGCCTACTGGTATCGCTGAAATCTACCTTGATGAGCATTCTGTGAAATATAGGGGAGACAAAGTGCTACTGAAAAACACTTTTGTGAAATCATTTTATCTTCGACTTGGACAGATTACAAACGGCCCTGCTGGAACAAACAAGCAAAAAGAATTTTGTTATAATGATTATGTACAAGCCTTTCCTTTAAAAACAATGCCAGAATTCCTAGTGTCTTGGTTACAACAGCAGACACAACAAGGGAAGCTTTCTCAGGACATGAAAAAGCACATAGAATCCAACCCTTGTTATGTTGTTCCAGTGGGCAGAAAAGACAGCTCTTTTAAAAAGGCAGAGTGGAGAATCTCAACCTCTCATGCCGAGAGATGTGTCATGTTTAACTTGAACATTACACAATTACAGTGCTATGTTTTATTAAAAATAATGGAAAAAACATACCTCGATCATCCTCAAGAAAAAGCACTATCCAGCTTTATGTGTAAAAATGTACTACTGCTATGCATAGAAAAAACACATCCTCGTATCTGGAGTCCTCAAAATTTACTTTCTGTCTTCACATTTTGTGTTCTTCAGTTAAAAAGATGCATACTACAAAACTATTGTCCACATTTTATAATACATGAAAATAACCTAATAGCAAGGAAACTTAACCCAAAAGTCAAAATACGGCTGTTGAAAAATATACAATTTATATATGAATCACAAGGCTGTGCTTTCCTTGGTGTAAAGATCGATAACATGGGCCATAGATTATTAACCCACCTCAACCCTCTTTGCCACAGTACCTTTTTGCCAGACATACCAGAGGATTATTCAGAGGTCATTTCTGGAGATTTGCTTTATAACCTGGCTAGGAATTTATCTTTACAACACAGTGATCTTCTTGATACAATAATATCTGGAAAGAACACCTTTACTAGTATTATGAACACAATAAAACAGCACAACCAGCAAGGGGGTCACCTAGAGCTAGCAGCATCTCGCCTGCTGACACCACTGTTCTGCTCCTCACTGGGATCTGTGATAGCATCAAGAGACATACATCAGGATCATTCTGTATCACCTGAGGCTCTCACCTGGCTCACACTCGGACTGAACTCTGATGTAGCATCCAGCAGACTGAAGCTGGCATCTGTGTACTACTGTGTTGGTGACTTTAATAGAACAGAACATATCCTGAATTCTATAAAGGAGACATATGATCCCAAAAAAGTAGAGGCTGTATGTTTTTGCTATGGTAAAGGAAGATTCTCGCTATCAAAATTTTTTCGGAACTATGCAAACACCAATAATGAATTTGCAATCCGACAAATTGTAGCAAACTGTGTTAAATTTTTACCACAGGAAGTCCACTGTCAGCCACTAGAGTTGCAATATGAGATATTTAGATCTTCTCAGGAGGAGAGAGCACACAGAGATGAAGATGAGGACTATTGGATGGACTGGGCAGTGGTGGATTCTCTCCCTTATCTCTACTTTCTACAGTACAAGACATATGGCCATCTCCAGAGATATGACCAGCAGCAGGAAGCACTGAACAACCTAATCAGATCATTAGACAGAGATTTTAACTATGGAAACAAAGAAACAGCCTTGAATCTTCTAGGCCAATGTTTACAGCAAGAAAACAGACATACAGAGGCTTTACACTGCTACATAGATTCATTGAATATCCGACCAACAAACAATGCTGCTAGGCTCCACATATGCATACTTGTTTATGCTATATACACTTTAAATAATTCCCAATTTCCTCAAAACACAAACATGACATGACTGCTCATACTGTACAAACATTATAAAGTTTGAAAGAGGGGCATAACTAAATAAAGTGAAACAGGAGTTATCATTCTTGTTGTCAGAGATGGCTTTATTCATGCAGGTGACGTATTCAAATTATCAAGTTAATAGAACAATGACTGTCAAAGTTATAGGCAACATTAAGTTACATATTGAAGTCATTTGAAAGGGGCATAACTCTTATTATAGTTAAACAAGAGTTATCATTCTTGTTGTCACTGATGGTTTTGTACACACAGATAATATATTCCAAGTATTAATTTAATAGGACAAGTACTTTCAATGTTATAGGTAAGGGGTGCAACTTAAAAAATAGTACAACAGGAGTTAACATTCTTGGTTTAATTTAACAGAAAAAATGATCTATAATCATTTTCTGACCATGCAAATGGTTTCTTGTTGTTATTATTTGAGTTTTTATGCAAAACCTAAATACAATTCTACTTGTGTCTATGTCTGGTTGAGATTCATGTAATAACAAATTATCTCACTTTTGATTACCTTACCTTACCTACGAAGAATTTTTTTTAAGTGTAAGATAGAAATTATGCATTTAAAAATGGTATTTGCTAACACACGAGTCCAGAAACACAACTGAAAATGAAGGCTGAAATACTTTGATCAAAATTATTAATTGCACCCATTTTATATACTAGTATTATCCACTATTATAGATTTCTACATTTACCTCCAGCATGTGCAAGACTTCTACTTTTCTCAGGAAATGTATCAATGTGGTATCTAGCTCAACACTGCACGGTTCCCAGCTGGACAACTCAGTGACACTCATGTGACATACCAGGTACTTACCTCACATTTAAAGAACGAAGATTCTTAAGCTGTGTTGTGATTTCAGCTACTTGTTTCCAGGAATGTATTAAATTCTGTGAGATATCTAGGTCAACAATGCTGGGTACCAGTGTAGAAAGGTCATGTGATGGGTGGGTACCGTAAACAAGCATCCCTCGCACTGCAACCTCCTTTAATGTATCAAGCTTGCTGGAAAAAATAATGGACAATAGGAGTTAACACCAAGCTGTGTGTGAGGAGAGCTGACATCTGATTTATTTGCTGTTTCATGGTCAAAAATTGCACTTAAAAAAAAATAGGGGATCCACGGTGCGACTGCGTTATAATGGACCGCGATCTTAAACAAACCGCGTTATAAAGAGTCTGCAGTGTAGTTAGGTTCTGGCATGTACCGCATGTTATTGTGTACTCCAGCTGCTGAAAGTTACTGTAGCAAATTAATAGACATCCAGGGTTTCATTTGACCTAGGAGATGACCCTTTGACTCTTGAAATTTCCAAATTCCTCATTTTGACCCCATTATGTTACCTTAAGGGTCATTTTTTTTACTTAATCTTAACACTTTACTTAATACTTTATCTTAAAAAATGGATATTTTGACTAATAATTGGCTGATTCCCCTGAAATGTGATAAAAATGACACTTTATATTTAGCAGCTGGTGGAGCCCTTGGACAACGTCACTGATATCTGCATGATAAGGGCTGGACTAGCTTAGGGCCAAAGATCATATAAACTAGATTGAAAACCAATTATTATCTGTTAGTATGTGATATGTCAGATCAAAGATTATTGTGCAATTTACCTCTGCAGGTCATTCACTTTTCTTGCCCCAACCATCTCTACAACAGTTTGCTGATTCTTTCCTCCAACAACGAAGAGCTCTTCCGTTATTACGCCAGCATTTTCATCCTCTTCTTTTCCATACCGACTCTCCACTGCTGTCATGAATGGCACACCAAAGTTAGCTTTCTTTGGTCTGATAAAAGACCCACTTGTTGGATGTCTATAAAAGAAGAAGAATATTGCTATCCAGAACTCAACCATCTATACTGGCAGTCCTAGAGTAGTTACATTTTAATTTCCAACATTTTGGCCGAAATCCCCATCAAAATTTAATATTGCTGTCCAATAAGGGAGTTTGAGAAACTCTATCATATTCCCTATAAATCCATCACTGCTTATTTGCCTCAACAACTTAATTTATAGAAAAATGACAATTATATTAAAACAAATTATTTAACCCAGACATCTGTATTCATTGTCTTTATGTGTATCGGCTTACACTTGTAATGAAACTTTGAAACTAAACAAACATCTTTTGTTCCTACAGCAAAATGGTAACTGGAACTCTTGGTCAGTGATTTGTATGTCACATAGCGTCATATAGTGTATTTATCGCTTTAGATACCAATAAAGTTTATAAAAATCCCTCTGGCAACAAGTATGTAGTCAACACAGCAAATTTTAGAAATTGTTTCTTTCTTCATTTTGTCTGTGATAACATTCTCCCATCTCATCTTCACAACTTTCTCCCACCTCTTCTGCATGCACACAAACCTATAATTAATACACTGATATGCCATGCACAGTATTAGGACTCTCGGTCCTTTGATGCAATCTGTGCCCAAGATCATAAATGAATCTTGAGACCAATGTCAAATCTCAAGCATCTGATTGGCTGAAATGGTGACTGGTCGCAATTTTAGCCAATCAGATGCTTGAGATTTGAGACTTGTCTCCAATATTAGTTTTATGATCTTGGGATCTAAACTCATCCTTTTTTTAATGGTACTTCCAATGACATACAAATGTAGTACATGTATTACATTTACTGGATATAAATGAGCACATCACTGAAGTAAATACTGACCTGGTTTTGAAGTATGTATGCCCCTCATGTGTACCATTATGTTTTCCTCGTTCAGCATCATCCCATTCCACTCCAAACCATACACCTATTTAAAGTTATTATCATATTATACTAAAACAAATTCAAGTTTAGACAATTTAGACTAATATTCAATAAGGATAAAAGATTTTATTCACAGGAGTAATACTGTATAAGGTAAGTTTGAAATGATGTTTATTCCACCCAGGTGAATCCTTTAACCCTTATTCCATATATTATACATGTATACGCATTTAGAGCATGTGCTGCAAGTATTGATCCTGATCATACGGCACACATTACATGCCATCTGATCTGGATATGTGCCCAAGATCATAAAACTAAATCTGTAGACCAGTCTCAAATCTCAAACATCTGATTGGCTGAAATGGCGACTGGTTGCCATTTCAGTGAATCAGATGCTTGAGATTTGAGACTGGGCTCCAATCTCAGTTTTATTATCTTGGGACCTGTTGATCAGAAATAACCTGTTGAATCTAAAAGCAAACTGTGCAGATCCTGGTCAGACAGCTCGGATCACCCATTCCAAAAAGGGTATATCTGGAACAAAGGGTTAATGCAATCAGATTTACTATCAAACACTGTGGATTTTTCTGTAGAACTTGCTGCTCAACTCAGGAAAACTTGTAACACAAACATACCTTTAGTAGGAGGCACTTGTCCCACATACTTCAGGGTGGCCCTATATCCATCGCACTCCAGTCGACAACCTATCTCCACTTTACTACAATCTCCACGAGCCAAGTTCTCATCATCCACTGAAAGCATATGACAATAAGGCTAGAGAGGCCACTAATTTGATTACTACTAAATTCTTCTCCCAATTTTACTGGCAATTGTCTTTCAAAGACTGCCCAGGTTTGGGTCGAATAACTTAGCTGTATGCTTTGTTGAATTAAGGACCTCAACTGACAATTCAACTTGCTAACAACACCCGTGTGACATATTATGGAAAAATGTGGAGTCTGCCTTTTTCTTATGGATTTGGTGTTTTCCAGTGATTCATGAAATCATAAAAAGCAGGAATACCCCTTTTAGTAGATCTTATAAGAAACTAGGCATATTTTCAGAATGCTCTCATAAACTTTAAGCAAAAGACACAAGAGCAAATTAGTAAATAATAAAATTACAAAAATTGAAATCTTTTGATTTGTTCCAGTATTCATCTCAATATTATAATATTTAAATTTTACCAATTATATGTTTCAATAAATTGCCATTATCAAGGGGGGGGGGGAATTTCTAATGGCATCATAGAATCATTTGAACCATAATCAGTTCATATATTGTGTGACAGAACTCATTAACGAGACTAGGCTAATTAAATACAAATTTGCATGCAAATTTTATACTTGCTTAAAGCATAGTTGATCATATTTGGTTCTTTACCAATGTTCTAGTTTGGAAAGATATACAACAAATTTGACAGGTAAAGGACTTCCTCCTGTATTATTACCCTGGTAATTTATCTTTTTAAAATTATAACATGAATAACTTACTTGGTAGATCTACATACAAAATTGCCTCATTGTTATCATGTTTTTTCTTTTTGAATTTGCAACATTGTTCGTGATGACTTTAAACCCACGAATTAACAAACTTACAATACAAATCAATGGAAACACCATGTGGATCACCATGTAGTACATGCTTCAACTACCAACTTTCTTGACAATCCGTTACAATGTATTCCAGGGTCCAACTAGTGTACCCATGTTCCTAACAACCACTGACAACCAAATACCCTGAATCAATTAGAAAGATCTCCAAGACCTGGACCAGTAATGATCACTCATTTCACTGCATTTGCATGGTTTAGGTAAATAATTTGTTGACACAGTTTATTCAAAGAGATGTTTGTACGTTTGCGCACTGTCTAAATGTTCTATCTATTGAGATTCTATTCAGCTACCAAGGTCACCTTATTCAGAGCTATCACAAGAGAGTGATTCAGGCAACAATGATGTTGAATTTGGTCAGACTTTGCCATGTGCTAACACAGAAAAACTAGATGGGTGTTCAGTTGAACACTTGTGTCGCCCTTGGGTACATTGTCAGTTCTAACAAAAAATCTAAGTATAAAAAGGGGCATAACTCCATCGGATGTTATCATGACCTAAAGAATTTGAGATCATAATCACCATGTTGTCATAAGCAACATAACTTGAAAGTTTGATGAAGAAATATTAAGAAATGGCAAAGTTATAGCCAACGTTAAGTTTTCATGTCAAAATCCAAGTACAAAAAGGGGCATTACTCCATCAAATATGATCTTGACCTAAAGAATTTGACATCATCATGACCGTGTTGTCGTAAGCATTATAATTTAAAAGTTTGATGAAGAAATATCAAGAAATGGCAAAGTTATAGCAAACACTTAGTTTTTGTGACATAGCGACAGATGGACAGATGGACTGACAGACAAAGCGATCCCTATGTATCGCAGTTTCTTCGAAAGGGCGACACAAAAATGACTTTGCCAGTTTGCCTTAAAGATTCTGAAGCAGAGCACTCAACCGTTTATTCCAAAGACACAAAATTATTGGCGAGGGTAAACAGATCCAGATCAGCTTGCACATCTGTGCTGTGTGATCAGGATCTACTTTTTTTGCTTTTAGATTCATTCGGTTATTCTGACCAAGATGCCACCAGTGTAGATCAAGATTAGATGGCACAGATGTCAAATGTCAGCAGAAGACTATCCCAGTAACTTCCCAAGCCAATACTTTACCCGAAGGTGCTCCATGGGTAATTTGCCCTGCCAACAACACCAATGTGGCAGTTTTTGTGAATACAAGTTGTAAATTAGTAGCCTTGACTGTGACTCAAACATCTGAATGAACTCTGACTGACAGAGCTGATTTTTTACCAATTGAGCAATCATATCTGCCTTATCTTACTACTATGTCACTACTGGAGATGTTAACAAAATAGCCAAGTCCAAGTATTTACAGCATCGTTTTACTGCGGACACAGACAAGGAGTCTTTTAAAATACATTGATGAGGGGTCATATAAACATAGAACCTAAAAAATCATTCATGAATTTAAACATTTAAGAAGTGATAAACTTATTCTTTTAAAATGCAACTTACCAGACGAAAACTTTGTGAATTACCATACACCAAAAAAATGAATGAATCATTCTGTCGCGAAAATTAATGTCAAAACGGTTAAATCGCAAAACACCTTTTCAAATATTATTATCGCTTCAACTCGGCAACTTACTTCAGAATATGTGTTCTACACTCACTACTTGGACAGCTTTTGTTAATTTATTTGATACTTTTTAGTTGAAACTTTCTTTTAAAATCAAAGTCGTCTTCATATGAAGACGCTTGCAAAGTTAGTAAAGTCGATTGACATTTTGTTTTGCAAGCGTGCGGGTAACTTTGATAAGTTGTTTACCTTGGATACTTCCGGTTTCATTTCAATTACTTAATTGACCAAAAAATGACTAAATTTATGAGAAATCATGGCTGGAAATAGATTTCATTTGTATAAAATGCAAAAGGATTTTAAACAAGCAGTGGTTTGGGGATCATTAGTCTTAGGAATATGCGTCGCCTGCTACTTGGTTCACACTGAAAGAAAAGGAGCTTTATCTGACAGAGAATTTTCAAACTGGCTGCAAAAACACCAACTCACAGAATTCGCAGAACTATTTTTCAATGAAGGTATTGTTTTTTATTAAACTGATATAAAATTTATGGAATTGTCTTGTCGACCGGGTCCGGTTTAGGAGACCCAGAGTTCCTCGACCGGTAGGACTGTCTCCTCGAATGGCTCCGGTCAAGGAGACTCTACAGGTTCTATTGTCTTCTCGACCGGTTCCAGAAATTATACCATATTCGCCCGTTCAAGTCATAAATTGTGTTTAAATTTGAACATTGTATGCAAGTGGGAATTCAATTAAATTCTTTGTTAAAATGTTTGTTTATTTTATGTGAAGGTGCATTCACATGTGAAATAATAATAGCACCAATTGCTTGTCGTCAGATGTTTCGACTATTAAAACGTTAAAACTATCAATTCTAATTGATCTACTTGGTTTGCTGTTGCGAAATATTAAATATGTCGCAGCAGCTATGTTAAATGCTGCCGTTCACAGGGTCGGTAAATAGCCTATTGTTTGTTGTTACTCAATAAATTACAACAGATAAGTTTCTATTATTTTGTTCCCTTTAGAAGAACTAAAGAACAATATCCTAATGGTGTGATTATATGTTGATGGTTCAACGTTAATTCTACATTGGAATCATATTTTTATAAAATAATAAACATGGATGTCGGAATAGTATATTGTGCTAAAGTTTTTCCACAGAGTTTTTAAAATGTCTATCAATTTTCAAATTTGAGAATATTTTCAAGATTATGACAGTTTAGTCAAAATTTTGAAATACCAAAAACAAGTAAATGTGCAGTTTTTTTTACAAGAGCCTCTAGATCAGTTGCTGCATTCAAAATGCTAGCATCAAAGAATAATTTTAACGAGGATATTAACTTTAGCGAGTTAACTTACAGTTGTATACACTGAGGCAGGAAATTTGGTTGGAAAAAAACAAATGAGGTATGTACTTTATAAAATTTTGTCATACGCATTGCGGAGACCACTCATGACTTTCAAATGCTCATTTGTAGGCTAAAATTTTATTAAATTTTTGTACTTTATAATAAAATTGATTTCAGTAATCAAAACACATAGTTTTACTTATCGATGACATGAGGTGGTACTTACATGAGTATGAAAGGACCCCACATAAAAAACAATCTCCGTTTACAATTTGTTACGGACTGAGTGCCTGGTAATCAGTCATTTTCGGTATCAGACGTGTTGTGTAGGCACTAATTTCGAAAAAGCCAATATCAAACAGCGATGTTCATTATAAGGAACCTAATTATAATCCTATCCGGAGCCAGTCAAGGAGAAAATAGTACCTGTATATTCTCCTTGACCGGAGACAGTCCTACCCTATAATCTCCTCGACGGGCAGTCATCAATAAATTCTAATGAATGTACTAAAAGTCATGTACAGCTGAGCTCTTGCGAGAGGGAGATTTTGGCAATAAAATAGGTGAAATCGGTCAGAGTTGGCCGTGCTCTAGCTTCAAATGAACAATGACTTTACCTCAAAGATTTTAAAATAGCTTATATAAAATATCATGTTCATGTATATTTACCTAACTAAAGAAATGCTCTTAACATCCAATATTAAACTTAAGCCCCATCCTTAAATTCATTGATCCCATTGATTTTCTATGATAACAGCCTTAAGGTTTTAGAACTGTAATATGCACTTTTGCAGATTGGGATTTTGTTGTTTTCATTTCCAAGTACATCCATTTAGACATCTAAACAAAAGTTTTAAAAACCATTTACCGTGCGTAACTCGGGAAATTCAGTATTTTAGAAAAGGACCCTCTTTTTCGAAAAATGGGCTGTAAAATCAAACATACTAGAAGCTAAATACATCTCCATTTCTTTCAAACCTTGTAAAATTTTGTAAAATAAAGGCTAATTGTTAAAGGACATAATACCTGAACAGGAGAAAACAAGCATTATGTTTAGAATTTATTTCTAACACTTTATAAATTGACTTTTTTTAAGTGCACCCCAGCTTCGGAAATGCACATTTTTCCGAGCTGCAAAAATTAAGCAAGTTTTTATCTGTCATTTTTGTGCACGTTTAATGCAGTAAAATAATTATGTTATACATAAAAATTATCTGCAATGTGTATGGAGTCAAATAATAAAAAATCAAAGCACTTCACCGTCTCGTTTTCATTTTATTGGCCTACAAAATATATACCTAAGGCCCAGACCAAACGGTTAAAAACCACAAAAACCAAAGGGCCTGGTTTACGAATGGTCATTTTTTTGATACCCCTTCAAATGTTTTGAAAAACAAGAAATACGCAAGCCATCAGCTTTGCTGGTTAAAATTTAACTTCAAAAAAAGTAATTTTGGCAACTGTAACCATAGCAACCAAAGTGTTCTTTTATAGGGAAAAATCATCGTGCAAACACATAAAATTACTTTTATAGGACAAGTATCACAAAAATTACTGTTAAAATATAGAAACAATAAAATAGCAACATTTTCCTAAATGAAAGTACAGATTCCACAATCATTTTGGTTTCAAATCGCATTCTGTTGCTGTATTATAAAAGAATCAGTATTTTGTAATATTATCATTACAATATTTTTAGTTATCATGGCTGCTAAATGAAGATGAAGAATAAAAACAATTATTTTCGAATTTTAAAACTATTGATTATACCATTTTTCCAAAAAATACCTGACAATAAAAAAAGGAGAAAAAGGAAAAAAAAGTTCCTCTCCTGAGGATTGAACCGAGTCCATCAAAATGAAAATTCCTGATTGTTACCATTGCGCCACAGAGGATTGATCAAATCAATGTCAATTACATATAACCAGTATTCATTGCTGAGTGTTTTTCAAGAATGTTAGATGATGCAATAAACTGAAGTTTTTTTTTATTATAACCAATAAAGATTTCTTGTAACCAATACATGTGATTTATCTACTAATTCTTTTAATATACAACACCATCATGTAATTACCCTAAATACTGCCCCAAACAAACAACTCTAGAAATCTTTCATCTGATCCTGGAACTTGCATGTCATCAGCAACATTTGCAAGGGGGGTGGGGGGCACTAAAAAGAAGTATGATGAGAAGGATGGTCAACATCATTTCTTTTTAGTCTCACCACTTCACCCTGAAGTCTCCTCACTTTTTCTTCAGCTGACCTGAGGGGGAAGACCTGATATGTCTCCCTAAAATTTCAATGTGGTTAGAGCTCTGGTACAGTTGCCGACTGGCATTCACTTGTACTATTGTCTTTATACAATGTACTACAGAATAATCACTAACAGAGGTTTCTTGTTAACTTTGTCTTGTACCATAATCAGTTTAATTTTAAACCTTATTTTGCTCACCTTGTACCACAAATACCATATTGTCAGATTTCCCATATTTCTTTGTCACTTGTTCTGTGATGGAGTTCGCTGATCATCCGGGCTGTAGAATTCTGGCTTTAAAATATGATTTCAGTTTAAAAATTAAAAAGCCTGGCAGACAATTGTCTGATACAAAATTTTAATTGGATGCCCATTAACTTATTTACTCCTTATACAAACATGTGGGTTTGATCTCTGTGGAACCAGTGTAGATCCAGATCAACTGGTACATCTGTGGTGTCTGAACTTGATCTGTACTGGTCACTTTTTGGTCCGAAGTAACCTTATGAATTAAAAAAGTGAACAGTGTAGATCCTGATCAGATGGGTCTACACTGTTTGCCCATATAAGTGATAAAAGTCATATACATGTGTATCAGGTATAGGGTTAAGACATATTTAACATTTGTTTACAGGAATCGAATATGTTGATGGCCTGGTTCATTTTGATGTGGACAAGGCCAAGGCGTTTCAGAAGGTTTCTAAGGAAAGGAAATCCCGAGTGAAGCAGGGTATTCGCCAACTACAACAACAAGCCATACTGACAACTTGGCTACGAACCAAAGGAATTTCTGAAGATTATTTGTACAAGTAATACATCGTCTGAAATTTCACTTTGTATTTTTTATCGTTTGACAGAAATCTTCTTAGCTAGTTAGATGACATATTTGTACATTTAACCCTTTATGCAATAAAGTAGGTGGCAACCTATGTAGATCCAGATCAGATGACACAGATCTGCAAGCTGATCTGGATTATCGCTGGTCATCCATGTGATCAACTCTAGCTTCAGAATATAAAGTGTTTGTTCAATGATTTTAGATAGATCTTCCAGGTACTGTTGGTTTTCTTTTTGGGGGTGGGGGCGCAGTAATTTGAGGCTGCACTGCATAAGTATGGACCTATGATGAACAATAACTTTAACTTTAAGAGCATGCATCATTACCTTAGTGCCTAAATGGTGTTAGTTCCATTTGTAATATTGTGTTTGCACAAAGTTACTGACATAAAATGCCATTGTTTTCACTTGCTTAACCCTTTCCTCCATAAACACGCCTTTATTGCAAGGGCTAACAGTTTAGATCCAGATCAGCCGGCACATCCATGCTGTCTGATGAGGATCTAAACTGTTGTGCTGGCTGATCTGGATCTACTATGACCAAGGGTTGCCAGCAGGGATTTTGGTGTCACGGGGAATTAGCTCACTGGCCCATGCTGTCAACTATCCCAAGGTCAAGGGGGTCATAGACTTGGGTTGTTGTCCTGGTCTTAGGTCAGGACAAGTGTTCAAGTAAACTCCAGTTAAGTTTTCAGTATGTTTTATTATGCTTGAAAATGGTTTCCAAATATTTAAACAAAGTCCACAATGTTAATTTTAACAAAACTATCCTCTTATTGACAAGCACCCAATATTTTAAGATTCTAAGTTCCAAACTTGATGTTAACTGTCCAAAAGCAAGAATACGACTGACTAACAAATCTTCAAGATTGCAATTTATAACAACAACAGATTTGTTGCCTAATAAACAAACATAGGTTTCTATAGTGCATTATCTACTGTTGTTCTTAGCAATGTAGTCAAGAAACAGAATTAATTCAAGATAATACATGTCCAAAATCAAAAATTATCTAAATTGTTAAGTAATCAGCTTTACCAAAAGGTGAGAACAACTATATACTAATACTGTCACAGTTTTCTTAAGTTTCAAATTTTGAGCAGATTTATGAAATTTATAGTGATATTAAATATGATATGATTATGCAATAATCATAGTTGGGGTAGGGAATGCTATGTCACACTTCACCCTCCCTTGTAAAAATGATTGTCCTCAATCATGATGCGGATGTGATATAAAATCAAAACAATAATTAACAATTAGAATAAAATGCAACATTCAAAGTCATACATACATTTTCCGCGGCTAATATACACACAAACATTCATCATTGAGCATAACTGTTATATATTATAGTATAGATTTATTTATTTTTTAAATATTTTACTCTTTTTTTTTTTTTTTAAACACATATTGACTTAGCACTTGATCACTTTTTGATAATATATTTTGTCAATTATTATGTTTTATAAAAATGCAATTTACTTAAATTCAAAACTACCGGTATGTACATTGAATCATAAAATGTATATGTAAGATATGTACAGGTAAGGTACCTTAATGAAAATAAACACACTATGAATATGAAGAAATAGCATTCAACTTGACAATTCTATAAGTGAGAATCAAATTTCAGATAGAAATTATGGAAATATAACACTAATTAGAAGATTGAGCATTTGGCAAGACACTTATGCCACAATGTAATGCTTATAAAATATCAATAGTTGAAATTGCATCAACAATATGTAATAATTGAAGGCTTCAAATTCTTAGCATACGCTTGGCTTTATCATATGACTAGAACATGCTGACTTTCTTTGATTAGCCTTGATAAATCGTGAGTCAATACTCAGCATTTAGTTGTGAAAAGTTTTCGCTCTGCAACAGTTCTTTATGGTTAGATCATATGAAAACACTAACAGTGCTATGCGACTTTACAAGGATCCACCACAGTAGGATAGATGTATAGTTTGTGTAATTTCGTTGTCGTCAATTGAACTGGTATGAGCACTTCGTAAGCTCCAGTTTTAAGTTCGTTACAGTCGATTATGGCAAGATCGTATGAAAACACAATAGTGGTACGCAACTTTTTGTGATCTCCCATGGAATGATTATGTAATATCCTATATAGATATAATAGCAGTTTGTTTGGTAGAATATGCCTTAGGATTAATGCCTTAAGCACTTTGCAACTTGTCATCATCATAGTCTATGGCAGAGTTTCTGTTTTAATGCAGCATCTCATAGATTGCGATTAACATCTTCAATGTAGAATAGTTTGCTTGTGCTACATGTATCACAGTCTATTTATGACTCACTTTAATAGATCAATTGGCACACATGTGGATCTGGTTTTGTGAAATATTCAAAATTCCATGGTATATACTCCACTATTACTAGCAACAGTTGCACATTGATTCTTAGAGGTATTTGAACATTTGGTTTTGGAACAATCAGTTTGAAAAATGTTACTTATTTTCTTCATTAATTAGAATTATAACAATTTATGTAAATAAACAATTTCTGCAAAATAAATTTCTTATAGGAAAATATCAATTATAATACATTGACTTTTGGTAGTGTGATTGCATGTCAAGTGCTCCTTCACCGAAACAAAATGTGAAGTATAACTTTAGCAAAATTTGTTTTCACTGGGAAATGGAAAGTAATTTTTTTTTTTAATTAACTGAATTTGCTGAAATAGTCTAAAACTGTTTTGGTATTTTATTTGACTTGAATAGTTGACCATTACATTTGATCTTTTTGGCAATTCTGAACAGAAGCTGTCTTACTAGCTTGATTGGTGCTTGAGAGAAGGGAAGCCAAATAGGATGGCGAGAAGCAGTGTGATATACTTTAAAGTAGGTGGTTTCCACTGGATGACTGAGATCATATGTAATAACACCTCGAATCATTTTCCCTTCAATTTTCTGTCCACTGTCAAGAATACCAGTGTTGCTATGCCAAATTTCATAATCAGCATGTTTCAAAAGATCAAAGAGGGTGTTGAGATAGGGCTGCATATGTTCTTTCCTGTCTGATATTGGAAATGGAATTGAACCTGTGCACAGCGTTCCTTTGTTATTGTGTATCGTGTGCTGATTTGACAAGGAGTAGGTTTCTGTATATCCAGTCACATAAGAATCATAATTGCGAGGTTTTGGCCTAGTGGAATCAAAAGAAACCAGATTTACATTAGGTAAGTTGTCGAAAAACTTATGATGCCTAAGGGGCTTTTTGCGCTTTTTACCTGACATGGTTTTGTTTGCATGATATTCCCTAATGAATACTTCTGGAATAGAGGTTGCATATTCCCAAGTACTAGGTTTCTGGGGATCTTTCCATTTTATTCTGTAGTACAGGGTGTCTTTAGTACGTTGGCATGAAATAATTTTGTCAATATCATTTGAAGAGATAGTTTTTGGTTCACTAATCTGTTGAGTAGGGGTAGTTGAATCTAGCTGTTTTGAAGTGGAGGGTTGAATTTGTTGTTGAATGGTGTTTTGTTGTGACTGGTTTTGATTGGAATTTTGTGTTTGGTGATCAGAACTAATAGAAGTAGATGGTTCATTTGTAAGTGTTGGATTTTGATTAGAAGGTTTGTTTAAGGGAGTTGATTTCTTTTGGCTGTTTTTAGCTTTTGTGGTTTTGTTAAGTGGTTGTTTGCCTTTGGATGGAGGAGTGTTAGTTGATTCTGCAAGGTTTTCCTGCTGGTTGGGTTGTTCTGGTTGCATTTCCTCATCATTTAGGGGTTCAGTCAGGTTTTCATAGCCAGGAGGAGGGTTAGTTGGTCTGTCTGCAGGGTCAAAATAGGGTTTTAGCCTGGTAGCATTTACCATCACTTTGACTTCGCGATTGTCACTACAGCGTCTCAGTTTGTATGTATTGTTAGGACCAAGAAGTGTTATGTAATAGGGACCAACCCATTTCCTGTGAAGTTTGGGGGCCATTCCAGGGGGCACTTTAGTACAATACAGCCATACTCTTTCTGCTGGTTTAAAGTCTGCAGGCTGACTGTGTTTATCATACTGGTTCTTGTATTTCTCCTGAGCATGTTTGATGTTCTCAGCAGCAATTTTTCTAGCTATTTCTAAATTCTGCAAGACTTGAGCAAGGTGAGTTTTAAATTCAGTTGAAAGAGTAGATTTAGGTGTAAGAGAAGTATCTATTGGTAACCGCATCTCACGACCAAAGAGCAAAAAGAAAGGAGAATATTTAGTTGACTGAGTTGCAGGAGTCATTCGATATGCCATCATAATGCTTGGTAGAAGTTCTGGCCAATCATCTTGTTTTCCTGTGCAATACAGTCGAAGAGACTGAAGAATGACAGAATTCATGCGTTCTACAGAACCATTCATAAGAGGTCTATAGCTACTGGTATAGTACCGAGTGATTTGAAAGAGTTCACAAAGAGCTTTGACAAGTTTTGATAGAAAGTTTTGGCCTCGATCAGATACAAGTACATTAGGAGCACCGTATCGACATATGCATTCTCTGAACAGAACAGAAGCAACTTCAGTGGCTTCTTGAGTGTGAAGAGGGAAAGCTTCAGACCATTTAGAAAAGCTGTCTACAACAAGAAGAACATATTTGTATTTGTTTTTACTTGTAGGCAATCCACCAAGAATATCAATATGCCATCTCTGGAAAAGGTCAGCTATTGGCATTGGCTGTAAGGGTGGTGGTTTCCCATGAATGTTGCGTTTGACACGCTGACATGATTCACATGATTGAATGTACTTTCTGCAGTCTTCAAACATGGAAGGCCAAAAGTATTTTTGTCGAAGTGCAGCATATGTGCGCTCTAAGCCTTGGTGCATACCACCTGCTATGCTGTCATGGAATGATTTTAGGATTTCATCGCGTAAAATGGCTGGCACGCATACTTGTATGATAATTTTCTCATCTTTAGGTACACCTTTTGTCCTTGGAGTGAATAAATGTACTAGTAATCCAGAAGTGAATATTTCATATTGCTCAGCTTGAGCTACAAGAAGTTTTGCTTTTGAATTGTCATCAGGAAGTACCTGGTTAAGTTTCAAATTGATGATGTCTTTATAGAAATTACATTTTCGTTGAAGTTTGACAAGTTCATCATGTTTTTCAGGAGTATTTATGTCATAAAAGGCATCTACTGATTGAGTCGTATCTTGTTTTGGATTGGGTGCTGCCTCAGTGCTGGTAGTGGCAGGGAAAACAGTTGGAGTGTGAGCCTGTTCGTGACTATAGATAAGTGTTACAGCAGCCAGTTCTTTAGTTGAATTACTCGAGATCTGACCAACCATAGCACATTCATCACTTGACTCAGCATCAGTTCTCTCTTCATTCGTTCCTGTATCATAGGTTCGACGTGAGAGACCGTCTGCATTCCCATTAGCAGATGATGCCCTGTGTTGGATCTGGAAGTTGTAGCCTTGTAAGGCCAATGCCCACCTTCCAAGACGTCCTTGGCAGTTTTTGATCTGCTTTAACCACTTTACAGAGACATTGTCTGTATACACTGTGAAAGAGGTGTTAGATAGGTATGGTCTGAATGTTGAAATGGCTTCCACCAGAGCTAAACCTTCTTTGTCTGTGATATGCCATTTGGTTTCGTGACCATGTAAAGCTCTTCCACCATAAGCTATCGGATGTTCTTGACCATTATCATCTAATTGTGATAAGACATAACCTATGGAGAAGTCTGAACTGTCTGTTGCCAAAATAAATGGACGGTTAAATTTGGGAAAGGCAAGAATGGGAGCAGATGTAAGAGCCTTTTTAAGAGTATTGAATGCTTCTTCACATTGCTCTGTCCATATAAATTTGACGTCCTTTTTCAGTAACGCAGTGATTGGACTAGCAATTTTTGCATAAGATTTAATAAATTTTCTATAGTAAGAGGTCATTCCTAGAAAAGACTTAATTTGCTTAGTGTTTTGGGGACGTGGATATTCATCTATAGCTTGGGTCTTCTTTGGGTTTACTTTTATGCCGTTTTTGGAAATAATGTGACCTAGATATTCAACTTCTTTGGTTGCGAAGCGACACTTTGTAGGTTCAAGAGTAAGGTTAGCATTCGAAAGATTTGTAAATACTTGTGACAAATGAGACAGGTGTTGATTGAAAGTTTTACTGTAAACAAGGATGTCATCAATATAAACTAATGCAATCTTCCAGTTGAGGTTTTTCAGCACTTTGCTCATAAGATTTTGGAATGTTAAAGGCGAGTTCATCAAACCAAATGGTAATCGGGTGAACTGGTAAACAGATTGATGGGTTACAAAAGCAGACTTATGGGCAGATTCTTTAGAAAGAGGAACTTGAAAGAAGGCGCTCTTAAGATCTAGTACTGAAAAGAGTTCTGCTTCCGCATCAGCAATTGCATCAAAGACATCTGAAATATGAGGTAGTGGAAAAGAGATTGGTTCTGTTATTTTATTCAGTTCCCTATAGTCCACTGCGAATCTCCATTCACCATTTTTCTTCTTGATAAGAACAATAGGGCTATTCCAGGGAGAGTCGGATTCCTCAATAATGCCATTTTGCAGCATTTCTTCCACTTTCTCATCAGTTACTCTCCTCATTTCAGGGCTTTGTCTATAGGGCGGTTTCTTAACAGGTTTGTGATCACCAGTTTCAATGTGATGAGAGACTAAATGAGTCAGGCCCAATTCGGACAAATCTTTGGAAAAAGATTTCCTATTTTTACCAATGAAGATCAGAAGTTGAGTTTTCTGATCTTCTGTTAAGTCTGAATGAGTGAGATCAATCCCTAGATCCTTAGCAATGTCAATAAAGTGAGAATCAGGAAAAGATTCAGTAAAGATAGAGTTAATAGGACAGTCTGATGTAATTGAAGAAACAGTAGGTTCATTGTCAATGACCTGTTTGATAGGTTCATTGTCTGTAACCTGTTTGATAGTTGAAGGGTTAACTTCAGTAACAATAGAAACAACAGCACTTGGTTTTAGGAAGACAGGAAGACTAGTAGGGTTCATCAGGCGATAGGTGATTTTACCATCGGATACTGTAGAAAGACATTTTCCTCCAGCTAATTCATCCTTTGCTAAATGCTTTGGCGGTTCACATAATACAGTATCTCCAT
Source organism: Corbicula japonica (assembly GCA_038501625.1). NCBI lineage: Eukaryota > Metazoa > Mollusca > Bivalvia > Venerida > Cyrenidae > Corbicula > Corbicula japonica. The sequence continues at coordinate 282,486 of JAZAYU010000109.1, read as the reverse complement.
TTTGAAACTTAGATATTTTCAAAGGGAGAACATATTCAGAGTGGGGAGGAATTATGTGGGAAGAGAGAGTTCTAGCTAAAGAAGTTTTTGTGTTATCATCGGCAATAAGAGCAATGTTGAAAACATGAGAATCTTGCTGAATAGATATGCAATTAGACTGAAAGTCAATTTTCATTCCTTCTCTTTGCATGAAATCTCGACCAAGAATGATTCCGTTATGAAGCTTAGAGAATACATGGAAAGTGTGTTCAAAAGGTATGCCATCTATAGTGAAAGTGAGAGAAATAGTTCCAAGTATAGGGTGAATTTCACCACAAACACCAAAGACATTTCGTATACCAGAAGTATTAAGATCAACATTTTTGAAATTCTTGTTTACAATATGTTGACTGATACAAGAGATTGTAGCACCAGTATCAAAAAGAGCTTTATATTGCTGATTTCCAAGCTGGATATGACAAAGACCATTATTATCTATTGAAGACACTAAAGATATAGTGGGTTTTTCAGGACAATTATATTGAACTGAAGAGCACAAAGTTTTAGAGCACTGCCAAGATATTTTAGCCATGGTCAACTTTTTTTTTTGTGTTAGCACTTAAATTATTCAAAAATAGAAATAGATTCAAGTCAAAAGATAATAATTATTTAACCTATGTGCTAGCTTTAAATACACTGAGCAAAAATTTTCATGATGTTTTTTTGAATGCTAAGATATAACTTATTAAGGTGAATAACAATTTTGATACCTTAAAAGGTAAAAGTCAATGTTTAAGAATATTTTCCCAGCACTTACAATTTGCTTTTGTGAAAAGGAAATTTCTAATTATTTTTACAGCAAAACAATAATATAGATTTTTGTTTAATGTATTTTGAAAATATTAATTGATAGATTTATTTGAGTACAGGTAACAACAAAATACTGATATGTTAGGAAAATTACTGTAAATTCATTTATGTTGTCTCAAAACAAACAAATATTCTCTCAGATAAGCAACTGTTGTTAGCAACAATGAAAACATAGCACCGAACAATGACATTTCACTTACCATAGCATATTTCATAAGAGTTCTTTGAATAGCACTTTGTTGTATTGACTTGATCTTCTGAGTTGACCACACTGGCTTCTATTTGGCTGAATGTCTGTCAGGAGAAGTTCCGTCTCTGGCAGGTCAGGTTTAAACAGAAAGTCATTAACTGCACCTTTTATATCAAACATCTGGCATTTTGAATATTTGCTTCCTGTAATTTAGCTTTGTAGAATTTTGTGTTTGAGCTCAAATTTATCCACATCGTAAGTCCCAAATTTATTCCAATTTTCCATGTTTCATAGTAGATTCACTGTTCACATGGCATGTGTGTTTGTCCATTTTCAAGTTGGATTGATACCATCGGTTCTCCACCATAAAATCTATGACCAAGGGTTGCCAGCAGGGATTTTGGTGTCACGGGGAATTAGCTCACTGGCCCATGCTGTCAACTATCCCAAGGTCAAGGGGGTCATAGACTTGGGTTGTTGTCCTGGTCTTAGGTCAGGACAAGTGTTCAAGTAAACTCCAGTTAAGTTTTCAGTATGTTTTATTATGCTTGAAAATGGTTTCCAAATATTTAAACAAAGTCCACAATGTTAATTTTAACAAAACTATCCTCTTATTGACAAGCACCCAATATTTTAAGATTCTAAGTTCCAAACTTGATGTTAACTGTCCAAAAGCAAGAATACGACTGACTAACAAATCTTCAAGATTGCAATTTATAACAACAACAGATTTGTTGCCTAATAAACAAACATAGGTTTCTATAGTGCATTATCTACTGTTGTTCTTAGCAATGTAGTCAAGAAACAGAATTAATTCAAGATAATACATGTCCAAAATCAAAAATTATCTAAATTGTTAAGTAATCAGCTTTACCAAAAGGTGAGAACAACTATATACTAATACTGTCACAGTTTTCTTAAGTTTCAAATTTTGAGCAGATTTATGAAATTTATAGTGATATTAAATATGATATGATTATGCAATAATCATAGTTGGGGTAGGGAATGCTATGTCACACTACACTGGTCACACATGCGTAAAAATGTGTACATGTATGTATGGAGGAAAGGGTTAAAGTATAATATATATGTATGGTTTTAAATGAGAACTTGTGATCCCTGTCTGAGCTTTTGATTACTGTTTGTGTCATGAATTATAAAGGGTCATAAGCCAGACATTGTGAGTCCTATGTTGTATTCAGTGGTCTTTATTTACTACTTTTGATAATGAAATGGCTTTTATTCTGTTTAAACCTTTTTGCATGTTTCATAATTATGTAATAGATATGTTTACATGTATTTCGCAAAAATCTCATTAATTTCTGTTGCATTAAAATGATCCCAAAGGTGACAGAATTTGTTGAAGTTAATTATGGAGGGTTAAGATTTGCTTGCCTTAAAGCTCATTTAAACCTCTGTTTTACAATGTACATGTATATACAAATGAACGTGACTGTTTTAGTGTCAGATTCACTTATGTCAATTACGAGATTGAAAATAGATTGTTATCAAAAATAATTAATAACAAAATTATCTCAGCCTCTTATACTCACTTATATCTGATAATATTGACAATAGACTCAATAGTTAAGACTAAATTCATGTATTTTAGGTATAAGTATTTTGTGAGCATTGATTGTCTCAGAGAATAAGTCTTTACTACTGTATTTGTGTCATTGCTCTGATCAGCAAATTGAAATGAAAAAGTGCTCTTTCTAGCTCATCTTCTCTTCTCACCTGTGTCTTTAAACTTTGGGTTCAGAAAATCCATGCCAGAAACTGTGTAGATCTGGATCAACAGGCACATTTATTTGTGCTTTTTGATTCATTAGGTTATTTCTTTCCAAATGTGAACAGTGCAGATCCTTATCATATGGCATGGATGTGCTGGCAGATCTGGATCTACACTATTCGCCCATGCAATAAAGGTGAATCTATGGAGGAAAGGGATAGGCAGCTGGCTGCAACAACCAGGCAACTGCTGAAGCCGGCTGCTGAAACCTGATATGTGCTGACAATGGTTTCTATAATGACATTAAGTGATAACTCAAGGTTTCACTTTGGGATCAAGTACCACTAGGTCAGCTTTTATTGAACTTCACAATTATGTGTGTTCAATGGTCTACATTAATATAGTTAAGATATCTGAATTCTATGCAGAACTCTGGTTGCCATTCTAAAGGAAACAACACCTGTGAGTTTAGAATTGTTTAGATTACCAAGAAATTATAACAGTCTTATCACTTTTCCTGTCATTAGATATGTTTTTACATGTGTGAGACCATTGTAGATCCGGATCAGCAGGCATATCAGTGCTGTCTGATCAGGATCTGCAATGCTTGCCTTTTAGTAAACAATAACATAATACATTTGTAAATAAAAAGCCAACAGTGCTCATCCTAATCATATGGCATGGATATGTCGGCTGATTTGGATCTACACTGGTGGCACATGCGATAAAATGCATATATATTAAGATAATGATTAATGGTTATATAGTCTTTAATTTTTCAGATTACATGCTATTGGTATTGAAACTATACAGCAGCTGAGTCAGCTAGAGGATGAGAGGTTACATACCCTGACAGAGGCTGACCCAAGTTTCAGGGACTACCGGGATTTCTCGCGAGGGATCTTACAACTCCAGAAATATGGGGGCCATTTAGAGACAGTAGAAGAAGAATTGTTAAGTCATCATAAATCAGGATATGTCCCGTCCGGATCATACTCAATCCTCACATTTATCCTGATAGGTAGGTTGTTTCTCATTTAATTTTGTAAAAATGGTGAACATCAATTTTATTTTTTATTTTTATGCCCCCATGAAGTGGGAGGCATATAGAGTTGCATTTGTCCATCCGTACGGACATATGCAACTCCAAATCTTGTGGCATCAAATCCTCCTAAAATATCAGGCAGATTTCTTTCAAACTAGCACATATGATCAAGCAGGATAATTTTTATGTAGATGATCATAAAGAAAGGATTGTTTCCTGTGGCCATTATTACCAGAGTTATAGCCCTTAGTTATTACTAATGTGGTTGCAGCAGTGTGAGCATTGTCTGAGGACACATTCTAGTTTATTTTTACAGTCTTTTATTTGTGAAAATTTAAGGCAGCATTCTCAAAATTCATGAAAGTTCTTGTTATATTTTATTTATCTGTTTAAGATTGGTTTTTTGACATATTCAATATATTTCCTGTCAGTTTTTCACCAAGGCGGTCCTGTCAGTGTGACTTTACAAAATAGATAGAATCTGTCAATCATGTTTTCTGAAAATCTACGACTACAAAATCCAAATATTATTTTATTGGATTTTGTTTACAATTTTCTTGGAAGAGCCCCAGGATAAAATTCTAGTTGTGAGTTTTGAATAATTTTTGGAGTATTGTGTTTGCTATGTTGCTTAAGCAGTTTACCCTCCACCCCCCCCCCCCAACCCCCACCCCTTTCCAGGTTATCCTATTGATTTGTAATCCATATGTTTTAAAGATGCTATAAGTAAATCAGTTTTAATTGAATATTGGCTTTTTCCTTAATTTAATGACTTATGACTATGCGTTCCATCTACTTCATTATCTTAGTTATCCCTTTCCTCCATGAATACAGTCATCTTTATTGCATTGGCGAACAGTGTAGATCCACATAAGCCAGCACATCTGTGCATTCTGATCAGGATCTGCACTGTTCGCTTTTTAATTTGTTATGTTCATTCTGACCAAAATGAGACCAGTGCAGATCCTGATCAGATGGCACAGATGTGCCGGCTGATCTGGATCTACACTTGTCACCCATGCAATAAATGAGTGTCTATGAAGTAAAGGGTTAAGGGCTCAGTTGCTCCAGATCCAAGAGGGCATTTATAATTTTGTGTTTTTCAATAAAATTCATGTTGTTGTTTATTTTAAGTAGTACAATGTATTAAAATTATTCTTAAATCATATTTATGTATAAATGTATCTACATGTATGGGCCTTTTAATATGTGGATAGATTGACTGACAGAATCGAACTTATTAGTAGCCAACAAATAAAAGTAAATTTTCTGTACAAGGCTTTTTTTTACTCTCATCAGAAGGGGCCTGTGCCCTATAATTTTGGGGACAATTATGACTTTTTCTAAGTGAATGGAAAAAAAACCTGATGTAAAATTTCTCTTTGGGAAAATTCTCTGAGGTGAAGTCCCCTGTAAAAGGCCCCTACTAAAGAAGAAAACCCTGCTGTAGATAATAGCTTTTTTATAAATTAATTATGGACTTACGACACAGACGATTTAATCAAATTTGAACTCGTTAGCATTTTGGCAAAAACAAACGATACCTTTGTCAGTGAGATATTTCCACGGTGACATGATTTTTCTGTTGTTCTGCCTGAAATTGGTGTTCCTGTTTGTACAATAATCAATAAAAATATCTGAAGCCTTTCTTTCTTGACAAACTATCCCATTTAGTAAAGATGTTTTATGAGGGAAATATTGGAAGGAATTGTAAATGCCCAGTGTGATGATCAGATAATATAAGAGCAAAGATTTATTATCATATTTAAAGAAAATGGAATGGGAGCATTAGAACTTGCTGTGAGTATTAGTTACTGTTTATTGTGTGTTACTGAGTTGTTTTTATTGTTTCTACATTGATTATAATACAAAGAAAAAAACAAAAATTGTTAAAAATCTTGAAAACTAAAACTTAATTTTTTGGCACACCTTTGTGCTTCAGAGCTTTTTTTTATAAGAATAAGAATATCTTTATAAATTAGTAATTAGTTAAAACTTCTTTGTTGACGTAAACTCATGGTATTGTTATAAGAATTAGTCTTAGAGGGGCAGGCGGGGGTGGGAGTGGGGACCTCTGATTGCTAGAACATGACCAGATACTGAGAATAATAATAAAATGATTTATGGTCTCTAGCAGGATCAAAATTTTTTCAGTTATAATTAGACTTTTCCCCACTGCCCCTCTGTGTCCATCCATCCCACCCACACCCTCACCCTCCCTGCCATACACACACCTTCTATTTGCCCTTTAATTACAGTGTATAAAGTTCCTGAAATTAAATTAAGAAAACAAGCAACATCATGTTAAATTCTGTGATGTATAATTTAAAAATTTGTTTCACATAATTTTATGCAGTCTTAGCTAATTTTAAAATGGCACACAGAATTTGTGAGTTTTCACTGAGTATTTTGTAGGAAAAACATGCTTTTAAACTGCAGTTTTTTTCCGGGCCCCTTCACGGGTAACCCCTAAACTGCAAATTTCAAATTGTAGTTAACCTGTTAAAGAACATTTCTTAAAAATAAATGCTTTTTCGTTAGCATATAACAAACAGTAGCCTTATAACAATGTGCTTTGTTTCGTCTAGTTGAACAGACAATATATGAAATATTGATGATCAGATTAGCAGGGATAAATTGCCATTAATTAAATGAATAGAACATATTAACAGAACTGTTTTTTTTTCACCAGACAGTAAGGGTTTTTCTTTACAATTGTCTGCCCTAAGAAAAAATTATTTTACTTTGCACTGTCATTCCTTACAGTAGTTTCTGCATAATAAGCTGAAATTGTATAGAGATTTCCAGTGTTTACTTTTTACTGAGTGATTCTTTTGAAAAAAAATACAAGTGCTTGCTCATTATTTTAATTTATAATTGAATCATTATTTCATGGCATTCATCAGAGTATGGAAAACATTTGGGTTGTTCAAAGTGTGTGAAGCCCGAACTTCACTCTTACAATAAATCACTCCAAATGTTTTCATGTCCCAACTCAGATATGTTACATACACAAAGAACTAAATGAGCAGCTAGATGACAAGAAACTAAGTATCAGAATAGACTCAAGGGTCCTAAGAAATCTGGTTTTCTGACAAAAAAAATTTCTATCTGATACTGGTTCATCGACATACATAGATTGTGAGAGAAAATTTACAAAGAATGGCGCCAAATATATTTTGTCCTCAAACTTGAACCTGGCATAATTTCTAAAGCTTCCTATTGAGAATATAAGGTTTGTACGGGTACCAGAATGATAACAAAGTAAAGATAATAATGTTAATAGCTTTTACAGCATCAAAACAGTGGATTGTCACTTTAATGTCATTGAGAAAATTGGTTATTTAACTTATAGATATTGTCAAAACTCATTTTGTACTTGGTCATAAATATTCTAAAAAAAATTTTTGTATTTTTAATAAATGTGCCATTAGTATAAATGACAATTACTTCCTATTTGCTTAATTTAGATCTCTCTAATGTTATCAGATGAATATTAATGACGGAACTGAAAAATAAGTCTCAGTGGGGAAAAATGCTGATTGAAATTTCCTCAAATCATGCAAACAGTCAAAGAGTACACAATTATCTCATGAATTATTAAATTTGTTTGACATTATGCTGGTTGGTGGATAAGGCAAAACAACTGAAAGCTCAATTAATCACCCTTTATCACACAAAGCACCATTAATCACCATCTAGTATCACATTATAAGGTTTGTTTAATGTACTCGGCAGGACTTGACAATAACTTTCTTTGGGCTAACATGTTTGATCAGTCTTTGACTGTCTCCACTGATCTGCAACCTGCATAAAACAATTATTTGTATCCCTTACAAAAACAATCATTATGCTTGAATAAATTTCGCCCATTGGAATATAAATGATGTTAATATTCTAATGATGATAACTGTCTGTTTGGAAGATCCCACGTCCAAAGATCATAAAACTGAGACGGGTTGCCATTTCAGCCAATCAGATGCTTGAGATTTGAGACTGGTCTTCAATCTCATATTTTATTGATCTCGGGCACAAATACTATACATGATAAGTTAATGGATAATCATAATTTCATGTCTGTTCTTGAAAAGACGAAGAATCAATTCTGCAAAGAATTCATGCATGCTCCAAAGTTTAAGATAACTTCTTCTTTGTTGACATACGTCAAGCCTGTTGTTTTTAAACATTTTTCGTCATAGCTCAACTTGATTTGAGTATGAAAATTTGATGGCTTTTATTTTCTTTCATTACATTAAATAATAAATAAAACATTTTATTCTGAAAATAAGACATATATTTGATCTCAATAACAACTGTAAAACAGACAGTTACATCTTTTTTATGAAGGCTGTTAATGTTCTAGACATTTTTAGTTTGAGTGCAGAATTGAGCCGAGTATAAAAAAGTTTTATAATGATGGGACAAGAGGTTTAGTTTAATGAATCCCACTTCGGGAACTTCTGATTGGTAAAAGTCTTTTGGCGAAATGCAAAGGGAGAGGTATTTGGCACACGATAAAAAAGAGGGCTATTAACTTTGTGATAAATGTAGACCCTGATCAGATTGCTGAATTACATGTTCCAGAAAGAATCTTAACTGTTTTCCTAAGGCATCAATCCTTTCCTCCATAGATACAGCTATATTACATGAGCGAACATTTTAGATCCAGGTCAGGATCTAAACTGTTCGCTTTGTTATTTATTAGGTTATTTCTGATAATAATCTGACCATAGCAGATCCTGATCAGATGTGCCAGCTGATCTGGATCTACACTGGTCCCGCATGCGTAAAAATAGGTATAATATTTTTATATCGAGGAAAGGGTTAAGAATGCTTCTCTGACTAAATTGTGAAAAGTTATCAGACAGGGTGGATGTACTGGCTGATCTTTGTCTACGCTGGTCTCATAGGCCCCATTTTATAGAAGTGTATCACACATGATTTAAGTAGAAAATACATGTAGTGAAGACAATAAATTTGAAACATAGTGATTAAAGGCAGTCACTACAGTTTTTTTCAACGAGTATTAAACTATTGTACCACCGTCTAAATGCAATGTATAAAACACAGTTAACGGTCCAAGACATGACTTATTCGGACATATAGCTCGTTTCGGATATGTATGTGGATTATTGGTTAAAATTTGGCTTAGGTTTTAAATTCGTGCACTGGTCCGAGCGCGAAATACGCGAAAGTTAAGCCATCGCTAAATAAAATGATACCACAGTAATAATTAACGATGTACACTATATACCTTTAAGTCTTTTTGTTTATACATAATTACCCCCCCTCCCCTTTTTGAAATTGCCATTTCAAACAAATTAACATGGTAACCTACATTTTTCTTTTTTATTTTTTGTTTGTTATACATTGGTGAATATATTGGTAGTATATGGTGAAATTCTATTATGTTAAGTTTAAGTAATCTTAAAAACATCCCTTAGAATGAAAAGATTTGACGATAAATTCTTTGTAGTAAATAGGTAATACTTAATTTTTTATATGTGTTTCATTATTTGTATTGCAATAGTTAGCAATTTATTTGTAATTTAGAATGTTTTTAACTGAAAAATAGAATTATTTATGATATTCTTGTGATATATTCTATGATTTTATGCCGACAAAGAAGTCTATGAAAATCGTAAAAATTGTTCAAAATGTGACATCTTCGGTATCTAATAAAAAACAAGTAACCCTGGTAAGGTCCCATTTTTATTTGGTTTTTCATTGCATAACATCATGTTCTTGACATAGACAAAGTTTGAATGAAATCTATTATTGGGAAAATTTTGATGAAACTGTAGCGACTGCCTTTAAAGAGGGGCATCTTCATTGTTTTACTCTATAAGTGAAGCTGCAAAATGTAATTGTAGCATGTGTGCAAATTACATCTGTATAGCCTCAGTTCAATCCTTCCTTAGATTATTTACCACAAATCTATGAAAGTATCCTCAGCAAAGCCTGAGATTGTGAAGTCTAACACTTCAGGATCGGCAGTCTCTTGGAGTTTAACCCTTTACTCCATGTATACATATTTGATTTTATGTGATACTATTGTAGATCCAGATCAGCTGGCACATCCATGCCATATGATCTTGATCTGCACCACATGACTGTTCACTTTTTGGCCAGAAATAACCAAATAAATAAAAAAGCGAACAGTGCAGATCCTGATCAGATGGTACAGGTCTGTCAGCTGATCTGGATTTACACTGTTCACCCATGTTATAAAGGCATTAATACGGAGGAAATGATAAAAAACACAATTTCTTTGAACTGAGTGGGATTTTTACCTACAATGAAAATTCTTATTCTGGTGCCAAGTCCCTGTCTTTATACTGATTTTTAAAATCTCATATTCTTATCACATTTTCCTAATTCTGCATTTGTATGGCACATGGCATTTCAGTATCGGTATAACTTCATTAACCTTTAACTTCATTAAGATATGGCTTTTACCGCATGGGCAAACAGTTTAAAATCAGCATGTACTGGGCTGAAGGTTATAAAGCTGAGATTGGAAACCAGTCTCAAATCTCAAGCATCTGATTGGCTGAAATGGCGACTGGTCGCCATTTCAGCCAATCAGATGCTTGATATTTGAGACTGGTTTCCATGCTCAGTTTTATAACCTTGGACACTGTATGTGCCATCAGATCAGGATCTATGCTGTTTTCTGTTATATTAAAACCCTTTCCTCCATATATATGCATTTCTATGCATGTGCGACCAGTGTAGATCCAGATCAGCCATTACAGATGTGCAAGCTGATCTGGATCTAAACTGTTCGCTAATGCAATAAAGGTGTGTCTATGGAAGAAAGGGTTAACAAGGTTCTAACCAAGAAGCGACCAGTGCAGATATAAATTGCACATGCTGTGTGTCCACTTGCACCAACACTGTAGATCCAGATCAGATTATTCACCCTTGCTCGATGTACCAGCTGATCTGGATCTACACTGGTTTCAAAATTAATGCAATAAAACCCATATGTAGTAAATTTGAAGTACAGAGCAACAGAGACAATATATAACTTGTCCTAGATGTAACAATATGACATCTTCTCATAATCTTTGGAAGATAATTTTCAGCATTGATTCCAGAAGTGAAGTAAACAAATTAGCATCAATTGAATGATACTAATGAACTAATCAACATGTTCTCTTCTTATATCTTTCCTGGAAAGAGCTTTTTTGATGAGCACTTTGTCTGTAATTACTGAAGAAACTTTCCGCGTAAATTGAGTCTCGTAGAGGATGTGGACTAGCATTTCATTATAGATGTCCTTTTATAGCGATGCTCTCATATCTGTATTGCCTTATTAAGAATTGTCAATGACATGTGTGGCTTTTTGCATAAACTTAAACTGGGGAGCATTCACATAGAACTAATAATAGAGTGGTTCAATCTAGCATGCAGGATTTCCAAATATTAACGGTATTAATCAAACTGTGCAGGCATTAATTTTCTTGTTTATTTTAACCACAAATAATTGCATGGACGTGATTGTTTGCATTTTCAGTATACAGTCCATTAGTAATCTAAGACTTTATCTTTAATTGTGGATAAAGATCGCATTTTATTTGTCCCACAGATTTAACAAATTCACCTGTAGACAATGACCACCTGCCTTCAAGAACAACTTTTAGGGTTGAAGGTTATAAAGCAGAGATTGGAAACCAGTCTCAAATCTCAAGCATCTGATTGGCTGAAATGGCGACCAGTCGCCATTTCAGCCAATCAGATGCTTGAGATTTGAGACTGGTTTCCATGCTCAGTTTTATAACCTTGGGCATAGATGTTGCCCTGAGTGGTCTTTGATGACAAGTTTTTACTGTGAAATGCATGTCCATATTACAACCATGGTACAAAGTGGACTGTTTGAATAGATCACACATGTCCTCTCTGTCTTCTTGAATGTATATATAATGTTATTGTTTCATAATAAAAAATACTGACAGTAGTCATGGCAAAATTAGAGGAGTTCTCACATAGCTGTGAGATGGTCAATCAATGATCAAACAATGGTCCAAGAAAAAATTACTTTCTTGATGACCATGATCCTGCCTGATCTCTTGTGCAGTAAGAAAAAATTGTGCCAAACAGGGAATGTTGATCGCGACACAAAATTGAATTCTGAAAATATTAAAGGGTCATAACTCCAGTAAACTAATTTGGAGGTAAAAATTCTGCTCATACAGTCTGATCTGTGATCATCTCTGCCTTAAAAGAAATCCTCCAGATAATAAATTACAAGTTTGCAAAACAAGATTTTGAGACAAATGAAGTCTGCGGGCAGACATACAGTACCACAACATCCTAATATTAGACTTTTAACTCTTTCCTCCTTATAGACGAATATTTACGCATGTGCGACCAGTAGATGTAGATCAGCAAGCCCATCCATGCACTGGTCACTTTTTGGTCAAAAGTAACCTAATAAATCAAATAGCGAACAGTGCAGATCTACACTGTTCGCCATTGCCATAAAGCTGTGTATATGGAGGAAAGGGTCAAGGACATCTTTGTATACCTCCCATTTCATGAGGGCATAACAAATCTAGAGGTCAAGGGCATCTTTGTATGCCTCCCATTTCATGAGGGCATAACAAATCTAGATGAAAAAAATAAATTGCAATTTTATTGGATTATGAATTTGGTTTAAAATACACTCTATTATTTTAAATAGGGTTTTCGAAATCAGACTTGAGAAAATAAAGAAAAAATAACATAATTTGGGCACAATACTTGAAGTTCTGATTTGCGCAGGTATGGTCATAAATTCAACATCCTGTATTTACTTGCGTTATTTTTAAGTGTAAATGATAGAAATATATTTCACTTGTGAAGTCCAAAATAATGTATTTGACTCCTTGCAGCCTGTCAATATAAATTATTCCTGATCACACTTGGTCAAATATAATTTTTCATATAACATAAAAAATACAATTTTTCTTGAAATAAAGTATGTCATTTTCTTAAGAGAGAGAAAAAAACATGCCATTTCTTTGAAGAAATAGGATTCTATTTTCTTACAAAGGATGCCTGCGGCTTTAAGTAATATGATAATAAGCCATTTCATTAAAAGAAGAGTCATCTGTGACACTTTTGACATTTATGGTTGTTGCGTTGCTCTTTTAACCCTTTCCTCCATATATAAGCATTTTTATCCACGTGTGGCCAGTGTAGATCCAGATCAGCCTGCACATCTGTGCCATCAGATCAGCCACATTTTGGTCAGAAATAACTTATCTAATCAAAAAGCGAACAGTTTAGATCCTGATCAGACGGCTTGCATTTGCAGACTGATCTGGATAAAGGTATATCTATGGAGGAAAGTGTAAAAAATATATGACACTCCTGTATTTCTCATAGGAAATAGGTGAAAAAAAGTTAGATATGCAAATCAGGAAAGGCTACATGCAGAAGACACGGCCTCCATACACAGCAAAAAAATAGGGAGGAGAAGAAGCATGTCCGGTTTATATTATGATCAGTTTCAAAATTGAAACAACAAAAACCCAATGGGTAACCTCCTTGAAAAATTCAGTGTCAAAACATTTTGAACATTTTGTGCAGGGGTTTAAACCAGGTTCTAGGGTGAACCAACCTCACACTTACCCCAACAGGTTCTCATATGAGCAATCTGAAACTACAAGTTCTGTTGGTGAATTAGCTCCAACCCACCCGTCATAATGTTTCATCCAAAAGGAAACAAATGTGTTAACATAAGAAGCTAAATGGCATTGTTGGTAATTAATGACCTTACTGAATTCAGAGCACCTAGAATCAAATCAGCAAGAACTTCATCAGGAATAAAAATAACATATGAAGCTTCTGCTTTCAAATATTTTAAATTCTTCAAATTTTAACTATAATTGTCAGTCATATTTTCTAATAGCACAGCTTAATTTAATATGACTCTGTTCAACCAATTCAACCAATTTAAATGAAGAACATTCCTGATTGAAATTTGACTATTCCATCTTATTTTAAATGATTTATAGTGTTTACAGTAATTGTAATGTAATAGTAATTTTCATTATTACGCAGTGCTTTTATTTGTGCTTTTTTACTTCTGCAATTTTCTCTCAAATTTGTTCTTGAATTTAGCGTCCCTGCAGGGTATCTAGAATTTGTTGGAATTGACAGATAATGTCACATGTGAGTTGAAATGAAAACTGCTTTAAAATTGGCCTGTCAGCTTAGTTTTTGTCCTAAAATATCAGATCAATTTATTTTCCTTTAAAGTAGGAATAAGAAAATGAACAAAAAAGATTAAGAAGTCTTAAGGGGAATTAAGAACGGCTGGGTACAGTAATAACAGTAGTCTAATTATTGTGAATGATACATAGTCGTTACTAAATTCAGCAAAAACGAAAGACACTTTTTAACTTTGAATAACTGTTAGATACGTATAAAAATCATTAACAAGAAAAGTTAAACACAGAGTGTTATATGTGGACCACATTTAAAGGAAGTTTGTTGTTGGGTGTAAGATTTTATAATGCAGGTGATTGATTGTTTTGTAAGCAAAGAAAGAATTAAGGAATAATATATTGTTGTCTTTTATTTGCGAAGGGTATTGAACGTTGAAGGATATGCATGTGTATTAGTTGTTGTATGCATTGTAGAACCGGCAATTTCAACATCAGAAACATTTGTAAACAAAGAACCATTATATAGAGGTCACAATCACATGCCAAAATCAAGTTACCTGATCACCAATATTTGTAAACAAAACACAATCTTCAATATTCCGCCAAGAATAACTATCTGAACTACATACACTCTTTCTATAACTGCTTACAACAATAAACTTTCAATTCGCATGTATTTTGATTAAAAGAAAACACCAACTCATGGATCTCATCTATATATAACCTTGAGCTGGTACTTAACGTTCGCTAACAACCTATATATGAAGCCGGGCCACATGGTACTCAACATTCGCTATAAACGTCTTTTTGAAGCCGGGCCCATTATTCTTTTGGGTTGGAATAGATGTACTTTGTAAAGGTCATCAAGTAATAGTTAAATAGTACTTATAAGTTATGACCAATAATTTGTCCAGAAAAAATATCTGCATCATTACACCCTCCTATAAAATTTTACGGCTATTAAACCTTTCCTCCATAGATACACCTTTATTGCGAGGGCCAACAGTTTAGATCCAGATCAGCCGGCACTTCCGAGCCATCTGATCAGAATCTAAAATGTTCGCTTTTTTATTCATTAGGTTAATTCTGACCAAAATGTGACCAGTGCAGATTCCGATCAGACGGCAGTGGTGTTTGAAGATTTGAACCATGTACTTCATGTCCGGTTCATATCTTCTGAACCCCTAGAAGGAATTTCATTAAACTTTAGTCAAATGCTCAGCCCATGAAGACGATGTGCAGAACCCATGTTTCCACATGGCCAGCTCAAGGTCAAGGTCACCAATAATGTTTGAAGACTTGAACTATGTAATTTGTGAATGGTTCATATCTTTTGAACCCCTAGAATGAATATCATGAAACTTTTATCAAATGTTCAGCCCATCAAGATGATGTGCAGAACCCATGTCCCAACCTGGCTGGCTCAAGGTCATTGAAGATTTGAACTATGTATTGTGTGTCCGGTTCATATCTTTTGAACCCCTGCAATGAATTTTATCATACTTTAGTCAAATGTTCATTCCACCAAGATGATGTGCAGAACCCATGTTCCAACCTGGCTGGCGGAAGGTCTAGGTCACTAGTTGTCTTTGAAGGTTCATATTTAACCATGTCTTCATATTTGCTCCATAACTTCCAAACTGCTGGAGATACATTTGTTAATTTGCAATAAAGCATCCATAACCTTTCCAACATTCCTGCATGCGGCGGGGGATATTGCTGTCGTTCCGACTGCCTTGTTTTATTTTTTCAGGGTCAGCTGTTGCCAGTAAAGCAAGTAAAGCAAACATTTTTTTTAAATATTCTTGTATTTTCAGTTTTGACAACAGTACTGGTCGTGTTCTTGACGTTTTGTATTATGCTGATTTCACGTGTGCAGAATGCTGGATCCATGTTTAATTTCTCGAGCCTTTCCAAGAAATCTCTCTACTTCCTCACTGGCCAGTACGATGTTGCACAACATACAAAAGTTAACTGGAACTGGGAAGAACCCCAAACAGTTGGCAAGACAATGACGTTTAGTATCAGGGTAGGTAATTCTTCAAATATCAGGTTAGGTAACTCTCAGAAAATATAAAGACTGTTTACTTTTTATAATGCCTTACAAAAATAGTAATACAGTAATGGTATCCTTTTCAATTTTGAGTTTTAACAACACTGTTTGGGCATAGGGTTGGGAAGCAGAGGGCATGTTGGGAGGGGGTGATTGGGTAGGCAGGGGTGTTGATAGTTGTTTTCAGAACGGTCTTCATTTCACTTTGGCAGATAAGGTTTTTTCCCTTAGAGCTAACTGAAATTTTCACCGCATATTCAATTCTTGAAAAGACACACTTTCATTTTTATATTGCTTAGTGCATTCAACTTGAAACATTATCAGAATTTATAAATTCAGTTACTTCAATTTTGCAAATTATAGAGTTACAGCCCATTTCTCTGGCACTGGAAAAGGCATTAACTTCAGTCCTTAATACATAGTTGACTGAGATTTTTTTGAGACAGTTTTATCGAATTGGTCTTAATATATAAAGAAAACATCCAAAAATAGGAGATAATTATACTGCACTTTACAGGAAGCCTTCTTATTAAATGGCACTGGAGGAGAGACGTGACCGTCTGCTCCTGTCTTCAATGGAACTGTTTTAGCCTTTTCTAGAGAAAAATGTGAAAGCTTTTAATTTGTATTCAAATTGTAAATCATATCAAATATGGAAGGAAAATCATTTCATCATGAAGGAAACAGGAAATCCATTACAAAAATGGAAACAAAATGTTTCAGTTCTGGAAAAATTCTTCTGTAAAATAAAAGTACATGCTGAAATATGGGAACTATAATGCAATGGTATTCTCAGAAGTACATTAGGTCCTGGAAGCCAAGAAACATCAGCAGCATAAATATTGTGCACTGTATGTATGTATTATGTAAAACATAGATCTCTCTGCTATTCTCCTTCCGCAGATGGTAAAAGTTCATTTCTGTGCTAAAGATTATAAAAACTGAGAATGGAAACCATTTTCAAATCTCAAGCATCTGATTGGCTGAAATGGCCAAATCTCATGCATCTGATTGGCTGAAATGGCGACCAGTGGCCATTTCAGGCAATCAGATGCTTGAGATGTGAGACCTGGTAATCCCACTACTGATCTGATTGAGAACTAAACAGTCAGTCTATAAATTTATCCCACCCCCCACAGCCACTCTGAAAGTTTAACCCTTTCCTCCATAAATAATCATTTCTACACTGTTCGCCTATGCAATAAAGGTGCGTCTAAGGAGGAAAGGGTTAATTTGTTTCCTCATTGTATGCCTTTAATTACATCTTTGCATTCTGACCTGGATCTACACAGTTTGCTTTGTGGTCAGAAATAACCTGATTGCACTCAGGATATAAGCTCTTTTTTTCTTGCATACTGGATAAGTATTTCCGCGTGATTTACCGGGGAAAGAAAATCTTATCTTTTCCCTAGGGAAAAGATAACGTTCGCGTGCTACATGAGTGACGTCATGTCTTCAAGTATCTGACGTAATATATTCAAGTTAGTGACGTCATTTAAAAATAAGGTTTGCGTTAACGTCAATATTTCAGCGTAAAGAAACAAAATTTAGTTTTTACAAATGTACACATATGTTATGAATAGTAAAAGGTATGCAAGAAAAAGTATCTTGCACTAGACATTCGGTAAAGATGGAAAAATCTGTCACCTCGGGTGAACTGTTTTGGCGGGAACAAGGCTCTGCCGAGTTTCCGCAAAAACAGTTCACCCTCGGTGACAGATTTTTCCATCTTCACCTCGCACTCATGCAAGATACTTATAATACAGCATATCCTATACAGACAATTAATCAGTTTCGGCATTCAATCAGTTCCGAAACATGTTCATAATCTTGATTATTTAAAAATGGAAAATTTGTCAAGAAGTCATTGTGTGTTCTAGCAACCTCACTCAAAATAAGAGAAATGCTGCCAGAAAACCATGATTTCTTAACACATTTTCGATTTATAACTCAAATGTGCTGGAACTGATTTAATGCCAGAACTGAATAATTGACTGTACTCGGCAAAACTAGGGAAATCTGACACTTTATAACATTGCATAACTGAGATACATATACAAAATTTATATTTTCACAACCTCCTATGAAAACTTTTGGCTCAAACACTTGTTTAGTACACTTCAATATCAAAATGCACAGATAAGTTTAAAACATGTTAAGATTTCATTTGCATCTGATCTAATTCTAGGAAAATATGTAAAAATATTCAGCATAATGTTTCTTTTTTTGGCAAGCACATATCCAAATTCAGCAGGGCAATGGTGAAATCATCACTGTCAATAACCTTTCTCATAAGGAACCCAGTAACAAGTTAATATTAATAAACATCTCAATATTCAGAAAAGTTTGTCATCATTTATCACTTTTATCAATATTTATGTTGTTGAGGTTTCTCCACATCCAGGACCTAATGTACTTTTAAGACTCTAAGAATATCAATAAACATTCAAATCACATTGATTTTTGGCTATTCTGTTTCTGCAGATGCTTGAAAGTTTCAGTAAAAAATTGGTCTTTCTAAAATTGTGTTATTTGCCAGGCACTTTATCTTTAAAAGAGCAGTAAAATATTATGTTGTTATTTGCCAGGCACTTAATTGCATCCCATGGACGAACAGTGAAGATCCAGATCAACAAGCTCATGCATGCTATCTTATCAGTATCTACATTGTTAGCTGTTTGATTCATTAGGCCAAGAAGGGACCTGTGTAGATCCTGATCAGGTAATAGGGATGTTCCCCAAATCTGGATCTATACCGGTCACAAATGCAAAAAAATCCACATATATACAGAGTAAACGGGTCAAGATCCTTGACTGACTGTCAGTGGTCCTGTCTACTCTTGGTTCTGAACCAGGATTGGGAAACTGTATTATACAAGGAGGATGGTTCTACTGATTTGTGTGTTTGTGACCGAGGCTTCCACAATGTGCCCATGTCAGCTACAAAAAGCTTGAAATTTAGTTACCTAATATGAGCTTGAATGATGGTGCAAAAAGCAGCTGGTCTGGATTTACTCTGTAGCCCATGGGATAAAACCAATATCAATGGAGTAAAGGGTTTAACAAAACAGTCGCCTGTGGGATAAAAGTTGTGTCCATGAAGTAAAATGGCTTCTTGCAAGCAACTTCAGCAAATGCCAATGACACAAGTATTTGGAGATAACTTATTAAACGCGTCAGAGCTAAAATTGATCATTGTCTAATTTACTTTGTTAAGACATGGAGTCTTTAAGTACCCTTGATTGTAGAAGATCCTGTATACAGACATCTTGAATTTTCTGAGTTCTGTGGCTGTCTGCGATTGTATACTGTATTTTCCTATTTAAGCCATTCCTGAATATATACACCTTTATTGTGTGGGCAAACAGTGAAGATCAATATCAGTTGGCACATCAGTGCCATCAGATCAGGATCTACACTGTTCGCTTTTTTATTTATTAAGTTATTTCTGACCAAAAAGAGAACACAGTGAAGATCCTGATCCGACGGCACTGTTGTTCTGGCTGGTGGGTATAACCTTATGAATTTTAAAGCAAAAACTGTAGATCCTGATCAGATGCAAACTGGCATGGATGTGCTGGCTTATCCGGATCTACACTGTTTGCCCATGGATTAAACAGCCATATCCCATGAGTTATTGGGTAAACAACTGCTCCATGTATGCTACGGTTCATTTTGATAATAAAGACAGTCAAATGAAGCAGAAGTTAAGAAATGCAGAACCTGTCATTTAGTCTCTAATGGACTTCCGGAGTTTCTGCTGTTCATGAAATTATTTTCCTCCCATGAAAAGAATCATTTGTTTTTGACTGAAATTTGAAACAGAAAAATCTCTTTGTTTATGTTTCTATTAAAATTGCTTTAAGACCTTCTCTAAGTAAAAAAAAACAGAGCTAAATTGGTACCACATTTTTTTGGCTTTGTAAGACAAAATGTTCATTTTAACCATTGCTCCATAATATATGTGTTTTAATATGTATTTGACTAGTAAAGATCAAGATCTGCTGGCATATCTGTGCCATCTGATCTGGATCTGCAATGGTCACATCTTGGTCTGAAATAACTAAATAAATCTAAAAGCGAACACTGTAGATTCTTATTAGACTGTACAGATGTGTTGGTTGATGTAGATCTACACTGTTTGCCCATGCAATAAAGGTGTATTTTTGGAGTAAAGGATTTACTATTGTACAGACAAAATACCACTTTTGTCACATTTGTGGCCAGTGTAATTTCAGATGAGCTTGTCCGTCCATACAGTCCTAACCATTTTTACACTTATTCTATTTAGCTAAAATATTTGTTTGTAAAATTAATTTAGTTGATGTCTACTAATAAAAGGGTAAAATAGTATTGATTGAGATGTTGTTTCTTTGCAAAAGAAGGTGAACATTCCCATAATTTTGGCAATAGTTCTGGACTTTGTGGATCCAGGTTACAGAAAAAGATTTCAATGAACTTAATCTTATCCTGTCTTTTCGGAATTGCTGAAATGACAATCCGTTTATTTAATAATAAAAACAATAACATAACATTACAAACAGTGTGTTCCAAATAAGGAGAAAAAATATCTTCTTGACTTAATGCGTTCATTATGACTAATGAACTTAATCTTTGCATAACAGAAAATTACTTTTAAAACAAGGTTATCAGTATTTGTAAAAACCATCTGTAAAATCAAAAACAAAGGTTACCAAAATGATAGGCCTGGTGATTAACCCATCTACAGTTGGTCATTATGCTTACCTCTTTGGTTGCACGACGGAGGCAGCCAGTTTAAAAGTTTATGAAGGTTTATGGGGAAATCTTTTATAAGAACCTAGAAGCTTGTTTCTTTTATCCCTGTCATTGTGTTCTTGCTAATTTAACTCCAGGTACTCTGGTCTCGGTTAGCTCATTGAGTACCTGCCAATTTGGCTAGATGCAATGCTAATAGTTCGTATGTTTTATATGTTGTTTGCTTTTGCATGCAACATTGTTGAGCTGATAGGTGGGTTGGAGTTTAATTATTTCACCAAAACAACTTGTACTTGTATGTTCATGTGAGAACCTGTTGGGGCAAGTGTGAGGTTGGTGCACACTAGAACCTGATTTAAACCCCCAGTGGCAAATTGCTTTGTCACTGACCACTCCAAGGCAGTAACCCCTCGGGTTCTCACTTTCATTAATTGTTTGTGGTATCTATTTTGAAACTGATTATTGTAATACCATGCTCTCTTTTCCTCTCTACTTTTTGGCTGTGTGGAGAGGCTGTGTCTGCTGGATGTGCCATTCCTGATATGCATATTTCACTTTCTTATGACCAAAAAGTTTAAATAACTGCACAAACTATGCATGTGCACATTTTTTTCATATGTTTTAACCCTTTACTTCATTATGTTCCATGGACAGTCAAGTCAGTCATGTAAATCCAGACACAAGACAAGCACGTGCATAACTAATCAGCATCTATACTACTCATTTTTACATTTATTAGATAATTTGTGACCAAAAACTGAACAGTAGTGCACAGCTGGATCAGAATATAAAGGTGTTTAGGCTGATCTGGATCTATATTGTATGCACATGGAATATAGGCCTTATCCATGAAGTAGCAGGGTCAGATGTGAGATTTCCAAAAAGGGGGTTTGTTTGGAGCAGTCTAAGGCAGTAAGGATAGTTATATGATAATTTCCAACTTTCTGGTCAAAATTGACACGAAAACTAAATATTGCTGGCCAAAAAGGTGCTTTGAGCAAGCCCACTGTACCCCTCTGGATTCGCCCCTGGAATAGGAAAATCATTGAAGTCCAGATCAGTTTCAGACTAGATGCGAATAACTTGCTTTTCTGAGAAACATTGTGTAAATTTCAGCAAAAAATATAGTTGAGTGGCGCCAGATCATTCCTTGATACATTATGTTGTAAAGTTGAGCAGACAGTAGTGCCATTTATGCATCTTAAACCTTTCCTCCATATACATGCCTTTATGGCATGGGCAAACAGTGTAGATCCAGATCAGCCGGCACATCTGTGCCATCTGATCAGGAGCTTAACTGTTTGCTATTTTATTCAATGAGTTATTTCTGACCAAAATGCCACCAGTGCAGATCCTGATCAGACGGCACGGATGTGCCGGCTGATCTGCATCTACACTGGTTGCACATGCGTAAAAATGTGTAAATATGGAGGAAAGGGTCGATGTAGAAAATACAGTTGTATTCATAGTACGCTCACCAGTGTTGTGAATGAATGAATGAATGAATGAATGAAAGACTTTATTTACAGAGGGTAACCCAATAAGCCAAAAGACTAATCTTCCTTGGGGCCCTCTCAAATCAATATGTACAATCATGTAACAAATGATAAAATGACTTCAATACAAAAGCATGCACAGAGAGAAATAAATAAACATATTCACAATCATGCACAAAATAACAAAAATCAATAGCAAAATGTAAACAATGAATTGAATGATCTGTACATATATTTAAGAGCAGTTTATGTACATTTAATAAGTCTTAGTCTTTAGATCTATGAGACTAATGAAAGTTCATGAATTATTTAAAACATGTTTATAAAACACAAGAATGAAATTAGTTATGCTTTAACCAGTTTGTGAAATGTTGTGTAAATTGTTTAATTGTTTGACATAATCTTATATTTACTGGAATGCTATTCCAAATCCTGGATCCAGAGTATGACATACCTTCTTTGAATAGTTCTATTCTTGGTCGGGGGATTGTAAAGTCTATAGCACTGATATTTCTTAAATGAATACCTACTGGTTCCCTGTATTCGTACATGTCTTGTATATAATCAGGAACAAGTTTATTGTGTACTTTATACATAAACTTAGCTTTTTGGATAAGAATTCTTTGATGTATTGTTAGGGAATTAATTTTATTCATTGCATCCTCAAAACCAATATAATCCAAACCAAAGATTGTTTTACAAGCACGTTTTTGCAAAATTAGTAGTTTATTTAAATTGCTTGACCCTGTTCCGCCCCAAATTATATTGCAAAAATCTAAGTGTGGTTGTATGTATGCTTTATAGTAAATTATTCTACTGCCTAATGGTATATATTGTTTAATTTTTGATAAAAGCCATATTTTTGATGCTACTTTTCTTCTTATGTGGTTAATATGATTGTCCCATTTAAGATTTTCTTGTATGTTTACTCCTAGTAGTTTATCTCCAGTTGTTAACTTAAGATGTACATTTTTATATGTAACATTTAATGGAGTGTTCTCAATTCTTGCTCTTTTATGTGGTGTTGTGATAAAAATTACTTTCGTTTTATCAGTATTAAGGACCATACCATTTTCTTTGCACCATTTTTCAAGAATATTTAATGACAACTGAAGATTACGCTCCAGAATGTCCTTTGATGTGTTTATGTCTAAATATGATCAATGAGAGTTTTATAATTAACGCCTTCGCGAGTAGGTCTGTCAATTATTTGTGTAAAACCTAGTGAATTCATGTAATTTATCCAATCATTTTTTATGTGCAAGTTCAATAAGTCCCTATTCAAATCCCCTAATATTAGTATTTCTTTCTCCTCTAACTGAACCTTTTCTATATGATTTTCAAATTTATGTTTCCAGTCAACTCTGGATTCAGGATGTCTATACAGAAAGCAGATTAAAAACGGTTTGCTTTTAGTAGGTTTAATAGGTTTAAATTCCAACCAGATGCTTTCAATTTCATTGTCCTCTAAATCCTCCCTGCGGTTACAGTGTAGATTTTCTTTTACATAAACTAAAATGCCACCCCCTCGATTTTCTTTTCTGTCTTTTCTGTAAGGAGTTTTAAACTTGTTGATTTCAAAGAATTGTGTTTGATTGTTTTCATTTAGTTTTGTTTCGCTAACGCCAAATATGTGTATGTTATTATTAGTTAACAGTAGCCTTAATTCATCAATTTTAGAAGATATGCCCTGTACATTTAGATATCCAATATTTAAGCCTTTTTTGCTAAGATTTAAAGTTGTCATAGTTTCTGCTGTATCTGTTTCAAGACTATTGCAATTACACACATGTTCATTACATTCACTGCATATATTGGTTAAGGAATCAAAACTGTTTGTGGTGTCAATGTTTTGTCGTGGAGTGGCTCCGTAGCCACATCCCTATAGACTGTTCCAGCAGGCTTCCTGTTTATGCCCTGTGAGGCCACAAGACCAGCATTTGATAGCTTGTTTGAATCTACACTCAGAAGTTCTGTGATTTGTGCCACTGCAGTTCATGCACCTATTATGAAAGAACTTTTGATTGTTTCTGTGTAGATTATTTTGTGGGTATCCATTATATCCAGATATTTGTGGATTGTTCTGAGCTCGACCTGCTGGATATGTGCACTTAGTGAAGTCATCCACTAGATCTACTTCATGGTGTATGGATCCAGCTATCCTCTTGATGCCAGATGGGGAAGGATGGACAGGATCTTGCTGCCCCATAAATCTCATTTGTAATTTGCCACTTTTGTCGTGGAAATCTTGAAAAATATCAAGAATTGTCACCTGATGATGTACACCTAGTCGTTGCACGATCATGTTCAGTATGTTGACATCAACGTCACCTCTAGGAGCAATTTTACACAGTACAAGCTTGATGACAGGATTGCAGGCTTTTATATGTGTTATCAACTGATCATATAGTTCTTCAGTTAACTCGTGGTCGGTTGTCCTCGCTAAATCATTACCTCCTATGTAAATAACAACAGTGTTGAACTGGCATAGGTTAAATGAATGAACATCATTCAGGATGTCTTTTATGGTTCCGCCTGGAATAGCGTGCTTGTGGACATTGGAAGAAAGACCTTTGGGGTTTAGTCTCTGAATGGTGGAGTCACCGAGCAGCAATGTTGATTTTCTTGTTTGTGCTCTCTGTTTTGGGGATGATTTGTCAGGATTTCTGGAATGCACTGCAGGACCATGTTTAGGTGAAGCCGCAGAGTATCCTGCACAAGATGTTTTCTCTTCTGTTGGCAATACAGGTGAAGGAAGGCTTTGACCTGCTGTAGGAGTGCTTTTGCTGATGATAACAGGAATTTCCTGTTGTTGTTGTTGCTGCTGCTGCTGCTGCTGTTGAGGTCTGCTAGTCCACCGAACATTGGTAGGGCTGTTCTGTGGCATTTGTGGTGCACTATGACTGTTTGGTGAATTACCCTGCACAACAGATGCATAACTTTGGGTATGTTTCATTAACAACACCTCTTCATGGATTTTGTCTGTTTTTTCTGTAAGGCTATTTATGGCATTAAACACTTTCAAAAGCATAATATCCTTTTCCCTGGTGTCTGACAAGCTCTTTCCAGAAGATGGTTCTGTACACTTTTCACAGGTTTTCACGGGGATAACAGATCTATTCTTCTTCTCTAGTTCCTCCTCGGCTATTAAGCATGTAGCAGACATTTCTGCAAGTAGAGTCCTTAGCCTTCTATTTTCTGTGGCATACTCACTTATTTGCTCTTCTTGAGTTGTGATTTGCTGTGAAAGTTTAAGGTTTTCTGTTCTCAGTGTGTTGATTTCTAGATTGAGCTTACTGCTTGTGATCTGCTCATCGGTTCTTTCTTGTGTAGTATTTTCTTTGTCTGGTATTGTTACCAGTACAGCTTCATCTTTCACCTTGTTATCTGCAGAACTTGGTTTACTCATAGAGTAATTACTGTTCATTGGTGAGTAAGACTTCTCTTTCTTGTCTGCTTTAGGTAGTTTGTAATTATCAGGTTTTGAAGATGTGTTGAGGCTAGGACTTTTAATTTTTGCTGCCAAAGAAGAAAGTAGACTTGTTGATTTAGATTTTTGTTTGCCAGGGAGCATGTAGCTATTTTCAATCTGAATTGGTTTGGATTTGGGTTTGTGTGGAGTGAGCTGCGCAGTAAGATTTTTGAAGACACTGTTATGCCACAGTCTGCTTCCTTGACCTTGAATTATGATCTTTTTGCTCTTGTAGCCAGTTATGACAACTTTTGTTAAACCATATTTTATATAAATTTTATCTCATTTTGCTTGCTCATTATTTTTTTGAGGATAGCTGTTGCCAGCTTTTGACCTAGTTTTTTCAACCAATGAAGTGTTGTAAATAAGGGTTTTAATTAATGGTGGCTATACCAGAGAGGCATCAAGTGGGATGTTGTTTACAATTACTGAAACAATTTTTAATCTCAATGGCAATGTTTAGATCAGAGCTCAGAGCTGTTTCCAGAGTAGCCTTATACACGCAATTCCATATTCAAAAATGCCTTTCAAAGTGTTATTTGTTGTTTAACCCTTTCCTCCATATATGCATTATTACGCATGTGCAACCAGTGTAGATCAAGATCAGCCGGCAAATTCGTGCCATCTGCCACGTGAAGGTCCTGGGTTCAATCCTCGGTTCAAAAGATTTTTTTTTCCAAACAAATTTTAATATTAAAAGAAGATAAAGTAGACAAATGTCACTTTGCAACAAACCTTTTTACTTTTATTTTCACGAAATCAATCACGAAATTAAGCTTAGTGACATAGTTACTAAACTGCATCTCTGCCCTACAATATTTTCCATTTCATAGTGACCTAAAAAAAATATCGATGCCATTTGTCTGATATTGCTGATGTAAGTTGTCTAAAAACAGCCCCGAGATAGAATATTTTGCCAAGAGACATTTCGTGTCTTCTAACCTAATGATTGATAATTGCAATTTGGATTAAGAAGGCAAACACTGAGTATTAAATGTTATTGATTCCAGACTGGTTCTGTGTTCTCATTTGTGTTTTGATTGCTCTATATCGTTTATTCAGCATGTAACCAATTCCCAAACAATGTTCCGATATGTGACGTCTGATCAAGGTCTAGACTGTTTGCTATTTGATTAATTACCGGTAGGTTATTTCAGATCAGGAACCATGGAAGTGCTGTCTGATCAGGATCTGCACTGTTCACTTTTGATTCAATAGGTTATTTCTGATCAAGAACCATGGCAGTGCCGTCTCATCAGGATCTGCACTGTTCACTTTTGATTCAATAGGTTATTTCTGATCCTGAACCATGGAAGTGCCGTCTGATCAGGATCTGCACTGTTCACTTTTGATTCAATAGGTTATTTCTGATCAGGAACCATGGAAGTGCTGTCTGATCAGGATCTGCACTGTGCACTTTTGATTCAATATGTTATTTCTGATCAGGAACCATGGAAGTGCTGTCTGATCAGGATCTGCACTGTGCACTTTTGATTCAATAGGTTATTTCTGATCAGGAACCATGGAAGTGCTGTCTGATCAGGATCTGCACTGTTCACTTTTGATTGAATAGGTTACTTCTGATCAGGAATTGACCTGTGCAGAGCCAGATCACGTGGCATGGAGGTGCTGGCTGATATTGATCTACACCAGTAGCACATATGATAAAACCTGTCAATAAGGAGTAAAGGGTTCAACTGTTACTTAGCAGCAACACACAAGGCAGTTAAGTCCAAAATTGTGCAATTTTTTACACGCCAGCTTTGTTCAGCAAGTCTGAGGTCATTGTGTTAAAACATATTACAGTGACCATACCATAATTGTGCTGTAAGTGTTCAGGCTATAGGCATAATATAATGTTTAATGCTAAAAAAAAATTGTTTTCCTAAAAGAAGTGTGCCTAATCTGTTCCCATTTAGGCTATTTCTGAACAAGAAGCAAACAGTGCATATCGTAATCAGATGGCACTATGTACTGTCTGATCTGAATCTACTCTCCATTTGCACTTATGATAAAATGTGTATATATGGAGTACTGTTAAATTAAAAGCTGCAGTTTTTGCTAGACACAATACATAACTAATGCTTATATTGGTTATACTTCTTTTATGTCTGATGAATTAATGTAGGTCTTTGGCTGTCCATAAATTGTTTCATGGTCATACCAAGTGGTTATTTCTCTGAATGGTATCATTTGTTGTTTTAATGCCCAAAGAAAACCCATTAATAATTGCTCTGTTCATTCAAAAGCTTCCTGTGGTGTTTCCTGAATATGAAAAAGCCATATTAAATTTGGCACAAAATCACCAGTTTCATCTATAATATAAAGTGGATAGTTTTTGGTGAGGATTGCTTTTGAACATTTCTGAGATTTTTAGGACAATTTCTGATACACTGACAATGATATAAAATCAAAATCAGGCGAGATTCAGAGGGGGTTAGATGTGGTTGCTTGAACCCCCTTTTTAGGCAGCAGTATTTAATTTTCTTGGGAATTTTTGCCAGAAAGTTGGAAATTATTAAGTAACTACCTTAAGACTGCGCAACTAACCCCCTCTCTGGAAATCTTGCAAATGACTCTGAGAGTGGTATAAATTTCAAACAGAAATTGCAAAGCATCTGTCCTTGGTATCCATTTCTGAACCTCATAAAAAAATCATTTGAATTACAATGGGTTTTAATGTTAACCATTGTAGGTTATAATATCGTGAGTAAATTTTACTGGTAAATTTTGTTATTAAATGTTTATTACATTATAATGTTTAATACATTTTTAAACACAGAATCATGCCCCAGCTGCCTTGGCCCAGTGACCTACATTTTAAGTGAAGGTCAAGGTTACACAATTTATGTATTAAATTATCTGTTATCACCTCCCCTGCCACTCATTGGTTTGTGGTTTCCATGGGGAGCAGACCCTGACTTGGTAATTTAATTTGGTCAAACGCTTTTTTCTCTCATATATACTAGTGTTTTAAAAAATTGTACATAAACAATTTGACTTGCAACTTGGAGTTTTGTCTCATGGTAAAAATTCATAACAAAAAAAACTTCCCTATCTGTACATTGTCATTGGCACTTCTCATTGTTCTATCAGACAGATTCTGATATAACTAGAAACAATAAAAGTATGGTATAGCCCTTTCCTCCATATATACACCTTTTTAAGCATGTGCGACCAGTGTAGATCCAGATCAGCTGGCACATCCATGCCGTCTGATCAGGATCTGCACTGGTCTCATTTTGGTCAGAAATAACCTAATGAATCAAAAAACAAACAGTGCAGATCCTGATCAGACAGCACGGATGTGCCGACTGATCTGGGTCTAAACTGTTCGCCCACACAATAAAGGTGTGTCAATGGAGGAAAGGGATAGTAATGCAAAAGAAATAAGATATCTTGTCCTGAAGGTTACTAGGTTACTGTTAGAATAATTGCTTGATATGAGTAGTCCCCAATACTTGTAAAACATGACTCTAAATGCCCATTGTTATTCCGTGTTCTGTAAAAATGCAAATATCTGTGACAGGAAATTGTGATAAATGGACCACTTGAGACAAGGTTGTCTGTATAAATCCCCTTCTGAGATGGCTGGAATAGGAATTCCTAGAAAATTATTGGATTGTTTTGACTTTATCTATTCTTGACACCTCAATTTTGCTAAAGGTTAGCAAATGGTTTTTATATGCAAAAAATGTTTGTTGTGTGCAATTGGCACATTAGCACACACTGATGATTTTCAGGGGTATCTTAGTTGGTTGCTGTTACAGGGTTCTCGTGCACTAGACAAACACTAGGCATGGATCTGCCAGCTGATCTGGATCTACACGTTTCGCCCTCACCTTACCGTAAAGCCTTATATATTGATGAAAGGGTTGAAGTCTGAAATAAATCTTGTTCTCTAAAATGGATATGTCTGATATAAACACAGAAGTCTCAAGCGGGTTGTACAGTCTGTTTCATGGGTGAAATTAAAGCTATTAGACAATTTAGATGATGTTCTATGCACAATCAATAATAATTTCATGTCGGCTCATAGAACATAATAAAGAATATGCATTTATCCCCAAAATCTGGTAACAGGCGCCAATGGTAATTTCTTCGGCTTCACTTGTTAAAGTGAATCAGTTTGATAAACGAAGTTTTGACGGTTTCTTGTCAGAATATTTGTATTAACGTCGCTTGAAGAAAACTATTTGCATGGGATTATTTTCAAGGTGATGAAATGTTTTCTGTTGTTGTAAGGTTAATATATCTTAGTTTTTAAGTTTATTGGATTAACAAAAAAGTAGTAAAGAAATGTAAAATAAATATATCTTGGTTTTAAGTTACAAAAATTAGAAAAGAAATGTGTTATATTGTTATATGTTTTGTAATACAATTTCAGTGCAGATCCTGATCAGTGCCCAAGGTTATAAAACTGAGCATGGAAACCAGTCTCAAATCTCAAGCATCTGATTGGCTTAAATGGCGACCAGTCGCCATTTCAGCCAATCAGATGCTTGAGATTGGAGACTGATTTCCAATCTCAGCTTTATAATCTCCAGTCCAGACCACCAGGGTGTACAGGGCTGATCTGGAGCTAGAATGTTCGCCCACCCCATAAAGACGTATTTATATAATATGAAGAAAAGGATTAAAAGAAGCGATTTCATAACTCATTCTTACAATTTTTCAATAACCTGGTATATTAAATGTCATGTTTCTGGGAAATGTTTGTGACCTTAAAAGAGGACAAAAAAAGGAGCAAAATGGGGTGGAGATAAGGACAATGCTAAAGCAGATGTTTCCATGACAATGACCTGTTGAAAAGTTCAGAAATTGTCAATGTAAATGACACAAGGCCTCTGCTTGTCATGGTGTGGCAGCTGTCACCCAGACAATCACTAGATTTCAGTTTGACAATGTGTAACAGTTGTTCTGTACTATTGTTCCAGAAATGAGCTACAGCGTTACTGTTGCGTGGATGCAATTTCGTGCAGAAAGCAAAACTGTCATATTAGCGACAACATAAATTTGTGCAGTTGTAATAATCTAATAGATATCTATAATAAGCTTTAACATTGTTTTATTTTGATGGGGCTTGATTTTGCGCAAGTTCCATAGCGAAAGATACACAGAAATTAAACCACCGGAAATATAATGATACCACAATATTTTACTAAAAACTGTCTTTCAAAATTTGTTTGGATGTCATTTAATTTTAAGATTATCATTTAGTTAGAAAACCATATCCCAAATTTGGTTTAAGTTTTTGGCTTCTCTTTATGACCATATCAGTAACCTAGAAGATCTGAGACCAAGAATGTAGAACAGAGATTGAAGACCAGATGAGTCTCAAATGTTATGAGACTGGTCTCAAGTTTCAGTTTTAAATGATGTTAGACACAGTTTACTTATGAGTCAGCTGAAATATGACAAGCCTTGTATTCCTGCAAGAGTCAGCACCACAATGACTTGGGAAAAGTCATTATCAGTTTATACACCTTTATAATATATCTTTTCAGTTTTTCCACAAAAATGGCAGCCCCTACCCTGTGTCAAACAAGGACAATATTACAGTGGAGATCAGTCATGCAGGGTCAGAGGTCACCAAGACGATGACCTTGGGAGGGGTCAATCCAGAGGAGGTCAATTTGGCACAAGTGTCTTTCACAGTACACAAGTCAGGGGATTATACTATCTGTATAATGTTCTCCAGTAGACATATTAAAGGAAGTCCTTTTACCAAGAAGTTTGAAGCAGGTAAGACTTGTCATTTTGATATGAACCACGCTATGGGAAAACATGTCATAGTAATATTTTTGACATTTTAAATGTTACTCTATTTGAAAAGAACTCTCAATTTTCTATTATTTTCTCATAATAAATAGATTTTGTTACACTTTATGACATCATTCCGTAATATTTCCTATGAAAAGCATAATAAGTAATGTCGTCTGCTAAACTTTTTGACATCATTTTAAGGATTTATGTCAATTCTCTGAAGGGACCTTTCCCTGTGATGTTCCCCATATTTTTCTAATACTAATGATTAGGGATGGGAAAGGATACCTAAATCACAATTCGGATAGCCGCATCCGGTATCTGGATACTATCCGAATAACCGCATCATTTTTTCGACCACAGAAAATTTCGCTCATTTAATATTTTCAAATTGAAAATGCAGTACAGCTAAGCTATAAAGCGATTGTTTGAGTCCTCGACCAGCCTACCGGTGTATAACTGAAACAAAATAAAAGTGAAATTTCTGTCCAAACGACTTCACTTTTTAAGTTAATTATGGGGTTGAAACAATTGAGCTACCGCGAATAATTAGAAGAGGATAGGGCAGTAGTTTAAGTACAGGTGATCAAGAAAATTGGAGATTCATTTCACTTTGAAGCTTGAAAGCTCATATATAATATTCTTTAAAAACAAAATATACACATTATAGTCATATGCAAGGCGATTCATTTTACGAAAATCCGCCTACTTCTATCACCAGCTGACAAATAAATAACTCAGATTTTCCAAGAACTACATCAAAAATCATGTGTTACCAATTTATCGATAAATCACATGTATCGGGTTAAAAAATACATGTCAAGTTTATGGTTATAGTGAATTGCATCATCTTAAATTTTTGGATATCAACGACTACCTATAAGTGTTTTTCCTTTCTATTTTTTATGCGATCATTTCAAAATAACAAACTGTCAAGACTTTATTTGAGCAAAACTTTTACTAGTATAAGCTATATTTTACAAAAAACTTGAACAAAATATTGAAAATAAATTCTTAAGTAATCGAGGGTATTCGGATATGTGAATGGTATCCGGATACGACCTTACTATTCGGATATTGGGATATCCGGATAACCGTTCCCATCCCTAATAATGATTTCAGACAAAATCTCAAACAAACCTATTTGAAAGCAAAAAATTTGTCAACAAATGATCGGCTGTTAACAAATTATTCTCATACAAAACCACAGTTTTGTGCAATGGCTTGAAATTGTTTTAGTGTTCAAACAACCAGAATTTACAATGCCCATATCTTATTTATCAGGGTGTAAATCAAAATTTTATCTTCTAAAAAAAATCTTATGATTGAAACTTTAGATGATTTAAGAAATCAACGCTTGTGAATTGTTGATTATTTCTTCTTGACAGGCCCTATAGATGCCACCAAGACTGGTTTCATGAACTACACATCAACAGTTGTGTGTACGGCAGACAGCGCATATCCACTCACTATAGAAGCGCGAGACTCCTTTGGAAATCTAGCTTCATATAAACCAGATCAAAATAATTACTTTAAAATCAAAGTCACTGAGGTTTGTTTAATTGATTTATTAAAGCTGACCCCTAGCCAGTTGTTTAGTATGCTGGGCTAGAAATCTGTAATCCCCAGGATCCAGCCATGAAAGTTATTACATACTATTTCTCATACAATTCATTATCATTGAGAGCCACATCCTCGTGTTAACAAACCCTGATATCATTGAATTGTGCTTTGATACCTCTGTGAAAGTGTTACAAATCACATTTTTGCATAGTTATAAATTTAACCCTTTCCTCCATAGACACACCTTTATTATTTGGGTGAACAGTGTAGATCCAGATCAGCTGGCACATCTGTTCGCTTTATGATTTATTAGGTTATTTTGGACCAAAATGGGACCAGTGCAGATCCTGATCAGACGGCAAGGTTGTGCCAGCTGATCTTGATCTACACTGGTTGCACATGCGTAAAAATGGGTATATAGGGAGGAAAGGGTTATTATTTGAAACCCTTTACTCCATGGGATGGCTGTTATCTCATGTTTGATCAATTTGGTTGTCATGTTTGGGCTGTCTGATTAAGATCTACACTTAGTCTGTTCTCTTCTTGATTCATTAGATCATTTCTGACAAAAAATCACCCAAAGTAGATCTTTATCAAACAGAGACCAGAATAACACTTTACTCCATAATCATTGCCATCTGATCTGGATCTACATTGTTTGCTTTCAGACCATTGTAGCAGACAGTGTAGATCCTAATCAGACAGCACAGATTTGCTTGCTGATCTGGATCTACACTGTTAGCCCATGCCATAATAGTTGTAAGGAGTAAAGGGTCGAAGAATGAAGGTGAAGCAGATGAAAATAGAATTTATCCATAATTATCAGGATGACAATTTATTTTCACTTTTTCAGACCATTATATTTTTCGCTTTAAGAAACAACAGCAGAAAAAGCACTTATCATTTTTCCTGACAAGTGAATTTGATTCCCAATAAATACACATACAATGTTAGAAAACATTAACTTGGCATATAAAATGTTATCTAAATGCTTCAGTCATGCAATAGTGTAATTAATCTGTTACAAACAGCTATACCGTGAAACTTGTATAATTGCTTCTGGGACTCCCTTAACTTATTTCTTACTTGGTAAAGGGAAATTTGAGCAGCAATTATTTTGTGTAATGAAGAGAAGTAAACAAGCCTGAAACACAGTAATATTCTCAACAGGATATCTTCTTTTGCAAGATATTTTGATATGCTGTAAATGCAGTTTTATTTGTGTGCATGAAATTTTGTGGTTTTCAGTAAAACATTCTTTTGACCAATTCTTGAATCCATAATTTTCAGTATTCTATATTCACAATGATGAACATTTCTATATTTCATGGGGAATCTGCCATAACTCTTAACTACATCTATTCATGTTGTAATGCTTTTGCCATCTGATTTGGATCTGCACTGGTCAAATCTTGGTCAGAAATAACATTATGAATATAAAAGCAAACAGTTTAGATCCTGATTAGATGGCACAAATGTGCCAACAGATATGGATCTAAACTATTCAGCCATGCAATAAAGGTGTATCTAACGAGTAAAGGGTTAACTGTGTGGATCGTTTCAACAAAAAACCCACTAATATTGATAAATTCACAGTATTAGATGATTATGCTAAGATATTTTTTTCTTGCAGTGTGGCACAAAAATCAAACATGTTCCTGCAACGCAGATATTTTACAATGCACGTCAGAAGCAGCTTTCAATGCAAATCAAAATGGAGAAGGTGGGATGTTTTCAGGCGTCTGTTTCTTACGGCGATATTAACCTGAAAAATGGCGATTTTAATATACTTGTGCTTAGCTGTAAGTACTTCTTGTATGTCCTTATAACCATTGGCCCCTTAAACCCTTTATTCCAGATATATGAACCATTGACCCCTTTAAACCTTTATTCCAGATACACACATTTCAATGTGTGTGCAACCAGTGTAGAACCAGATCAGCCAGCACATCTAATCTGGACCTATGCTGGTCACGTCTTGGTCAGAAATAATGAATTTAAAAGTGAACAGTGTAAATCCTGATTAAATGGGATGGATGTGCCAGCTGATCTGGATCTACTGTTGGTCCATGGGATAACTGGCATATCCAACTGAGTAAAGGGTTAATGTATCATAAAGCTGACAATGGAATGGTTGATTGTTAGAGCATCAGACACCTGATCAGGAGGTGGTTGGTTTGAGTTTAGACTTGGGGTAAATTCTTGCACAGTTTTCTGCAGTGTTTAGCTGTGGAATGGGTGCTAGTTTTTAACACAGCAAGAAGTCATCAAAGATGGTTAATATAAGTAGTAAGAGCTTGTTTCACAGCAGTTAAAAGTTGATGAGTCAATATTTTATTGAATTTATCACAGTATGAAAAACATTTGCTTGTTGAAGACCTTAGGGCTACATATATACCAGTACTTAACCCTTTTCTTGATATATACGCATTTTTATGCATAATTATGCGACCAGTGTAGATCCAGATCAGCCGGCACATCCGTGCCGTCTGATCAGGATCTGCACTGGTCGCATTTTGGTCAGAAATAACCTAATGAATCAAAAAGCGAACAGACAGAACTGATCTGGATCTAAACTGTTCGCCCTAGCAATAAAGGTGTATCTATACAGGAAAGGGTTAAACGACCAGTATTCCTTTTTACTGATGACACTTTTCTTACATAATTAGGCACAAAAAATTTTAACTTTCAACTCACATCCTTCCTTCCTTTCAATTTTCATAACACTAGAGTCTGTTCCATGGCAAAATTGCCTTCTTTGTATTAATTGATAAAATCTAGATCCACTT
Organism: Corbicula japonica; assembly: GCA_038501625.1. Taxonomy (NCBI): domain Eukaryota; kingdom Metazoa; phylum Mollusca; class Bivalvia; order Venerida; family Cyrenidae; genus Corbicula; species Corbicula japonica. The sequence goes on along the minus strand of JAZAYU010000109.1, from coordinate 246,634 downwards.
AATTGATAAGATAAATTCTTTGTCTGCAAGATTGAATCTCTGAGTCTGCTGATTGTATGGATCTGAGAGACGATTGGTGTCACCATCAAAGTTGGACAATGTTCAGAAGTATTATAAGCATTTTCTAAAATAGTTGACTGCGCACTCAGTTATATGCATGGTTTACTTATTTTCATGGATTTTATTGTCAAATACAGCTATGAATGTTAACCCTTTACTCCATATATACTCAACAAAAATAAAAAGTATCCACTTTCCTATTTTAAACTTTGTAAACTTTGAAAACGAAAATTCAAAATTCTATATGAGAACAAATTTGCTTTTCTGTTATAATTGCAAAAAGATAAAGTGTTCTTGAAAATCGGCAGCCACAACTTGGTTATCTTTCCCTTTGTTAAAATAAGGGTTTCAGGAAAATGTCAGTGATTCTATGAATTATTCACATTTATTTGAATTAAATCACTTTCTCTACCTCTTGTGATCAATAAAATCACAAAATATTCATCAATAACACAACTGGTCCTCGGTAAACAACGCTAGAAAGTCCAACCATTTCCAATTACCTCCCTTTAAATTGAATATGTAGTGTTTTGTAATCCATGATAAATTGTTATTCGATTGGTAGTTCCTTAGGTCTTGGTGTGGAAGTTTTTATTCATGAACAATTAAACTTAAAAACAACTAAGATTAACTAACAAAACACCATTCAAAGCGATCCTGATTAAATGAAAATATGTTAATGAGAATATAAGCATAAAAAGTGGATACTTTTTATTTTTGTTCAGTATATATGCATTTGTACCCAAGTGTGACATCATCCATGCCATCTGATCAGGATCTACACTGGTCGCTTCTTGGTCAAAAATACCCTAATCAATCTGAATATGAACAGTGTAGAAGACCCTGATGCATGTCATAAGTGTGTATCTATGGAGTAAAGGGGTAAACAACTACAAAATATAGAATTAACCTTAAACATATCTAAGAAAATTAAAAATGAGGAATTTAAAAAAACAACAAAAATGCTATTTAATCCTAAAGCCAAAAAAGGTGAGATTCATCTCCACAGTATAAAGAAATACGATTATGTAAATTTCTATGTTATAATGTCCCTGGAGTTGCCTGAAGGTTGATCAGTTTGAAGGAGAAACCTTATTTCTGTCAAAGCAGATTTGACATATAATAGCGTGACAATATTTACCAGTCTGGAATTCGTCTTTTGACGTATTTTCTTCTTTGAAACAAGAAACGTAATTATGTAAATGTTAAATTGTTGTATATCTCAAAGGAAATAAACTCACAAATTTTATGATACAAGAAGCAAACAAATTTGAGGAGTTCCTTAACCCTTCAAGTGCTTATCACAACTTATGTAAAGTAAACTGAGATCCAACTACACATCCCAGTGTTGACTCAGATCAGCCGCACATCCCAATGTAGACTCAGATCAGCACACACACCCTAATCACTCTATACTCAGAGCCTTAACATTTCCAATGTAGACTCAGATCAACCTACACATTTTTTAATATATTTAGATATTATTCATGTCTTATTTGCGAAAGTATCGCCAGCCGCTGGCACTTGAAAAATTTAATAATTAAACAAATTATTATGTTGTTGTCGAACACCGAATTATACCCAGAATCCCGGAAAAAAATTCCGGTCTGGGGTAAAAAAGAGGTTCGGTCAGGTGACCAGAAACGAGATTTTTTTTTTCGGCCTAAACATTATAGGTTAATTGCAAAAGAATATTTTATAATAAAATATAATCATCTGAATTGCTGTATATAAATATTTTTTCAGCTGAAGACATAGGAAGTGTAGACAAAAACATTAGTAAATCCCACAATATATGGTATGAGGCCAGGCTTATTGAGTGCAATAATGAAAAACTTTCAAAACCAAAGAAAGTTTTTATCTACATTACACCAAAGGTTTGTATCTATTTCCTCCCTTTCCTCCATATATACACCTTTTATTAATTTAGCAAACAGTGTAGATACAGATCAGCACATCCATGCTGTGATTTAAAAACCTGTAACCTAAATCTGTAAATTTTTTAAAATTCCCATTGAAAAGTATATGTTCGAAAAAGCATATAGATATCTATTTATAACGTTTTTTCTTTTAATTGAATTAGGAATTTTAAACATGATGAGAAACCTGCTATAATAACGGTAAAACCTGTTAGTGAACATTACAGTCTTTCTTCTGTAAGTTCCATATTTTTTTTTAAATCCCTAACTTAACACTCTGTTATGTTATGTGAGAAATCTTAAATTGAGGTTGGTCACATTAGTTAAGAAATTATCTTTCATTTGTAAGTTATTTTTTATGTTGTTTTGTTTTCTTTATTTCAGCAATTGAAGTTGAAAGAATATTTCTTGAAAATAATTGGAAAGAAATTATTTACATACAGAGTCTGCCCTTCAACAAAGGTATGAAAAATGAAATGCTTCTTTGTAACAGATGCTGTAACAGGTTTTGTTTTTTTATTTTACTGTAACAGATGCTGTAACAGGTTTTGTTTTTTTATTTTACTAATGATGTTTCAGAAATATTACTATTAATATAGTAAGGTTATGGCCCTTAAGAACTTTAAGTTTTGCATGTAGATTAATATTTTCCCATCAATGTGCTGTTTTACTTAAAGTCTCTTTCTGTGTTCAGATTTTTTCATATTGAACCAGCCAATAATCATTTAACAAATAAAAGGCTTATTAGGAATTGCCACATTCAGAATCAACAGTGTATGTATCGATACATTTGTTAATAGGCAATTTCAAATATACTCGTGGAACACCATTACATTTCTGTACATTTCAGTTCCCCTTCAATGAGTTCAACATTCAGTTAGGGAGACACCTGTTCACTTTAGACAATGGAGCACAAGCCCCTGTGGTACTGCAGTGTTCACTACAAGCACTATTTTCTATGTTTCAGTTCACCTTCAATGAGTTCAACAATCAGTTAGGGAGCCACCTGTTTACAATTGATGATGGTGCACAAGCCCCTGTGGTTCTGGCTGCTAAGGACAGAAGTGTGATTGCTGCAACTTTCACCAAATTTTTGCTCAAAAACATAGGTAAACTTTTGGAAAGAAGCTGATAATTGTCAATTCTAGATATGAAGAGTTTTAGTTATTAACTTCTGGATTAAGTGGGGTTTTTTTTGGAAATTTTCTGAATTTCTGCTTATGTTCATACTTCCTAAATATGTCCATTTGGAAAATGATTGGCTATATAATTTATTTTTACATCTGAGTAAGAGGTCTACAATCATCATCCCCCCCCCCCACACACACACAAAATAATTACTGCATTTACAATTCTATTCAAAGAAGTGTTATGGCCATTGGATCAGTGTTCCTACATTTGAAGAGAAACCATCGATATGGCATCACTGGAATCGTCAGGTATATGTGAAACTCTTCTGACAGTTCACGTCAATCCTTGAAATGACATCATTAACCTGAGCTGAAAACATGAATCATTACACATTTCTTGGTATACAAATACCATTATATTGTCAAAATGTGTGACAAAGTCACTTTTTAATTATCGGTATGAGAAGCTGTTAGCAAGTTGTAAATTCTTTCCATATACGGTAATCACTTAACCCTTTCCTCCATAGACACACCTTTATTGCATGGGCGAACAGTGTAGATCCAGATCAGCCGGCACATCCTTGCCATCTGATCAGGATACAAACTGTTTGCTTTTTGATTAGTTTGGTTATTTCTGACTGGATGTGCCAGCTGATCTGGATCAACACTGGTCCCACATGATTAAAAATGCGTATATATAGAGGAAAGGGTTAAGAGTCAAAAAATAGTATTGAAGACTCCTTTTCTCATGACATGCTCCAAAAAAGGTTGACTTCTACATTATTACTGAAAGTAATTACTATAATGGGTTTTAAGAAAGTATTTTTATGACAGGTGGATCGGAAACGTTCCAAGATAAGCAGACATTTTTCTACCATGAAGTGAGGACTTTACACCAGCGTAGGAGCTATAGCTCTACAATACTGAAAATTGATCGCAGCAAACTTCTGTCAAGTGTAAGTGTTAATCTTTCATTCCATATATATGTGTTTTTACAGGTTTTTGTAACCCTTTTCTCCATATATTTTTTCGTATGAGCCACCAGTGCTGATCCAGATCAGCTAGAATATCCGTGCCATCTGATCAGGATCTGCAATGTTCGCTTTTTGATTTATTAGACTATTTCTGACCAAAAAGCAATCAGTGAAGATTCTAATCAGATGGCTAATCTGGATCTACACAGGTGGCGACATGCGACAAATTGTGTATATATGGAGTTAAGGGTAACAACATTGTGTCACCTTATGCAAAATTCAGAGATGATTATTTTGACCAAAAGAAAGTGAGTGTGTGTTCAGGCAAAGAAGAAATTTATTTTTTCCTTCGTAAAAAAGTCTTTCTTTGAAATAAAATGAGTTAAAACCATAAGGTGCAAAAAACTCAGACCTAATTGCCTCATTTTTGAGCTTCAATATTATTTGAAAAAGTATCAGAAATACAGTATTGAGTCATGTCAACTTAAACAAAATTTATTTTTTAAATTTTTAAGACCTTTTTTTAAATTAAAAATTTAATTGAAGTTTTAGCCTTACAAAGCTGGCAGGAGATTTAATAGGAATTTATTTTAGTTCTGGAGATGTCATAAAACATTATTTTAAACTGAAAACTTAATTTAACAACTGTTGTTAAGACTACATAATTATGTCATTTCAAGCCAAATATGTTTTGAAATGTATTTTAATTATAACTTTAATTTGGATTCCAGTCTTACAAAGCCACCAAGGGATTTGATGTCTCAGACTGGTGTAAAAACTTTGAAGTTACATTTATCGGGGAAGAGGGTATGTTCCATTATATGATTCTGCTGACTTGATTGTTTTATTCAGAATTTTACTTCATAGATATGGCTCTTATGGTATGGTTGAACAGTTTTGATATAGATCAGCCAGCACATCAGTTAGATTCTGCAGGTTATTTCTGACCAATCAATGAACATTCAAGATCCAGATCATGTGAAACAAATGTGCTGGCTGATCTGGATCTATACTGGTAGCCTAATTGAGTTAAGTTTTGAACAGTCAGTTCTGATACTAACTTTGGCTAGTCTGCCCACGTTTTTAGTTACCAGTAATTGTATTATTTCCTAATATTATTACGAAAACTTTGTGACTTGCATGCCAACATATAGTCTTGTAGGTCATCTCCTACAATTTTATATTGTGTAAATTTGTGTGAATGTGAGATTGCAGTTCATCCTTGATTTCATAGATCCGGTTTTTAAGTGTAAATAATGTTAAATCTTGCTATCTTTGTACATATTTTAGGTTTGGATTGGGGCGGTTTGAGGCGTGAGTGGTTTGAGTCGGTCTGTACTCAGCTGTTTGACCCCACAATGTCTGGGTTATTTAGACGTCTTTCAGATACTAGTCAAGGATTGGTAAGTTTGACCCCACTGTGTAATTATTTTATCACTGGCGATTTTGCAAAACTTGAGGCAAGTTCTTTTGTATGCACCTTTTTCAGAATATTGTTAAAAGTGATCGTTTACATTGACCTGGTTTTGATGCAACTTCAGTATAAATCATACTCCATTTCTTTAATTTTATAATAACATTTGATATCATTTTAGTATAAATCATACTCCATTTCTTTAATTTTATAATAATAATTTGATATCATTACTTTATGTTTGGGAAACAAAATTATACTTGTATAACGGATTAATTTTGATAAATCATCTACTCCATTAGCTTTTGTCACTTCAAGGTCAAGGTTGTTGCCTGCATCATGGGTACTGAAATTCACATGTTGGACTAACCCTAGGTCTGGCTTGTACTGCATACCCTTATGTAATCCGTACTTCAGTTCTGCACATTAACCCTTTCTCCATAGATACACCTTTATTGCGAGGGAGAACAGTTTAGATCCAGATCATTTGGCACATCTGTGCTATCTGATCAGGATCTAAACTGTTCGCCTTTTGATTCCTTAGGTTATTAATGACCAAAATGGGACCAGTGCAGATCCTGATCAGACAGCACGGATGTGACGGCTGATCTGGATCTACACTGGTCGCACATTTGTAAAAATGCATATTTATGGAGGAAAGGGTTAATGTAACAAGTCATTAGATGACGTTACTGATCATGTCCAGATGGGGCATACTAGACTTACTCCATGGCTGTCAAGGCATTATTGAATCCAGCGATCGTGTTGCATTAGGAAATTCTGCTCTGTAAAGTTATCATTAAGATCATATTGCTGTCCCTAATTGATGGGAAATCAATGGGTTTTATCAATGATCATATCCAAAGTGACGGGTAAATTAAGAGAAGCTTTTGTTCTAATACATTATGACAGATTCATTATTTATTTTAAAACCATTTAAAATTGTTTCACACTTTTACTTGATGAAGATGCAACTATTTTAAAGGTTCATCCAAACAGCCAGCGTCGGGATGAAGATCTCAAACTTTACGAATTTGCTGGTAAAATAGTCGGGAAGTGCTTGTACGAGTCAGCACGAGGGTCCACATACAGACAGTCGTACAGACAACTAGTCAAGGCCAGATTCTCGCGGTCATTTCTTGCTCAACTTATTGGTCTCAGAGTACACTATAGAGTGAGTGGTTTGTTGTGAACCATTAAATTGAACTGTTTGCTTATCCCATTCCTCCATAGACACACCTTTATTGTGTGGGCCCGTGCCATCTGATCAGGATCTGCACTGTTTGCTTTTTGATTCGTTTGGTTATTTCTGACCAAAATGCGACCAGTGCAGATCCTCATCAGACGGCACAGATACACATTGTCTACACTGGTTGCACATGCGTAAAAATGAGTATATATGGAGGAGAGGGTTAACCCTTAAATCCATAGATACAATGTTTATCACAATTGTGTAGATCCAGATCAACCAGCACGTTCATGTTGTCTGATATTTATCTACACCATTGGCTTTTATGTTCTTTAAGTTTTTTCTGACAAAGAAGAGAACAGATCAGATGGCACATAATGTGCTGGCTGATCCGGATCTACATGGGTCATCCAATTAATAAAAAGCATATCAATGGAGTGAAAAGTTAATAATTGATATGATTGAAAATATATGAAGTACTTTATTGATTTATCATTATGAAAATCAAATAATTTCCTAACAAGTATAGCAATTGTAGTGTATGCATGCTCTTATTGACATGGCATTATGGGATTGTAGCAAATGTGCAAACAAACTTTGTACATGTATATAAATAGTAATGATTTATCAGTTATATGCAAAACTATGGCAACTGTAAATAAATAAAGAATGCTATACAATAGGTTTGCATACAAATTTTAAATTATTCTTCTTATTACTATCGAATTAAACAATTTGTCAGTTATATGCAAAATTATTGTATGTAACTGTATACAAATAAAGACAATAATATAATAGTTTTGCATACAAGTGGTGGAATTATTGTTTTAAAGTGCATCCTATTAAAAAAACAACAATAATTGTTCCCTGCATTTCAGTATTTTGAAACTGATGACCCAGAATTGTACAAGAGCAAGGTGAGATATATAGAAGAGAATGATATTGAAGGAATGGAACTGACCTTCTCGGAGGAAGAGTACTCTGCTAACGGAGCTGTCAAGGTATTACAAAATTTATCTGTGTAGCACATAATGTGTTACCCTTTACAGAGAAAAGTAATTTTGAACTGACAGCAACATAGGTAAAGTGATATATGGTAGATTTATATATTTCATTTTAAAACAGATTATACTCTGTCAGTAAGTTTGGCATGAAGATAGCAGTAAAATGACCTTCATAAAAGTCAAAAGATCGTTTTAGTATGTTCAAGCCCTGCATGAATATAAACCATCTCTATAGGGACCGGGTTTTAAATAAAAGAGAGTATATCATGCAAAATTCATAAATGATTAACCATTCCGGTGACCTTGGTTTGAACTGGTATTAGAATGAAGTCTTCATAGTTATGAAACTTATAATTAACCCTTTCACTGCCATATGGATGGCATATGCCGTCCCTATTATTTTCGGTGTATTTGCCATATGGACAGCTTTTGCAGTTTCTATATATAGACCAGCATGCAAAGTGGGGGTTTCTGCTGACGTAGGCAGATCATTGAAATATTGACCAATAATGTTATTGCTTTCGTTTTCAAATGTAAACATAGTAATTATGTCGATATACCAATAAATAACCAGCCTCATTCTGAAATTGGTATTGGTATTTGTTTATGTGGTAAAAAGCTCTTGGCACTGACGATGTCAATTGGGGTTTTCGATGTTGGCAGCGAAAAGGTTAACGGTAATAAATTTTGTCATATTTCAGGTTGTTGATTTGATACCCAACGGCTCCAAGATACCGGTGACCAATGAGAACAAGCTGCAATATTTGGATCACCTTGCACAGTATCGGCTGGCCAATGCTGTGCGAGACCAGATTGAAAGTTTCCTTCGAGGGTTAAATGAGCTCATACCAGACAACCTCCTTAGTATATTTGATGAGAATGAATTGGAGGTAATTCTATGATTTTAAATGTTAAATTGAAGTGAAAGCCTTTAATCCATGTACGATAGGGGTTTTATTGCATTTTCAAACAGTGTAGATCCGGATCAGCTGGCATATTTGTGGCACAGCCATGCCCGCTAAACTGGATCTACACTGTTTGCCGTCTTTGATTTCCCCAACAAGATTTTAATAATCTCCATTCAAAAAAATCTACTTGGCTTTCTTTTTCATTAAATTAGTTATGTCATTTGTTCTATTTTCAATGTCAACAAACCAATGTTTAGTCTGCCAATTTGGCTTTGGTGATTTATATAGAGCAATGTAATAAAATCATCCGTTGTTTTCCAAATATATTATTTTCTCTACTTTAATCATTGATCTGCTTTATTCAGTTGTTGATGTGTGGTATGAGGAAGTACAGTGTAGCCGACCTGAAAAATAACCACATTGTGACAGGATCTTCACACACATTCCGTAGAGTAAGTCATTCTTCTCAGGTTGTTCTGATAATTATAGCTGACCATAATTAAAATCACATTGTGACAGGATCTTCACATGCATTCCATAGATTTATTTGTTATTTCCTTCTTATGTCACTCTTTCAAAGAAAAAATGATACATAGGGATTGCTTTGTCCATTAGTTGGTCCGTCCGTCACGAAAATATAACATTGGCAATAACTTTGCTATCTTCTTAACATTTCTTCATCAAACTTATAAATTATATTGCTTTTGTCAATAGGTTCATCATGATGAACATCCATCAAGTGTTTTATTGTTTTTACATTTTAACCCTTTCCTCCATAGACACACCTTTATTGCATGGGTGAACAGTTTAGATCCAGATCAGCTGGCACATCTGTGCCATCTGATCAGGATCTAAACTGTTCACTTTTTGATTCGTTGGGTTATTTCTGACCAAGATGCGACCAGTGCAGATCCTAAACAGACAGCACGGATGTGCCGGCTGATCTGGATCTACACTGGTTGCACATGCGTAAAAATTCCTATATATGGAGAAAAGGGTTAAATGGATTTCAAAGCAGATTAAACATTCGAGGAGGTTATGTGACAGTGGCTACATTCATTTCTCATCAGACCATTATTCTAATGTTTTCTTCCAAAATTTCTGTAAAATGTTTGTGTGGCATGTTAACAGTTATTATAATTTGATCAAAAAAACATTTGGAGTACATGCAGCTTGGGCAAAACATAATATAAATATAATATTATGATAAAATATGAGGCTGAAGTCCTGTCTGGAAACAGTTGATTGTTAAAATAGAATCAAGACTCAACATTGACCAATCAAAGCAAGAATAATGTGGCTGACTGATCTTTGATGAGTGTTTTTTTATCTTTGCATTCATTAACATTATAGCTAATGTAGAGGCTGTACTTGAGTATAATTCACACACTAAAGACCTCAAAACAATCCCAAATTCATTAATTAGATCACATTCAAATTTTTTAACTCTTTACTCCATATTATGTGCATTTTTACGCATGTGCAACCATTGTAGATCCAGATCAGCTGGCACAACTTTACTGTCTGATCAGGATCTGCACTGTTGTGTCAGCTGATGTGGATCTACAATGTTTGCCCACACAATAAAGCTGTATCTGTGGAGAACAGGGTTAATAAACGTAATACAGATTTATCTAGTATGTATTAGCCACATCCTTAACTTCCTAACAATAAAATTGAGTGAAAAAGTCTGGCCTATTCATGAGTGATGAATGTAAAATTTTCTCTGCTGCCATTTAATATTTATAGATGTTTCCTGTAATTCTGGATTTGTTTGCCTAGGTTTTAGACTGGTTCTGGACTATAATTGGCAGTTTTAGTGATGAACAAATGGCACGGCTGCTACAGTTTACTACTGGCTGTTCCCAGCTACCTCCGGGAGGGTTTGCGGAACTTGTACCCAAGTTCCAACTTTCACCAGGATACACCTACAACACACTGCCCACTGCACATACTTGGTAAGAATACTTACTGGTTTCTGAGAAAATAATACTTTTTGCATCAAGTCTCTGTTTTCTTTAATTTAAAAATGTAGGTAGTGTATAAACTGCAGTAATTTAATTCAAGCCACCTTTCATTAAAATCCCTGCGCTTTCTACATTGCTGTATCAACAACTATTCAAAAAGGAGGGATTTCACTTAACCTTCATCATATCTTGGAAGTGGGCAATTATGAAGAATGACATTGATAATTGGTTGAGTTAATCCAGATATGAAAAACATTTGGTTTGTGTAAACTAATCATGCAAGAAAACTAAAATATTGTTTATGTCCTGATAAACTTAATAAACTATTATTTAATTTTTAAATATAACATTTTTGTTTTAATCTAAGTTTGGTTGTTTGTCAACAATTCCATCAGTTTTATTGTTTGCATATGATGTTTATTTTTCAGTTTCAACAATTTATGTCTGCCAGATTATGACAGTATAGAACAGTTTCACAGATCTCTTCTTATAGCCTTGACGGAAGGAAACACTGGCTTCGGACTCGTCTAGTGTGCTCTTAACTGTGCTTTTAAACGTTTAAATGCATGTGATATTCAGACTGGATTATGTACATCTGCTCTTTGTTTCATCTGGAATATGACCTCATTTTGTATTTAATGATGGAAATGGAGAAGACATTTATACAAAAAAGCTTGGTTAATTGTATCATAAAGTAATGCTTTATAAGCTCAGTAAAATTTAGCAAAAATTAGTTTTGCAAATTTAGACTCTTTTTTATCAAATTTACTAGTTTATCTCTTTACTCAATTTTAATGCCTTTATTTCATGGGCAAATAATGTAGACAAGTTCCAGATGATCTGGATCTACACTGTTCACCCATGAGATAAAAGCGGTATCTATGGATTAAAATGTTAAATAAAAAAATTAAAAATGTAACAAGAAAGATACTTTTTCTCCATATATATGCATTTTTATGCATTTTTACGCATGAGCTACCAGCGTAGATCCAGATCAGCCGGCACAGGATGATCACGATCTGCACTGGTCGCATTTTGGTAAGAAATAACCTGACGAATAAAAAAGCCAACAGTGCAGATCCTCATCAGACGGCTCAGATGTAAACACTGTTTCCCCATGCAATAAGGGTGTGTCTATGGAGGAAAGGGTTAAGCTTCTTGGCTGATTGTTTCAACTGCAATTTGCTTTTATAAAAAATTTTAATTAAGTTATACATGTTATACAAGAAAGTATTTTTACTCCTGAAGACTGTTCAACTAAAAATGAAATATCTGCCAAGAAAAGATATGCTAGGTATCGTAAAGTGGGAACTTGTTGGTTCTGCAAAAAAAGATGATGACCTACAATGTGTGCTGAAAATGAACCACTCCATCACCACCTAAATATAAGCTCCAACATCCCTTTAACTGTTTAATGAAAGGAGATAACTGTGGCCTACATTCAGGTGGTTATGGTTTCATTAACAATGTGTTACCCTTTTTAAAAGGTAATACAGCAAGGAACAAGCCTGTTACGGAATTTTATTTGTTTTAGATGTAGAGTTTCTGGAGCCATTTTCAGAACTTCCTTCTGTTGTTAGTTTGTAGATACATGGAATTGTTTTTTGCAGTATTGTTAGGTCACTAAATTTTATTTAATCAAACTTTCACAAGACACTTCAGAAATTCATAAAATCACAAAATAATAAGAAAATCATACTGTAAAGAGGTGTTCACTGATTTTGTCAAAGGGTGTAGTCAAATATGTGCTGAACTTAGTCATGCCTTATAATTGTGAAATGTTATCATGAGGGTTAGCTTTTTGTTATCCCTTTCCTCCATAAATAAGCATTTTTACGCATGTGCGACCAGTGTAGATCCAGATCAGCCGGCACATCCGTGCCATCTGATCAGGATCTGCACTGGTCGCATTTTGGTCAGAAATAACCTAATGAATAAAAAAAACAACAGTTTAGATCTGGTCAGATGGCATGGATGTGCCAGCTGATCTGGATCTAAACTGTTCACCCACCAATTAAGGTGTATCTATGGAGGAAAGTGTTAAAACTATCATTATAGGTTAGGTTTTTTTGGTAAGTGTTATTGTATAATAAAAGTTTTGTTTAGAAATATATTTTTAATTACCGGTAACTTTTGTTTAGAAATGAAATTGTAGTTAATTTTTGTTTGAGATACATTTTTGTATTATTATCAGTTTTAACCATTTATTCTAAAGATATGCCTTTATTGTGTGGACTAACAGTGTAGATCCAGATCAGCCAGCACATCTTTGGCATCTGATCCAGATCTGCACTGTTCACTTTGTGATTTTTTAGATTATTTCTGACCAAAAAGGGAACAGTGCAGATCCTGGTCAGAGGGCACGGATGTGCCAGCAGATCTGGATCTACACTGTTCGCCATAGCAGTAAAGATGTATCTATGAAGTAAAGGGTAATTGCACTGGCCATTATATTTTCAGGGTACTTTAAGTATCTTACAATATTTGTATTCCTTTATTATGTGCAATACACTTTGAAGCAGTATCATAACTTTGTGTCATAACTTAGCGCCTAGTTTTGAAATAATCCTCATTCATTTTTTAGATAAAACATTTGAAAGTTTTGCTGTTATGCTGGTGTGCTTCTAGTATTTTTGTTCAATTTAGAAAACTTAAATTACACTGGATGCTTTTATTTTACTTTTACGGATCTTTTATGAAAAAATTGGCTTAGGTTTTAAATTCGCGCACTGGTCCAAGCGCGAAATGCGTGACAATTAAGCCATCGCTAAATAAAATGATACCACAGTAATAATTAACGATGTACACTATATACCTTTAAGTCTTTGTTTTTATACATAATTACCCCCCCCTTTTTGAAATTGCCATTTCGAACAAATTAACATGGTAACCTACATTTTTCTTTTTTATTTTATGTTTGTTATACATTGGTGAATATATTGGTAGTATATGGTGAAATTCTATTATGTTAAATTTAAGTAAACTTAAAAACATCCATTAGAATGAAAAGATTTGACGATAAATTCTTTGTAGTAAAATAGGTAATACTTAATTTTTTATATGTGTTTCATTATTTGTATTGCAATAATTAGCAATTTATTTGTAATTTAGAATGTTTTTTAATTGAAAAATAGAATTATTTATGATATTCTTGTGATACATTCTATGATTTTATGCCGACAAAGAAGTCTATGAAAATCGTAAAAATTGTTCGAAATGCGACATCTTTGGTATCTAATAAAAACAAGTAACTCCGGTAAGGTCCCATTTTTATTTGGTTTTTCATTGCATAACATCATGTTCTTGACATAGACAAAGTTTGAATGAAATCTATTATTGGGAAAATTTTGATGAAACTGTGGAGACTGCCTTTAAGCATAAAATGCATACAATGTACAGAAAAGTTGTTTATAGAAATATATTTCAGTTGTGAACTCTGGAAGTATGTATTTTCACTCTACCGCTTGTACATCAATCATGAAAATATGAGCTCACCTGTTGATATATTATTCTATCTTGCACTATTAAAAACAAAATTAATATCCTCTATTTTATGAACAGTATGAAACTATTTTAATGATTTCATTAAAGTGCTTTGTGTTTTCTGGGAAACTAAGAGTTATTCCACCAATGTTCTGTCCAAACAAGTACTGAAATGTGCTTCTGTTGTCAGATGTTCTAGATTGCATTTAGGGTTAAAGAAAAAGTGTCTATTGCTTGATTTAACTTTACTCCATATATGTGTGTGTGAACAGTGTAGATCCAGATCAACTTGCACATCAGTGCCATATGATCAGGATCTGCACTGATTGCTTTTTGTACAGATCCTGATCAAATGGCATGGATGTGCCGGCTAATCTGGACCTACACTGTTTGTCATAAAGGTTTATATATGGAGGAAAGGGTGAACAACCTTTGCTCCCATTTCCTTTCCAATAAGGTAGACAAGTGAAATATATAGCCAAAATGATAAGTACAGATCTTGATGTTTTGCTTATTATCACAGACACGTGGTACATGTTACTATGGGCAATAGTCTGATGTGTATTGAGGTACTTGTTTAAGCTCTGCATCACACTTAATAACCTTTTACTCCATATATGCACATGGAATCATATTTGCAAACAGCATTGATCCAGAACAGCAAGCAGGATCTGCACTGATCACTTTTTGGTTAGAATTTAGAAATAACCTAAAAACCAAAAAGCGAACAGTGTAGATCCTGATCAGACAGCAAAGATATACTCTGCTTGACTTACTTTTCACTTGCACTTTCTCCACACCAAAATGCCCTGTGTATCCCCTAAAAGGAACACGGGATCTTATGGAAATGTGAAATACAGTAATGTTCTGGTAGAAGTAGGTACTGACTTTGAACAAAGAATACCTAAAAGTGATGATTTTGTAAAATATTTTCAAATAAAATAGGAATCAGTATTAATATTGTCTTTGCAACCCAGTTGTACAAATCACATTTGTTAAAATATCCAACACAGTAACAACATTTACTTAAACTTCTATATGAACATGAATTAATAAACAATAACAGTGTATGCTAGTTTTTGCACAATACCTTCTAGTGATATGAAAAGGATCATATCAAAATCCAGCACTTTTGGGTCACATAAATTGTGCAATACATGTGATGCAAACTGTATCCAAACTGTATCCAGATACTAAAAGAAATTTCGTAATACATATACATTTTGTATTCAGCACTTGCACACATACAATATGATATGCTGACTGAAATGTTAAAGGTGCCTGGTCATATATCAGGACAAAAATATTAAGTGCTTTTGTGTTGCCCTTTTTGAAGAAAAGGCGATACAAAGGAATCGCTTTGTCCATCCATCCACCTGCCTTTCAGTCCACTCATCCATCATGAAAACTAAACAATTTATAATAATCCCTTGTGATAAAATCAAATAGTCCATCCTGAATTTTGAATAGGCAGCTTTAACACTCCAGCTGTTAGACAGCCATTCCTATTAGAAATTCCTTAATTCATTAACCCTTAACTGCATTTATACACCTTTATCTTGCCGGCATACCGTGTAGATCCAGATCATCCAGCACATCCATGCCGTCTGATCAGGCTCTACACTGGTTACTATTTGATTCATTAGGTTGTTTCTGACCAAAATGTAAACAGGGCAGATCCTGATCAGATGGCATTAATGTGTCATCTGATCTGGCTCTACACTGGTCGCTCATGTGATAAAATGCATATATATGGAGTACAGGGTTAAAATAAAATTTTGGGAAAAAGGAAATCTTTGGTCCTCTAGGTTCTTAATATATATGTTGCTTTTTTCTAATGCGATATACATTTCTTTGTTGTTTTCTTGTTGCGTTTTATTTATAATTCTATTTATATTCAGTGTAATAAATTGTAATTGTAACTGCCTTTCCGCTGTTAGACATTGTTTATCCAGTGATGTAACGCTGTGATAGTATAACATTGAACTGTTACTGCATGAGATATGTCTGTTATCCCATGGGCAAATACTTTATATCCAGATCTTTCAGGATATCAGTGCCATCTTATCTAAAAGCAAACAGTGTAGATCCTGATCAGATGGCACAGAAATGCTTGCTGATCTGAATCTAGACTGTCTGCCCATGCAATAAAGTTTTATCTATGGAGTAAAGGATTAAATGTCAATGTCTTAACCCTTTCCTCCATAGATACACCTTTATTCCATTGGTGAACAGTTCTGATCAGCCGGCACATAAACTGTTCACTTTTAGATTTTTTAGGTTATTTCTGACCAAAATGCGACCAGTGCAGATCCTGATCAGATGGCACAGATCCTGATCAGATGGCACAGATGTGCCGGCTGATCTGGAACTACACTGGTCACACATGCATAAAAATGTGTTTATATGGAGGAAAGGGTAGTTAGTAACAATTAAATAAATATTCATTGAGACATTATGTCTGCATCAGGACCATTGTGTTGGTCATGTTATGAAATCATCCGTAGAGCCAAGTAGATTAGATCTTCTGTCATTTTAACCCTTTCCTCCATAGATCCACCTTTATTGCATGGGCACATCCTTGCCGTCTGATCAGGATCTGCACTGTTTGCTTTATGATTTATTAGGATAATTCTGACCGAAAATCGAACAGTGCAGATCCTGATCTGATGGCATGCATGTGCCAGCTGATCTGGATCAACACTGGTTGCACATGCGTAAAAACGCGTAATTATTGAGGAAAGGGTGATACAACTACTTTGGTATCATATAATTTGCACATTTAAACCCCAGCTAAATTTAATTGGTGTCTGTGTAGAGCGAGAGTAATACTCACATGAAATTGTCTGTTGTGGTATTTGCATGAAAATTTGTCGGTGTGAAATGATATGATACTATAGTAAATAGGCAAATCAAGATTGAAGTTCAATTTCACTCACCTGTATTGTTTTCACACCAAGTGTCTAAAATCATGGAAAATTCTTACAAAGTAAATTTTAAGATTAATAAAATATGAGATTTCTCAAATTTTATAAACAATGCACTAAATACTGATCAATGCAAAATAGATTTTACAATACTTTATAATAGTTGCACAGTTGTATATTAGTGAATAATAAACATTTTGTTACAACAAAAGACTTTTTGTTGTTTATTTGCTGAAAAGAAGGGAAAAAACAAGGGTGCATCAATAATTATTTCTAAAAGGTTTTTCATGCCCGCACAAAGTGTCTTGTAACCATTTTCACCAGAGTTATGACCCTTTGTTTATGTTAGTCATACTCTTTTGTGGCACTTTTCATTTACTAGTCATAATGACCACATGGTGTTAATACCTGATACACAATTTTTGATAAAAATCTGCAGAATTGGGGGGCATCAGTGTCCTAAGGACACAGTCTAGTTATATAGAAAATTCTGGTTACCTAATTGACAAATGTTGATGTTCAGGTTTGTGTGTGGGGGCAGGTGTCAAAGCTTTGTGTTGGGGACATAACTAGGACATGCATGATGGGATTGCAATGACACTTGCAACAAATGATCACCATGCTAAGGCTATGTAATGATTGTCTTGCAGTTTAAGGTCACTGCGGATAAAAATACAGCATTCAATCAGTGTTTTTATCAATAACGTCCTTTGAAGGTCGTTGAGCACGATACTTATGTACTATGTTTATAGTGCTTCTAAAATTACCTTTGTTTTAATATTTCGGCCTGTTTTGAGATGGGTGGTTTCAATTTCCCAGCCAATATAGATTTGGATATTGTTCAATCACCCTCAAGGATATATACTTCCTGCTTTTTAAATTTTGCCTTTGGTGATGTCTGTGATATGCAGGATTTATATTCTAAAATCCCCTGTCAACATTCTATTCCGTTTAGTTCTACATGTTTTCTCATTTAGGGCAAACCGATTCTTTTTTATGGGGACCATACGCCGCTGAACATGGAATGATATTAATCTGAAAATACCGCATTGAACGTTCCATGTCCACCGCCATATGCACACCATCGTTTGTATGGTCAAAATTATACTGTGTGTAAATATTGAATTGCGCTCAACCCGGGGCTAGGCGGCATGGGCAGTAATATGCATATCCATTACTGTCCATGAACAGGCTCCATCAAACCGAGCCTGCAATATTTTCATATTTGTCGTGTTCGATGGCTTTCAAAGTTCCCTTTTAATCTATTTTAAAATACATTTTCGGTGCTACAGTCCTTTAAAAAGGGAGGTAATTTAAGTAAAAAAAAAAGATATCTTTTAAATATTTGATTGGCTTTTTGTGTGTGTTGAATTATTAGTAAACATGTACCCGCGTTGTAATTTGCTGGATATTACCATAATCATGATATCACATACTTTAACAGCTTCTACACTTCACGAACTACATGTAGCCTACCTCAGTATTTTTGGTTCCGACTGACTGTTTTGTGGTTCTAGTATGCGAAAGCATTCCGCAATAACGACAAACTTAACAGTCTAGACAGTGGCCTAAATTTAATTCCAATTCAAAAGAAGATAACTGAAATACAGTCAGATAATACCAAACTTCTCTTGTTTTAATTACCTTAGAGAAAATAAGAGTTATTTGGTAAAAACCCGACCCAACGCCTTGGTCACTTCTCCCTGTTTCTGAAAACTTTTCCCTAAATTTCCAGGAGGGAGAAGTCACCTCCCTAAAATTTGCTCCTAGCTTAATCCCTGAAGGTATAATTTAAATTTCACTGGAACCTGCTGTACAATGTTCAGTGCACTTAATGGACATTTCATTTTAGCTTAGGGCCCATGATCATAAAATTAAGATTAAAACCAGTCTCAAAACTCAAGCATCTGATTGGCTAAATTGGTGACTGGGTCATCATTTCAGCCAATCAGGTGCTTACGATTAGAGACTGGTCTCCAAATTAAGTTTTATGATCTTGGGCACTGGACTACTCCACTGTTTAACCGTACTTTACATGAACGGCTTGGTGTTGTGACACTGATGTTCCTGTTGCCTCCAATTTAACAAATAATAAACAAATCTGAACAATTCAATTAAGTAGATTAATTGCTACAAAAATAATCATTATTTGCTTTAAAGAAATAATTTTGTCCAAATTAGCCCCTGCATGCTTAAGAGGTGACAGACGTCACATTCAGCGGGCATCAAAAAACATCAACATTTTTGGTGGCAGCGGTGAAATTAAATTCGACCGCGTTCACGAGACTGAAAGTATAATTGTTAATAAATCTGTTATAAAAGCAGAAGAAATGGTTTAATAAACGTGCATAATTTATACTTTTAATCCATATTTAAGTTATTTTTTTATATAAAAGTTATTTAAGTTAGTTTTAAGATATATTTCTTTTAAGATATTTAATAAAATAAACATCTTTACTTTATAATTACTTCCCTTTAATAAACCGTTATAGACAGGCGATGGATCCGGATATAGATTATATTTTATTAAGACTAAAATATTACCGATTAAACACAACTTGGTCAAGATACATCAAACTAATGCATCAATCCACAGCTGGAAGAGCTATTCCACGGTACACCCACCTTTGCAGGTGACACCTCCTCCCCTTTTCGATGGGAAAACATGAATGAAAACTGCGATGAACCATGAATTTGCGATACAATTTCATACCTAGATATTAGATACCTAGATATAAGACCACATTTTCTAGTATATTCTATCCCGTACAAACCCTATTCAATTTCAAATATTAGCGTTAGGAAAGAAACCTCTTCCTGTCAAGGGAAGTATAATGTCCTATGAATATAACAAAAATAATGAAAGGATTCTTCAATCACATTTATATTGCTTTGATACACTATGTTTTGGACTTAATGATGAACATAGATTAAACTGTTGGGTGGTTTTATAATACATATATTTCTTCAGTAGCTCCAATATCATTAATTTTTAAATTCACAGTAACGTTATTTTTGCAGTGTGGAAACCGTAAAAAGTCTCCCTTTATTGTCATCAATAAATAATCGGTTTCCGGTCTCATGTAGCGTTGAAAATGTTTACCAGGGTTATCCGATCAACCTTCTTTTGGGGTTGCCCCGGTTAGCTCAATATGTAGCGTAATTAGCATGGCTAGGCGCTGTCACCGTACGGGTTCGCAATATTATTCAAAATGCAAGTAACCCGATGGACTGATGTCTGAACAACATCTTTCGAAAAACAATTCCACACAGTGTCTATTGACAAACAATTAAACATAATGTCTAGGGCTGAAATTATAAAACTGAGATTGGAAACCAGTCTTAAATCTCCAGCATCTTAATGGCTGAAATGGCGACTGGTCGAAATTGCAGCCAATCAGATGCTTGAGATGCGAGACTGGTTTCCATTCTCAGTTTTATAACGTTGGGCAGAGGTCTCCAACAGGGGACTGACATTAATGGAAGATAGATAGACAGATATACATAGGTAGAATGTGTGAAAAGTTGAAAACTAATGCTTTATTATTTTATTTATAAAACATTATAACATCTACAAATTGATTAGGCCAATATTACAATCCTCAGAGATCTACGAAAAAAATTTGACTCACAAAGACATTCATACACAGCACGTTCCGTATGGGATTAAAACCATTGAGCAAGGAACATGTTTCTGCCAGTTTCCATATTCTAGATGTCCATAATTATATAGATTCTTGGACATTCTATGATAAATTTCTAGTATTCTAACAACTCATAACCTGACGATTTCAAACTCCTGTTTTGTGAAAACTTCAATGCGCATGTGTTACAACCGGTTTCTTAGATTTTTGTTACAATCAACTAGATCTACGTTTATTTCACCGAAATCGTCACACAACCCTGACATGGTCACCAAGCAGACGTGGGGCGACTTTTAGCTGTGCTTGTTAAGCCTAAGGCAGTCTTCGGTCTATTACTTGCTACAGATGATGCTGATGACGTATATCGACTCTGGTCACGTGTGATGATGAAACGCCGCACGTGCTGATGAATATCCGCGCTAAGCCGCACATTCCTCGGGTAACTGCACGGCTTCCGGTTTACAAACACGGTGCCTCCAGACATCGGTACGCTGTCCGAATCCTATAGAAATATATACAATCTTTAAAGAATATGTTCTATGAAAAAGGCTCAGTAGAAGAGAAGATTACAGTCCGCGAAAAATTACAGTGGCGTATCCAAGTGGGTTCAATGGGGTTGTCCGAGTATTTTGGGGGGCAGCTACGTTTAAAACGTTAAGATTTCTATCAAAAAGTTGGAAATTATCATGTAACTGCACCCTAAAAATGCCGCAAACAAAACACCTTCTTAGAAATCTTACATCCGACCCTGTGAAATCAACAAATAACGCTGCCGATGATATCTATTTCTTTTTATATCCATATCGTCAATATTGATAAAGAGTATTTTAATCTTTAAAGAATAAGTACTTAAAACACTGTTTAAGATAAAACAAACTACAGTCCTAGAAAATACATCAATAAATGACGCCCCCGATGATACTCTATTTCTGTTCAAATCCTTATCATTTTGATAAGGTTATTACGGAGTTTACATTGAAAACAACAGAAGTTTTCAAAAGCATACCTTCACTTGAAATGTTCTCATTTCGTCGATCCTCAAAGGGTCATTGTGGCGTCGCTCTCGGACCTCGTCGCAAAATGCCTTTATTCTTTCTTCCAAACTTTTAAGATTGTTAGCACTTGTTTCGTAGTCAAAGTAATCTTCGTCGTGCAAATCATACATGTCGTCTGCTCCATAACCTAAATGCGCACGCTCCGTCTCTTCGCGAAGCTCGTTCTTTGCAGCCACGGAGCAAATGACTTTTAACCTGGCCTCTGCCTTTTCTCTCTGAATTGAATCGATCTGTTTAAAAACATGATCATATTCTTCTGTCACTAAAACAGATTTTTCTTTCATAATTGTTTCACCTAGCTCCTCCGTAGTTTCACACTCGGTAAGGTGAAACACGCCATTGGTTTTCATCTGACTAGTTTCTGGTCTGGAACTGCTTTCTTCTATGGCGGAACGCGATTCTATTCCTAGTGCGGTTTTCGGCCGCATATGCCTATCTTTGGAAGGTTTGACTTGTTCCATCCACCCTCTATTCGGATTCATCAGTTCCGTTTCCGCTGCGCTGTTCTGGAGCTGCTTCATTGACCTTGGTACCCGATTTCTTCGTTGGCGCAAAATCCACGCCTGTTCTTCTTTCTTCTTTTCTCGTTGTTTAATTTCCTTATTGCGTTTCTCAGACATCAGTCGTGTGTAGAAGGAGTCTGGTAGAAGTGGATCTAGCAAAGGGCCCTTGTCTTGAAGATAAAGTTTAATCATTTGACTCAAAATTGCATTTCTTTCGTTCTCGATTTTAACCTTTTGAGGTTGTTCTCGTATTTTCGGTTTTAGCTCTTCATGAAGTTTGTCGTGAACTATTTTTAGTAACGGTACACTTCCACCGGAAGTTAAAATTCTGCTATGCAATTTCCGGAGAACGCCTTGCTTGAGTTTAGTTACTGTGTGAATATTTTTCTTAAGTATGAGTCTGTCATAGGTTTTGTTGTCTAAAATAAACACAGTTGTGTCCATGGCTGTTGAAGTGACGCTGCAAGAACTGGTTGGCACTTCCAACACCATTTCCATGTCACCTGCAAAAAATGTTTTGTGTATGATTTTCTGGTGCTGACCGATAGCAACAATAGACATAAATTTACTCCAACCATTATACTTAGAGTCAAGAACAGATGGGATATTATAATTATTTATGTTTCTTTATCGCTGTTGTTTTTTTTTACAGATATGAATTTAACAAATTTGACTTATTACGTGAACACTTTATTTAATGAACATTTTGAAATTGTAAAGCGTTTAAGTTCGTCTAATTCTTGTGATGTTACATGTTTATTATTTTAATACAACCAAGCATACCTAGGCGATGCAACTCCAAAAATTCTTCTATGTGATTCTAAGTTGCCATTACTTATAAGCTTATTCATTTTGAAGATGATAGTAATATGATATGATACTCATATCATTACGGATTTTAAGTGTTACCACTTTTTTTTCTTTCACGTGAAAAAAAAACCCACAACATCTTTAAGCTTATTTTTATTTAAATTTCAATTTTAATTATTATGACGGTGTTACGGACGCTAGTGTGAATTATTTATATATATGGTTGAAATCTTTTGGAGACCGTACAGTAATTTCCAGTGAAAAATTTATAGTGGCGGTGAGTTTTGCCGTCGACAGAAGGTATCCCATTAGTTATTATTGAGACTCGCTGGCAGTTCGTCGCATAAAACAAAACGAAATTCAACCATCATAAAATGTTGCAACAGATCGAACTAAACTACAGTGTATGTGTATTGAATACCTTGTATTTCCTTTCCTTCCACGCAACACAATTCCAAAGACTTGGACATAAAGCGACGTTCAGCGGCGGCGTAACCCTCTTTACGTCGCACGCGTATCTGACGCTGTGTCAATGGGCAATGTGATTTCTTATTGGTGTTTTCTTTGTTTTGCCTGAAACAAACAAAAGTTTACGCATACAAGTTTCTATTCGTCTTCAACAGACAACACACTGTATATATGCGTGATGGACGTCCCTGATTTTACGGTAAAAAGGGACGTCGCTGATTTTACGGTAAAATCGTAGGTAGTTGGTTTTACGCACAGAATTGTCTACATTTATTCTCGTTTTGTCATCGAAGATAAGTGCAAAGTGTGTCACGGTGAGATTTATAGCAATTGAATTTTTATCACAAGATTCAAGTCAACATAATTATGTGACCAAAATGGGCTACAATACTTGAGATAGGTGGTTAAGAGAGGGCGAAACCTGAACCACTTGCATCATTTTGGCACGATTCCTCTATTTTTTGTGTCATTTTGATTTATTTTACATATCAATATATAAGCAAATCCGCCACCCCGCCCACCGAAAAACCGCCTATATCTATGGGACATTCTTATAAAAGCCACTAGAGTTAAAACTAAATTCTCTAATCCGACGATGACTCTTGACTTAAAAGAAAACTCCTCATGAAAAGTAATACAATACCCCGACGCCCATGCTTACCGCCCAAATTCTTGTTCCATTACTGACATCTGAGTCATCAATTGTGGGTACTGCTGTTTGTGCCGGCTCGGCTCTGTCGTCACCTTAGCTTGACCACTGCAAATAATCCAGGATTCTATGCAATCGAAAACACCGAAAAACCAAGCCCCAAGATGATAAAACTGAGAATGGAAACCGTTTCAAATCTCAAGGATCTGATTGGCTAAAATGGCAATCAGTGTAAACAAGCATCGAGTGTTACGCATGGCTGATGATATTATTATCTCAGATATAAGGGGGTACCCGTGCAAATTAATTATTTTCCGGAAACACGACGACTCAATCACAACCGGAAAAAGGTTTGTTGACATCAAATCTAAATGACCATAAATGACTTAACGCAAATTAAAGGCATTGCACGGGTATTTTAAGAGACAAATAATTAAAAATGAAACTTTAGTCAATGACATACAGTCTCCCTTTATGGGATGATGCCCTATGCGGACACCACTGGTGTGCTTAAAGGAGTCGCGCGTATTTTAATAGCAAAACGAAATCAATTTTAACAACTATGCGAACACCACAGGAGTAGTCTAGGCTGCCCATCCAGACCAGATGCACCCGGTGACCCCACTATATATTCTATATAAATCCGCCATCTTGGATGGAGAAGAAAATGAGTAGCTTTTTGAACCCGCTCTTGCGTAACCGGATCGAACCGGCCGCTTAAGCAGATGATGCTTTTCCGCCTTAAAATTTGAATTTATCCTGCCGCTACATCGGCGCCGCCATTTTCGAATGTTGACGACCGCTTTAAATTATAGAAATACTATTTTCTTATCTGATCTACCTTTTAATAGTCTTACATAGTGCGCTACTAGTAGCAGACGACATTTTTTGCCAATAGTCCGCCATTTTATATCATAACCCCGGGCGCCGTCATACTGGCGGTTTATGTAGTATTTTTGGGTCGGTCGTTTACGACCGATCCAGAGTAAGCGGGTTTCTGACAGGCGTTTTCAGTTACTGCAAGCCTGAGAAAATAGTTCTGAATATTACAAGGTGATCGCTGAAATTCAATTGGTGAAGAGTTGTAATGCCGTGCAAAATGATAAGTTCTATCATTTTGATAGTGAAAAAAATCCGCAAAAATTATAATTGGTAGAAAAGGAACACATGGAACGTCAAACAATTTTTTGAGTAATCGACACGCATGAGTAATTAACGCGCATTAATACTGACGCGAGGAAAGAAGTTCCGTTTTCCTGTCCGCCATTTTGGTAGAGACGACGTATGAAAGACGGATACCGAGAAATCGACGTTAATCAACCGAACAGTGAGTATTTGTTTAGATATTTTCGTGTTGTTATAATTTTCTAACATCCTGCTAACATTTTAAGGTATTTTGAAAGAAGCATTGGTCTTAATAAATTGTATTTCTCAAAATTGAAACTATGTGGTGGATTTGTTAGTTGACGTTTGCAATGGAGTGATTTGGCCCTGGATTGGTTATGAATCTGCATTTATTTGTGTTATAAGGTTTGCTTTGTCATTAGCTTGTACATCACCTATATCGCCCGTATTTTTCCCCATTAAAATCTATGCGTATGTAGGAAACAGACCTCTGACAGGTTAGCTGGCCGTCGTCCATGTTGCAGTGGCGGATCCAGGGGAGGTTCGGGGGTTCGCTCGAACCCCCCTAATTTTCCCGATTTTTTTGTTCCGGGTGGTTCGAGGTTCGAAGTTTGTGGATACGAATCAATAATAATGGTTTCCGGAAAAAAATGGACAGCAAGTTTGGTACAAAATTGTTTCATTTCACGACACAAAAATGACAAATGCAACCTATGGCTATGCGATGGTCCTGAGTGTCAAAACATGGAATTCACGCATATTACTTGCTCTCAATTCTAACCTGTGTAATGCCAATAAACAACTTCAAACCCTGCAGACTTGCCACTGTATGTGATCAATCTGCTTAAAATCAAAACAACAAAGTAGTCAAATGTAATCATCAGAAAACTTATATTAGTATTGCATGTTTCATGCGTCCCCCAATCTAACTTCATGAGCATTCGATAAATCACAGGAGCTTTTGCAACTGATTAAAATTCGCGGTTAAAGTCTGTGGTACAGGGTTCGTACAGACCTGGAAAAGTCATGGAAAATCGATTTTTTTTAAGAAATCATGGAAAACTCAGGGAATTCTGAAATTTGGAAAATTATCAGGGAATTATCATGGAATTTCTCAAAATAATAATGGAATTCCTAATAAATATCCTTGAATTATATTATTTGCCGAGTATTACTCGCTTAAAAGAAAAATGACGATAAAATTAAAAGTGCATTTAAGTAATAATTAAAAAAAAACATTCATTTAAATGCATTTTATTAAATAAATGAATGAAATCATTTTTATATGTTTTTTCTTTACGATATTGAGCACTGGTGTTGTTAAACAGATGAAATTTGATATCATGGAATATTGAAATTTATCATGGAAAAGTCATGGAATTTTAGGTCAGCAAGTCTGTACGAACCCTGTGGTATAAAAATGTTATATTCATTCGTATGCTTATATTTGCAATACAAGAAAGAACGATGTTTGAATAAAGAATTATACATGTATTTTCGATATCACGTCTGTCGGCTACTCATTAAAGACCAAAAGTAATGACCACAAGCACAACTGCTTAATGTTCGCATAAACTGATAAAGTAATTTACTGAGGTAGAGTCGTGCACAAATCGAATAAACAAAATCCTCAAAAATATTACGAGTGCGCCAATGTCGTTACAGGATTTGAGTACCAAAATCTTTACACGTTCGTGTTTGCTTTAATTGGCCAGTGTTTCAGTAGGGAATGAATTTCACGCTGTTCTTGAAAATAAAGCATTCAAAAGTAAAAATTAATCATTTATTATTCTGACAAACTTTGACGGGACTGTGATGGAAGCCAGCGGATTATTCACCAAGTTCTGATACCTAGAGAGGAATCTTCTTAATATTCTATGGTAGTTAAGCTATTCAAAATACATAAAAACTCAAGCAACCCTTTAATTTCTTTACTTCAAGAAAGATTTTCCACATCAACGTTTACTTTAGGACAGTAAAAGAAATCATATATGTTTTTTGCTCCATATACATTGTTTACTTTACTTATACAGAAAAACAATCACTTTTAAAAGTTGATTATGGACCCGGCACATTAATAACGTTCATAAATTTGTTTTATGCAAAAATATAAAAAAGATGATATTTTTATCCAGTGGGAAACCAAAAGTATCTCGCAGCTAATTTTTTCTCTGAACCCCATCCAACCACCAACAGTTATTAGTGCATCAAAAATTTCTTCAACATTTTCCAACTGGCAAAAATATGGACCAAAAAATGGGAACCCCGAACTTAGCCATTTTGAGCAGTTTATCTCTAATTAATAAATTATTGAGTTGAAACATTGTAAATCGCATATCTAGACTCAAATAATGAGGCAGAGTATTTGGATCTGAGTGCTTATAATTACTAACCCTTTTACTGCTCACAAGGAAATAGTTAAAATCAAGAATAAATGAGTAGTTCACAACCTGCTATAAAATTCCCACAAAATAACTCAGAATGCAGGACTTGGCATATGAATTTTGAAAATTTTCCGGGGCAGAAGGCCCGCGGACCCTTTAGATAGGTTAGGACTCATTGGGGCCTTTTACATACATTATTTATTGAGAACCCTGGAAGTGTCGCATATCTAGACTCAAAAGTCAAATAATGAGGCAGAGTATTTGGATCTGAGTGCTTATAATTGCTAACCCTTTTACTGCTCACAAGGGAATAGTTAAAATCAAGAATAAATGAGTAGTTTAAAACCTGCTATAAAATTCCCACAAAATAACTCAGAATGCAGGACTTGGCATATGAATTTTGAAAATTTTCCGGGGCAGAAGGCCCGCGGACCCCCTAGATTGGTTAGGACTCATTGGGGCCTTTTACATACATTATTTATTAAGAACCCTGGAAGTGTCCGAAGTACTGATGTTTTAGCTAAGTTGCAAATTGACGCTGTTAAAAAAACCGACTCGCTGAGTTGAACCCCCTTTGCTGAATTCCTGGATCCGCCCCTGATGTTGGGATAGGATCGGGTAATGAGGTTCACAGAAATTTGGCTCGCAGCCCATTATGTTTATCGAGGTCATATGTGGTTTCATAAATTGAGGCGGTAGTTGGCGAGTCGATTAAGAATTTTACACCGTTTGACTGCGTACCGAAGGTGGAACAATTTAAACTGTATTATCTTTTTTTTTTATTCGTGGACTAGACGAGAACTTCGTCGTATGACAAATCGTTATTTTCACTTTATATAATCCGCCATATTGGAGCCGATAATTACGTGTTGACTGGATTTTAATCATGTTTACATCACTTTTAATCGATCTTCATGTTATTATGGTTTTTTTTGCAGAAAAGATTTTACCATTAAAAATAACAAAAATAAAAATCCAACTGATCAGGATCTGCACGGTTTGTTTTTTGATTACTGGGTTATTGAGTTTCTGATCAGCTGATTAAGATCAAACAGAATGTGCCAGCTGATCTGGATCTACTTGGGTCACACATGTAACAAAAGGCGTATAATTATATGACATAAAGGGTTAATTATCTCTATTACTTCAATCCATGGGATATGGCTCATATTCCATGTGCAACCAGGATGAATGCAGGTCATACAGTCTGATCTGAATCTATTCTAGACTGGTGGCTTCTTGTTCATCTAATCTTGTTGTTTTTTCTGAAAACGAGTATTGAAGACCTTGAATGCTTGATCGGTGATATCCAGGCTGATCTGGATCTAAAGTGTTCACCCATGTGATTTAAGCTGTATCTTTGAGCTGAAAGTTTAACATTTTGAAAAGAATACTGGAATCCATTGCTTTTGCACAGGTTTTACAAATTGATAATCTGATTGATTATCATCCCGGAAATATCAAAAGTTACTTAATAATATTAATTTGTATTTTGTAAATGGACCAGTGCTATTGGTTTGTGAAAAAAGCATCATTATTACATTATTAAATGTTACTAAAATAATTGTTGTGACTACTGCATCATAGATAAATAAGTGCTTAAAACATAATAATTATATTGCTCCACATTCATGACCTTATGCATAATTCTGTATTTAATTTTAAAAATAATAGGAAATAAATGTATATGATTTAACCCATTCCTCCATCTTTAAGCATTTTGACGCATGAGCAACCTCTATAGATCCAGATCATCAGCCGGCACATCTTTGCAGTCTGATCAGGATATGCACTGGTCGCGTTTGGTCAGAAATAACCTAATGAATCTTACAGCCAACTGAACAGTGCAGATCCTAATCAGATGACGTGGATGTTCCGGCTGATCTGGATCTACACTGTTCGCCCACGCAATTAAGGTTCTCCCTAAACTAGAAACTTCTCTCTGTTCTCACAACTTAGCTATTCCCAGCCTATCTACTCAATGGAATAAGGCTGTTATCCATAGGTGAACAATGTAGATCCAGAACAACCAGCACAGCTGTGCCATCTTGTCAGGATCTACATTTCACTTTTTGATTCATTAGATATTTCTGACTAAGAAAATAAAAGTGTAGATCCAGATCAGATAGTGAGGATATGTTATATTTGTTAATATTACACCTTTTTATCATCCATTATAAAGCATAGGCATACATTTAAACTTTTGTTGCCAGCAGACAGTAAATATAATTATATATTCATGCATCAACTTTGTCTTTTCACACTTTTTAAACACCTTACTTCTTTTTCAGGGCAACAAGAAAGAGAACTTGTAGAGTTTTATGAGGGGATATGGAAACTTCTATTTTGACACGTCACCCAAAAAGAAATCCAGTATGACTAAACATCTTGCAACTGTCGAGATGGACTGTGTTGTACAACAGATTTGATTATTATCAAAACATAAAGTGAATGTCGCTATGCAGACTTGTCCTGTGAAAGTATTTTGTTTTAAATCTTGAGAATGTAAAAAAAAGACTTTAAAATTTAAAAAGCATTCTTGAAGATATTGGATAAAATATTAAAACTTTATGAAGTTGTCAAGAATATTTCCACAAGCCAGCAGCCAGTGGAGCCTTTTACGTCAAACAGTCTTAAGCGCTATTATTATGCACACATCAAGGCATATTCTCCATCCAGCAAGAAACTACTTAATATAAGCTACTGATCGAAGACTCCTCTGAAGAATACTACTTTCCAAGCAGGACAGGAACCTCACAGTCTTTCACTAAAACATAGTTGCCAGCAAAAATAAAGCAAGAATTCTGTCTTGAGCAAAATTTATGTGTTTCACATACACGTCAGTCAGCACTTTCCTGTAATGTCTCCTCACCAAAGCAGCAAGCATTAAGCATCCAGAGATCCAGATTTGCGAGTAAAGCAGCAAACAGCAAGACTGCATCCAATGGCAATCAGCAGCCAATAAATCATCTTTAAAACATTTCAAAGACACTAGATCCAGATCAGCCGGAACATCTTTGCCATCTTATCAGGATCTGCACTGGTTGCATTCTTGTCAGAAATAACCTAATGAATCAAAAAGCGAACAGTTTAGATCGTGATCCAACGGCACGGATGTGCCGGCTGATCTGGATCTAAACTGTTCGCCCACACAATAAAGGTTACTTCATAGATACAACTTAGTACTATGTACTTTCAATGTTTTTAGCTTGATTATTCAAAGAATAGGACTGTGAATCTCAAGCAACCTGCAATACTTTAGCAGTGATCGTCAGATAAGATTTGTTTCTATAAATAGCACCAATTGATAAGCCCTTGAGAAAGGTAGTACATAGAATCGATACTGTACTGCCATCAACAGTGCATACACAATGGCGGAAAGCAAAGAAAGTGTTCAAGAATAAATCCGACTCATAAAAAAGAACAATTCGGCATTGTATTATGGACAATTTAATATTGACAGTAGATATGATGATTGATGGCATATGCAAGAAGTAAACTGCATTTATGAAAATGACAATATCTAATCATTTATAAGACAGAGCTATACATTTTATTGATACAATCGTAATCAGATGTTTATTATTTAATAAAGACATTTCAAGTACCCGGTGATAAGTAACGTGGACAGTTATATGCATTCCCATTTCTGCTCATGAACAGGCTCAATTAACCCGAGACAGCAATATTTTGATACATGTCTCTCAAAAGTCTTCTTTTCATCAATTTATAAAGTATCCCACCGCTTGCTGCTTATTTTACACTAGCTACTAGTCTGATAATAATTTTGCTTGTCTGTTTTTTTTTAAATATTTTTTCATGCATCGACAAAATGTTTTTAAGTCGGTCTATTTTCTATCCTACTGCATTGAAAGAGATGCTAGATGCTGTATTATCTGTTCATCTATTCCTAAGAATAAGAATTGATAATTTAAGAAAATTAAACACTTTATTGCCTAAATTTCAGGCTTATTGTACACAAATTTAACTATGCACTTGAACCCATGATATTGTTCTTGACATAATCACCATTGTAGACTCATATTATTGCCATAAACCTTTTTAGACAACATGCTTAAAATCCATGAACTGGGGTTCGTAATGACCGTCTCGGAGCTCTATAAACAGCAATTATGTCGCAATTTAACGCTTCACTTGGTAAATACGGCTTTCATCCCTTGTGCAACCAGTTTAGATCCACACCAACCAGAACATCAGATCACGGTCTACAATAGTGCTTTAGATAGGTTATCATGGGCATCAGGTTATTTATGACAAATAGAAAACTGTCTAGATCCTTATCAGACTGCACTGATGTACAGAATGATCTTGGTCTACACTGGTTGCATGTAGTATATAAGCCGTATCCCATGGAGTAAATATTAAGAAAGCTTTGATTATGAAAGGGGCCAAAAGTAATAATAATTCTTTGGTTTACCAGATATTTATTTAATCAAGAAGATCTACTACAGCATTTACTGTATATTCATTTATTTCATAAATACAGTGAATGTTCTTGTATTTTAAGTTTAGCCTTCTGACCATTTACAGCGTATACTTGTTTACTATCTGCCTTTATTGTTATGCTCCCCCCGAAATTCGGGGGAGCATATAGTTGTCGCTTTGTCCGTCCGTCCCGTTCGTCCGTCCGTCCGTCCGTCCGTCATAATATTGTCCGGACAATTACACAAAAACTATGAGAGGTATCAAGACTAAACTTCATAGGTAGTTAGATCTCGTTGAGGAGCAGTGCAGTGCACAAGAACTATAACTCTTGCTTTATTCATTTTTGAGTTATTGCCCTTTGAAATTTCTCATACTTACTTTTTGTCCAGGGCATATCTCCCAAAGTCTAAGAGTTATGAAGTTGAAACTTCATAAGTAGATAGATCTCAATGAGGAGCAGTGCAGTGCACAAGAACCATAACTCTTGCTTTATTCATTTTTGAGTTATTGCCCTTTGAAATTTCTCATACTTACTTTTTGTCCGGGGCATATCTCACAAAGTATAAGAGTTATGAAGTTGAAACTTCATAAGTAGATAGATCTCAATGAGGAGCAGTGCAGTGCACAAGAACCATAACTCTTGCTTTATTCATTTTTGAGTTATTGCCCTTTGAAATTTCTCATACTTACTTTTTGTCCGGGGCATATTTCACAAAGTATAAGAGTTATGAAGTTGAAACTTCATAAGTAGATAGATCTCAATGAGGAGCAGTGCAGTGCATAAGAACCATAACTCTTGCTTTATTCATTTTTGAGTTATTGCCCTTTCAAATTTCTCATACTTACTTTTTGTCCGGGGCATATCTCACAAAGTATAAGAGTTATGAAGTTGAACCTTCATAACTAGATAGATCTCAGGGAGGAGCAGTGCAGTGCACAAGAACCATAACTCTTGCTTTATTCATTTTTGAGTTATTGCCCTTTGAAATTTTTCATACTTCCTTTTTGTCCGGGGCATATCTCACAAAGTATAAGAGTTATGAAGTTTAAACTTCATAAGTAGATAGATCTCAATGATGAGCAGTGCAGTGCATAAGAACCATAACTCTTGCTTTTATTGATTTTTGATTTATTGCCCTTTGAAATTTCTCTTACTTATTTTTTGTCCAGGGCATATCACACAAAGTATAAGAGTTATGAACTTGAAACTTCATAAGTAGAATGAATTCGTTGAGGAGCAGTGCAGCACACAAGAACCATAACTCTTGCTTTATTCATTATAGAGTTAATGCCCTTTGAAATTTACCATACTTACTTTTTGTCCGGGGCATATCTCACAAAGTATAAGAGTTAGGAAGTTGAAACTTCATAAGTAGATAGATCTCAATGAGGAGCAGTGCAGTGCACAAGAACCATAAATCTTGCTTTATTGATTTTTTATTTATTTCCCTTTGAAATTTCTCTGACTTAGTTTTATCTGGTGCATATCTCACAAAGTATAAAAGTTTCTGAACTTGAAACTTCATAAGTAGAATGATCTCAATGCGGAGC
Source organism: Corbicula japonica (assembly GCA_038501625.1). Lineage (NCBI taxonomy): Eukaryota > Metazoa > Mollusca > Bivalvia > Venerida > Cyrenidae > Corbicula > Corbicula japonica. The sequence continues at coordinate 213,024 of JAZAYU010000109.1, read as the reverse complement.
AGTGCAATGCACAAGAACCATAACTCTTGCTTTATTCATTTTTGAGTTAGTGCCCTTTGAAATTTCTCATTTTTTTTTGTCTTATTTTTGTACAATATTGTAAAATGCTTTCTGTTTGAATCGTAAAGGAAACTTTCAAATACAATATCTTTCTTACAAATTCTTCCTGTTCTAACAAAAAAGTATTTGTGACAAAGCGGCGTTGGGGAGCATAACCCGTCTCTGACGGCTCTTGTTAAAAGTTGCTTGTACTACCTTTGGCTTTTTGTGTACCACGTGGTGCGCAAACCACGTGTTGGTGACGTTATTGCTGATCACTGCTATAAGCAAGGTATCTGTGATATGATGATATGTACTTTTCTGTTGTTTTTTGTGATATTAAATTTTTCTAACTACTGTTTGTATTGTTATTTTGTATATTAACATTAAATATGAAACAAATCTAAATCTATAATGCAATCCTGATGATTTTACATACAAATAGGATTTAACCTTTTACTCCTTTAAACCTGTATACCAGTATGTGAAGTAAATGTTTAAACATAGTTGAGTAAAGTATTTACAGTGAGACTGCATGTTCTGGTCTTATTTAAAAAGGTTCTTGTTAGCTCACCTGAGCACAAAGTGCTCATGGTGAGCTTTTGTGATCGCCTGATGTCCGTGCGTCCGTCGTCAACTTTTTCTTCAAAGGACTTCTCCTGAACTCCTGGGCCAATCTTGCTGAAACTTGGCAGGAATGTTACTTGCACGAAGCTTTACCAAAATTGTTCAAATGGTTCCAGTCAATTGCCTATCTAGGTCACAGAGGTTAAAAATAGATTTTGAACACGAAATTTTTTAAAATCTTCTTCTCTGAAACCGTAAGGCCTAGAACTTTGATATTTGCTGTGTAGTATCACCTAGTGGTCCTCTACCAAGATTGTTCAAATTAAAGCCCTGTGGTCAAAATTGGCCCCGCCCCAGGGGTCACTTCATTTTACATAGACTTATATAGGAAAAACTTTAAAAATCTTCTTGTCTGAAACCACAAGGCCTAGAGCTTAGATATTTGGCATTTAGCACCCTCTAGTGGAACTCTACAAAGTTTGTTCAAATTATTTCCCTGTGGTCAAAATTGGCCCCGCCCCAGGGGTCACTTCATTTTGCATAGACTTATATAGGAAAAACTTTAAAAATCTTCTTGTCTGAAACCACAAGGCCTAGAGCTTAGATATTTGGCATTTAGCACCCTCTAGTGGAACTCTACAAAGATTGTTCATATTATTTCCCTGGGGACAAAATTGGCCCCGCCCCAGGGGTCACTTCATTTGACATAGACTTATATAGGAAAAACTTTTAAAATCTTCTTGTCTGAAACCACAAGGCCTAGAGCTTAGATATTTGGCATTTAGCATCCTCTAATGAAACTCTACAAAGTTTGTTCAAATTATTTCCCTGGGGTCAAAATTGGCCCCGCCCCATGGGTCACTTCATTTTGCATAGACTTATATAGGAAAAACTTTAAAAATCTCCTTGTCTGAAAGAACAAGGCCTAGAGCTTAGATATTTGGCATTTGGCACCCTCTAGTGAAACTCTACAAAGATTGTTCAAATTATTTCCCTGGGGTCAAAATTGGCCCCGCCCCAGGGGTCACTTCATTTGACATAGACTTATATAGGAAAAACTTTAAAAATCTTCTAAGTCTGAAACCACAAGGCCTAGAGCTTAGATATTTGGCATTTAGCATCCTCGAATGAAACTCTACAAAGTTTGTTCAAATTATTTCCCTGGGGTCAAAATTGGCCCCGCCCCAGGGGTCACTTCATTTTGCATAGACTTATATAGGAAAAACTTTTAAAATCTTCTTGTCTGAAACCACAAGGCCTAGAGCTTAGATATTTGGCATTTAGCACCCTCTAGTGGAACTCTACAAAGATTGTTCAATTATTTCCCTGGGGTCAAAATTGGCCCCGCCCCAGGGGTCACTTCATTTTACATAGACTTATATAGGAAAAACTTTAAAAATCTTCTTGTCTGAAACCACAAGGCCTAGAGCTTAGATATTTGGCATTAAGCATCCTCTAGTGGAACTCTACAAAGTTTGTTCAAATTATTTCCCTGGGGTCAAAATTGGCCCCGCCCTAGGGGTCACTTCGTTTTGCATAGACTTATATTGGAAAAACTTTAAAAATCTTTTTGTCTGAAACCACAAGGCCTAGAGCTTAGATATTTGGTATTTAGCACCCTCTAGTGGAACTCTACAAAGATTGCTCAAATTATTTCCCAGGGGTCAAAATTGGCCCCGCCCCAGGGGTCACTTCATTTTATATAGACTTGTATAGGAAAAACTTTAAAAATCTTCTTGTCTGAAACCACAAGCTGAGAGTACTTTTGTACTCAGGTGAGCGATATAGGGCCATCATGGCCCTCTTGTTTTACTTTTGCCAAAGACAAATCCTGATAATGGGGATACCATGGTTAACATCGTCTCACTTTGATAACTATATTTGGTGCACCAGTGAATCTGTAAGCCTTAAAGGCAGAATATTTTTTAGCTATTCCACTCACTTTGTGGTCTGCGCTTTGCTCTAGTCAAAGACCTATATATTACACAGATTCGCACCTCTCTTTAACTGATCTATTAATCTTATTTTGGTACGTGGACTGGACGAGAACTTCGTCGTGTGACAAATCGTTATTTTCACTTTATATAATCCGCCATATTGGAGCCGATAATTACGTGTTGACTGGATTTTAATCATGTTTACATTACTTTTAATCGATCTTCATGTTATTATGTTATTTTGATATACTTCTTGAACACATTGATTAAATGATCACCTCTTTTTAAGGCCCTTATATGATTGGCATTTCAAAATTGTATGTTTAATTTCTGCTGGCTAACGCACTTTGAACAGTTACATGGTGCAGTTTTGGTGATTTTGATTGTTATATCAATGTAAATACATAGTAAACCTCAGTTTAATCATGTTAATGATGATGAATATGCATCTTTCTTTAAATTATTGCATGTCAAATTTGTATTTAACAGTCATTAAAACAGGCTTTCGGTATCAAAAATGGCGATCATGTGATTCGAGATAACGCAGGCCGTGTGCATAGGCGAGAAAATGCGATGATCCATACTTATTATATATAATAAAGGTCTTAGCTGTAGTAAGTGTAAAAAACCTTTTATTATGTATATTGAAAAGCCAATTCAGATGCAGCAAATTTGTACCCATCTTGCATAAATCTGAACATACAGTCATGTGTAATTCAGGAAAGAAATAAAAACAAGAAAACAGATTATATCTAGTGGCCATCATTGTAGATCCACATCATCGTGCACATCTCAGTGTGTCATCTGTTAAGACTCTACACCGATTCATTCTCTGTCAGAAATAACCTTATGGATTGAGGAGCGACTAGTTTATATCCTAGCTGATGAAACCACAGGGATCTGTGCTCAACAGATCCAGATCTTCATTACATTCATGAAGTCTGATCAGGATTAACACCTTCACTTATCGGTCAGGTATAAACTTAGGAATGAAGACACGGCTTGGTCAATAATAATCTTATTAATCTAGAAGCATTGAATGAAACCCCAATCAGACTCAGTAATGTGTCAGTGTAGATCTTGATTAGCATGCAAATCCATGCCAACTGATAAGGATCCTCGTACTGTTCTATTTTCGGTAAAAAATAACCTTTGTGACAAGAAGCGACTAGTTTATTTCCTAACTGATCAAGCCACACAGATGGGAGTCAACTGTAAATCCAGGTCTGTCTGTGCTCTATGCAGTCTGATCAGGATTTACACCATCCATTAATTGGTCAGGAATAAAACTTAATAAATCTAGACAAAGCTTGGTAAAGAATAATTTTGTGAATTTATAAAAGCATATAGAAAAGCCCCGATCAATCTCATTGCATCTAGTGTAGATCCAGATCAGCATGCACATCCATGCTGTCTGCTAAGGATCCACATACTGCTTCATTTTTTGTAAGAAATAACGCAATCAGACGAAATGCGACTATTGTGTATACCATAGCTGACCAAGCTGCAAGGAAGTCAGCACAATGTACGTAGATCCAGATCATTCTGTACTTTAGTGCTGCCGGATCAGAATTTGCACCATCCACATTTGGTAAAGAATATCCTTATTAAACTAGAACCGTAGGTAAACTATAAATAAAATCAAACTGACGAATCCACTACATGTTTTGCACAGTAAAATGAAACTGACGAATACGTTAACAATTAAGTTCGGTTAATAAAATCTTAACCTTCCTCTCGAGTATTAACTGATTTTCGGGGAATAGACTTTAATAATACTCATAAGGGATATATTCAACAAAATCATTTCTTTGTCGAACTCTTTATTATTTACGTTTCGGCCTACGACCTTTTCAAAACAAAATACAGATTGCCTTGTATACAAGTGTTATTTTCGTGGACTTGTTTCGATTTTCATATTGGAGATCACAAATAAACTGTAGAAATGCATTGAGAAATAACAATTGTTTGGATGTATTCGAGAAACGGCCATTATTACTTTGTTTTGTTTTGATGAATTAACGCTTCACGGTGCGCATGCGTGTTGAGATCTCACGGTTCACGGTGCGCATGCGCAATAACATGATCGTTTCACGGTGCGCATGCTCTGTCGCATCACGCTTCACAGTTTGCGATACCCGCTTCACGCTACACATAACACGATCGTTATCATTGGTCACACGGTTTTTCACGCAAAATCGGGGAACTGAATCGCAGGCTTAGCTATATTGCCTTCAGACATGCGTCTCAAATCAGATTCACATGCACCTCTTATAAATGCCATACCACCGACTACTCAAACTTCAAACAACATTTGACTTACTAATTCGCCACTAATGAACGATTCCTGTTGTTTTTGGGGTCACATGTAAGTCATCGAACCATCTTACAACACTAGTTGGTCCCTGTCCCAACCACTAGAAACCCAACCTTATCGGCTGCCTCCCTTATCAATGTGTTCTTATGACCGACCCACCAGTACCTTCAGTCCTTTGATTAAACTTTAATATCAGACGACATTTGAATTTTCCAATAGTCCGCAATTTGTATAGGTCTATACTGGGCGCTACCATATTGGCGGGTGGACTAGCAGACAATTTTCCAATAAAACAGGACAGCTCAAATATAACCGGCCGCAACTTTTTTTCCGATATCCCATCAATTCAGAGCGCCGCCATTTAAATAAATGTGTATCCTAAATTACTTTACTGACGCTTGCCCCTTATTGAACCATACTAATTGTGGGAGGCCAACCAAAGCAGACGACCAGCGAATTTAAATTTGATACCGCCGCTGTATAGAAAATGTATATGTTGTAATTTATACAACTGATTAAAAGTACTATGCTTTATACGGCATAGTGTATGGCTGATTTAGGTCAGCGGAGATTACTTCTTACACTGTTGCATTGAAAACATCTAAACAAATGATAAAGCAGTATGATCAGATTGGCAAAAATAACAAGAGCTTTTTACATTATTGACACAATATTTTATTTACAACGTACAAATTAAGCATAGCAGTATATCCATATAACATTTACAAGTATGTTAATGTGCAAATATAATTTACATGCCATAGGGTACGGTATGGTAGTTCTCTTTAATCACGCGCTTATCAAACACAATTTTGTAGTCCTTATATTCACATTTGGTAATTAAATGTCCTGTGGAAGTGTTTCGTACTATCTTATTTTCATCTACTACAGATATACGGTCAGTACCTTTTCCTGTCACCATGTCCTTCACTGATTGAAAATTGATATCAATAGTGTTCTTGAAATTCAGAGTAATGCCACGCACCTTACATATGGATGATTGTCCTTTATTATTTGGCTTAAGCAATGTGTATGCGTAATTTTTCGGTCCACCGGTGACAAATGTGGTGATGACGTTTTGGGGAGCTTCATCCGTAAGATCCCCGAGGTAGTCCCCAAGTGGAGGCTCCCATTGACCCGTAACCGTGGTAAAGACAATCGAATCTGTGTCGCAATACAGGACCCTCTCACCTAATTGTTGTAGATAACTATTGAGTTTCAAGCGTGCTTGCGCAGTTGTGTAGGCAGCTATAATGACATTAGTTCTACTTGAAGATTCGACAAAGTTGTCATTATACACCCAGTCCAATTTCAAGGACTCATTGTTGACAAATTGTATATTTTTTACTTTCTGTTTATCGCTTGTCATCATGTCAAAGAATTCTATTGGATCAGTTATGTACGTAGTTTGGGTCAAATTGGTGCGTTGACCGAATTTACCCCAGAACGAATTCAACATCAACTTGGCAAGAGATCGTAGCCCAGGATTTTTTTCTATCTTTACGTAGTCTAAGCAAATTCCCTCCTTCTCGTAATATTGTTGTATGTACTTCTGTTTTGTGTATTCATCCAAGCACCAGTCTGGCCACCCGCTGGCTTCTTGCTTCACTTTCAAAAATGTATTTACGTATTCGGTGAATATGCCACCAGATTTTGTTTTAGTATCGTACTGAGATACATTTTTAAAATGCCACACTTCATATATATGTAATAGTTTGTAACCTTGATATAGCGCCATTTTCAACTCATCTGTCACCCAAGTTCCCATTAACGATCTCTCACTGTCGCTATGCTCACAGGGCTTCTGTTGGTAGTTTTCTGTACATGTGCGACATAAACTGAACATAAGTTTTCCGTTGCATTTTGTTGGTAAGACCGGTATGTGTAGTCCTTTTGGTGGCAACACCTTACATTTAATGAGGCCTTCATAGTTTGAAATATCTTCGAAATTCTCTGTGATAATCTGCGGATGACCAATGGGAATCTTGCCCGTTTTGTTTACATACGGATAAAGTGACGTTACGTCATAATACTTTATTTGTTTAGTCACAGTTGCTTCCTCATACAATTTGAATGCTTCAGTTCGTCCACCAAAAAAGGCATCCCGTGGTTCAAGAGGGCTGACAAAGTCAAGGCTCTGAATGTATTGTTTCATGTTTGCATCTCTCTCGATATCGCGTTTAAAGTCACACTCCCATTTGCAGACATATGTGTAGCCATTTTCCTCGATAAATTTCTGTTTCTCCACAGTTCTTGCATACAAGTCGCTCATACGCATGTCAGTCACAGGGTTTGTTGTTGTCTTGGAAAAACATTTAGGGCATCCGTGCCAAAAACAGCCGTGAAACTCCAGAACTATTTTCTCTCCATCTCGTTCATAATAACCATCTACTTTGTAAGGTCCAATTGATTTTTCACCTTTGTTTTTTCCATGTTGCACATTGATTTTGTCTTTGTGTGCTATATAAGACATCCATTGATATGCCAAGATGGACTGTTTTTCATAGGGTCGGTAGCCATGTGGTGGTATGATGCCTATGTTCTCGTGCTCTAGAAAGTTTGTTCTATAAACCAGATTGCAGGCAGATGCAATCGTTATACAATTTTCAAATGGGTCTATTCCATTGTTTTCACCTTTACGCGTTAAGTCCATGAAAAGAGCTCGAAATTTTAGGCAGCACTTTCTTAAAATGTCCACGTCTGACTCACAGTAACGCAATAGTTCTGTCTGGAAATTAAATGATGAAGTCTTATTTAGTTCATACCATTTCAGAAACTTTTCCCTTGCTTCTGGTTTCATGCTATCAGGCGAGTAGAACTTTAGGTCTGGCAGGTTTGTTAATACAGCATGTTGGTTTTCCTTTCTATTGAACAAATGTGGGAAGTAACCCTTGGCTAACTCCATCTCCCCAAAAGCGGTCGGCATTTCAGCCAGTGCCATAGGAATAAAGTTGAGTGAGTCAATCATCCGGATTTTATTGACGGGCACATTGATAGACATGTACTTAGATCCTGTTGTGATGACTTCTGGAAGTACAGCATTTTCATGTAAATACTGAAGAATGGGGTAACTGTCATACCCTTTAAAATTGTGACAAACCACTGTGGCACCTTCATTTTCCTCGGAAAACAACCATTTACAGAAGTCGTTAGTAGTCTCAAGACCTCGAAACACTCGTTTGTTTATTCCACAAGAAACACACAATGATTCTGCTGTAACTGGGTTGTTGAGACATAATTCACAGACCTTATGAGCCACACAAAGGTTAGGGTTATGTTGATATGAACCACACCAAGATTTTAAACAGTGCGTACATCTTCCGCTTTCACTAGGATTGTACCCACGATCACATTGCAGTACATCGTCCTGTGTACATTCAAAATCAAAAAAGATGTATTTCAAATGGTGTTTTTTTATGGATGTTTTCTTTGAGGAATACCCGTCAATAACAGGTTGCATATAACATAAATGGTCGTCGCTGAAATAGTCTTTACATGTTTTACAATATACTTCATGACATACATGAGGTTTTTTATGTACGTTCATATTGATTGTCTGGTCGCATTTTAAGCACTTGAAATATACTTCGCACGTGCATTTACCACCATCGCTTTTCTTCTTTAGGTGCATTTGAAAACAAGTATCGTTTTTGAAATGCCTGTTACACTGTTTACAGAACTGCCATTTCTCTTCTTCATCCGCATGTATGTTATGGCAATGTGCACACGGATGATTGCACATATGTCGCTCTTTGTTTGAATAGCCTTTTTTACAGGTTTGGCAGAAATAGCTTCTGTTTAGAAAACCGCTCATCTTGGTAATGACATCGAAATGTTCGTCGTGGTAATACAAGTAGATAGGTACACCCCCTTCAACGCCATTGTAAATAATACCATTAAAATGATCTTTAGACAATACGTGTATTTGGTAGTTGGGGAGAACAGCTTGGAATTTCTTGACTTCCTCTAGCCCACATTTTTGCAGAGGTACACCAGCTTTTTGATGCAGTTGCTCTGCTAGTAAGGTTTGAATTGAACGACCTTGCCTTATACTGTTCCACTGCGAGTGATTTTCATGACGGGCAATAGCTGTTACAATGGCACGTGCACAGCACAGTTCGTCGTTGTTTTTTATCTGTATCACACTACTTTTGGATTGCAGCAACCTTGATATGTCTACATATGGTTTCCGCTTGTAGCCTTTACCATGAGGGTTTCGAATGTGTACAATGTCTATTCGAAACGCTTCGTCCACGACAAACTGTTGGTAGGACTGCAGTACACGTTCAATTTCAGATAATATTTTCTCAACCGTTAGTTCTCGCCTCGGCATAAATTCCAGCGTGATAGGAAAGTCTAATTCTGGATTATCAATTGACAAGCGTACTAAGTCTATGTCAGGTATCATATGGGTGATATCATTCAGGATTGATTGGAAAACCTGCTTCAGAGTTTTCAAAATATTATGCAGTCCATCAACCTCTATATCTTTGATGTTTACTTTGTAGTAGGTAGCGATGCTTCTAAATTTTTCTATTTTTCTCTCGCCTATTTTCTCAATGTCATAAAAATTAGATGGATCTTCGGCTAACTTCTGTCTTTTGGCTACCCCACCTCCTTCTTGGTTTTCTGCAGAGCGTTTAACCCTTGGCCATCCATGTTCTTGATGTAAATGTTCGTTAAGGGCATCATCTCTCGTAAACACTCGTAAACATTCTGGACAGTGTTGGTTGTTCTCGTTGTTGTGCCTTTCCATATGCCTCTCTAAATTCTGTTTTCTCGAAAACGACTTCTTGCATGACCCACAGCGATGTTTCCAGTGATTCATTGTTCGCCTATGCTGTAAAAGCTGGCTGAGTTTAGGGAAAGTAGCACTGCACTGTTCGCACTGGTAAGAACCCATGATGACTGTTTTAATTCTGAAAATAGAATAAAATGATTGTATTAGTCTCGGTTTTATAAATCAAGTGAATTAAAACAACATTGAATAAAATAATCAGTTGTTTATTTAAATCGTAAAAAACTAAAAAAAGTGTTCCCAAAATGTCTTCCTTTTTTCACAAAAAATATGCAGTTAACAGCATCTACAAATGCCAGACGAGAATACAAAAAGCCAGGCGAGACTACACAAAAAGCCAAACGAGACAAATTTTACCTTAATTTGTTTTAATCCAAATAATATATGTCCGATCACTACGATGTTCTAACTAGAAATGAATTTTGAAATAATTGTATGAATCTTTTATACTCATGTGTACTTTGTGAAGGCAATTGATTGGTTGATTTTGAACAATTAATATAAAATGGGGGCGTTAAACAACATCACATCATTTGTAAGTTAGCCACCAGAGAGTTAACATGGAAAACGTTAGTTGCTCAGAGTGTAACAAGGAATTTAGTAGAAAGGATGCGATGTTACGACACTTTAAACACAAACACAATGTGTCTTTGAATAGAACACTACCACCACTACCACCACCGCCACCACCACCACCACCACCACCACCACCACAAGGAGCGCCACCACCACTACCACCATCGCCACCACCACCACCACCACCACCACCACAAGGAGCGCCACCACCACCACCACCATCACCACAAGGAGCGCCACAACCACCACCACCACAACAACAAAGAGCGCTATCATCACCACAAGGCACGCCACCACCAACACAAGAAGAAAACATGGTGTTTCAACATCCATTTACCATGATGATTTCGGGTCCCACAGGTAATTGTTTGATACTATTTTACCATTTTTATCATTTAATCACTGTTTTTGATAACTTTTTTTTTTGATATCATAAAGTTTGCCTTTTTACTGATTTATTTGTCCATTTTTCTTTAAATCATTCTGGAGATTTTTAGTAAAGTTTTTCAACGTTTTTTTTTTTCAGATTTATTTTGAGATTTTTTGCATAGTTTTTCAACAATATGGTTGATTTTAAGGTATATTTTTTCGACTTTTGCACACAGTTTTGGGGGATATTTTTCAACATCATTTTTTAAATACAAAACTAATAAAAAATTTCAACTTTTTTCTGGTTAAATTACATTTTAGGGACATGTTTTGTTCCTTGTTTTTCTTAAATATTTATTTGTAGCACATTTATCGAAGACTACTAAAACATTGTCTCTTTTTTCAGCTTGTGGAAAGACGACTATGGTGAAAGATTTATTACAGAATCACAACTCAAAAATCCAGCCTGGTATTCAAAGGATCGTGTGGTTGTACAAACGATGGCAACCGTTATACACTGAAATTCATTCTTCAGTATTACCTCAAGTAGAATTTATAAAGGGCATTCCTACTGACTTGGAAGATGATGATTTCTTTAATCCAAGAATGAACAATTTACTGATATTGGATGACTTGTTCTCTGAAGCTGGCAAAGATAAACGCATTACAGACTTGTTTACAGAGGGTTCCCACCACAGATCTCTCTCCGTTATTTCTATCAATCAGAATTTGTTTGGTACCAAAGACCCTACACAGAGAAGAAATTGTCATTATTTGGTGTTGTTTAATAATCCAGTAGACAAACAATCAGTGATGACACTGGCAAGGCAAATGTATCCTGGTCAAAGTGATATACTTTTAAAACAATTTGCCAAAGCTATCAAGTATCCATATGGACATTTATTAGTGGATTTAAAACCATTTACATCAGAAAATCAAAGATTAAAGTGTTTTAGTCAAAATCATTTAGAATCAACAAGTCACGTGACCCCTCCAGAACTTATAAAAGAAGACTCTGTGTCAGAAGTCAATCATTCTGCAGTTGGAGTTCAAACGGGTCACATCAAGGATAAGTCAGAAAATAATCTAGATAATAATTTAGAAAAAACTTCGGAAAAAATAATGGAAAATACCGGACATGCTTGTGATGACTGTGGGTTATTATTTGATTCCACACACGATGTTCAGAGACATGTAAAACGCGGCTGGTGTCCAGAAAACGGCGAACCCCCGGCTAAAAAGACGAAAAAGGAAGAGAGTAACGATGTCATAGAAGAGGAGGTGGAAGACAATGAGGCATATGTTCAATTGTGGAAAAGAGCGCGTGAAACTAACGATCAAAAGTTCGACCAATTTTATAAAAGATTTATAGACAATGGTGAAGAAAGCGACACTGCGCAAGAAATGGCAGAAGAACGAATACAACCCTATAATGAGAAAGAGTTTTTCAGCAAATACACATCGCTGATTGACAATTATATTCTACCACTTACAAACAATAAGTTACACCAGGAAATAATGGACAATATAGACAAACTTATCTCAAAAGGATATAACACCACATCAGCAGTGACGAAGGTGTTAAAAAAATATAAGAATTCATTTCAATATTTATTTGATATGGAATTTACTGATGACGAAAGTAGTGATGAAGAGGAAGAGGAATCTTTCGATGACGTCAGTGGGGAAGAAGAAAGTGACTCAGAAAACATATAAATTAAAACATTTTGTCTAAAGTTGTTTATTTGTGTTTTGAACTTTGAACAGTAAACATGGCTCCTTGGGAAGATTATTTAAAAACTATTTATTACGATCCTAAGCACCCTGGCGCATTTTCTGGGCCACAAAAACTATATACAGTGGTAAAATCTGAAGGCAAATTGGACATTGGTATGCACAGAATACGTAAATTCTTACATAATCAGGAGTCCTACAGTCTACATAAACCTGTTAGAAGACGTTTACGTCGAAATCATGTTGTGAGCGCAGGTAAAGACGATTTATGGATGGCTGACTTGATCGATATGGTAAAGTTCGCCGACTGGAACCAGGGCTACAAGTACATCCTTCTGGTAATAGATACATTCTCCAAGTACGTGTGGTTACAGCCATTGAAATATAAAACTGACGAAGAGGTGGCTAAAGCTTTCCAGAAAATATTCGACACTTCAAACCGATCGCCTGCCAAACTTATCACTGACAAAGGTAACTTTTTTATCCTAATATAGAATTGTATCTATATTATTTACACCGCTTTTAACTGCTTATCTATCTTAATGCATGATTATGTTTTACTGACAAATACTACACAAACCTCCAATTATATTTTCAGGTCAAGAGTTTAAAGCTAAGAAAGTGCAAGATCTCATGAAGAAAGAAAAAATCCATTATTTTCCTACCCAAAATGAAACAAAAGCGAGTACATCGGAACGGGCTATTTTAACAATTAAAACAAGGCTTATGCGTTATTTATCTTACGAGGAAAGCGGTACATTTCTACCAGTGTTACAAGATATCGCTAACAGCTATAATCATACCTATCACAGGACTATCGGTATGAGACCCGCAGATGTCAAAGATACCAATCAGGAGGAAGTGCGTTTAGCTACTTACTTTGCTCAAAACCCGAAACCAGTAAAATCCGTAACAAAACTAAAGCCCTTCAAGTTTAAAGTAGGCGATTATGTGCGCATCAGTCATCTCAAAACCGTATTTACTCGAGCTTACGATGAAACATACTCCGGCGAAGTATTTAAAGTACACAAACGTTATCATAGAGGTACATTACCTATCTACAGACTACGAGATTTATAAGACGAGGACATTAAAGGAACTTTTTATCAAAGTGAACTGCAAAAAATAACCATTGATCCTAACCAGACATGGAAAATAAAGAAAATATTAAAGACCCGAGGCAAAGGACAACATAAACAACTTTTTGTCAAGTGGAAATACTATCCGCGAAAATTTAATAACTGGATAAAATCTTCAGACTTAAATTAATCTTACCTAACTGTGTTTATTGACGTTATTCTTAAATGTATTCTGTTTTACTTGATCATAATGTTGTAAATATTGTCTATGTTCGTTTAAATATAATGTATATTTTTTAAAGCACTTTTGAAAATAAATATAAATATAAAGACGGTGTTGTTTTCTTTTATAAACCTCAGCCACTTGTAAACTAAACGGTGTAAAAGGTTAAACCTTTACAGTTAAACGTTCCTCTTCTGCTGTCAAGTATCAATGTTGACTCTCCAACGGCTAAGGGGTAAATGAGATGAATATAAAATCCAATACAAGGTACTGTTATCTGATTGGCTAATCAATTGCCGCTATCAGTTAACTTTGTGATAATGAAGTAAAACTTTACCTTTTCGATAAAAGCAGTATTTCACTGTGAAGTGATCCGTTTTATCGGTATTGTAGTATAAATGATTCGCTCCGATGTGTATCTTTCAGTGTCGACAGCTGGAGTGAAATAAAATTATTTGTAAAGGAGTTTAAACTACATCATAACAGCGGCGATATCGGGGAAAAAAGTCGTCTGCTAGTGCCACCGGTTCAATCCAGTTACGCCAGAGCTGTTTTATTATAAAATTGTCTGCTAGTCCACCCGCCAATATGGTAGCGCCCAGTATAGACCTATACAAATTGCGGACTATTGGAAAATTCAAATGTCGTCTGATATTAAAGTTTAAAAATACTACATAAACCGCCAGTATGACGGCGCCCGGGGTTATGATATAAAATGGCGGACTATTGGCAAAAAATGTCGTCTGCTACTAGTAGCGCACTATGTAAGACTATTAAAAGGTAGATCAGATAAAAAAAGTATTTCTATAATTTAAAGCGGTCGTCAACATTCGAAAATGGCGGCGCCGATGTAGCGGCAGGATAAATTCAAATTTTAAGGCGGAAAAGCATCATCTGCTTAAGCGGCCGGTTCGATCCGGTTACGCAAGAGCGGGTTCAAAAAGCTACTCATTTTCTACTCCATCCAAGATGGCGGATTTATATTTAAGGATGCAGTAAATAGTTTGTAGCCGTAGATGCGAATTGGCCCCGGTCAAATTTGAAGATAAGAGGTAAGTGGGCAAACTGTAAGCTTCATGGCACTTTAAAATATTTTTAGATGCTATATTTGCAGTTTCACATCTGTAGCTAGGATCCCCAAAAATTGTCTGACATGCTCTTTTTGACCTTGACACTTTCAGTGTGAGGCAGGTGCTTGGAAATGCGAAACTAATACATTTCTGGCTCTGCCTTCAGTTTAACTTGCAATTCTCAAGGGGCATACAAACAAGTGTGAGTAGTGAAAAATCGAGGTGGTTATGGTATATTTTGAGTATGATTTAATGAATCAGTAGGGATTTTACCATGTGTGAGGGGCAAGCATTTATTTTGGTCATTGGCAATAAGAAAGCTGTGAACTGATGAATGTTTGAAATTTTGCCTCGTCGGCCGACTAGTTTTCACGACCAGAATTTGAAAGTTAATGGTGCTTAAAAATCAACTGATGTGTTTTGAATATAATTTTGCTTTGTTTTCATAAACTGTAAGTCATTGTGATGTCAGTTATGTGCCCTTTCTGTTTCAGGTATGTGCTAGTAGGGAGCAAGTGGACTTGTCGTGTCGGCTGTGATTCTCTGGTTTGCGATATCTCAGAATAACCCTTTTCTGCCACCTTAAGGATTTCGCTGAAATTTGTAAGTGTTCATTATGTCATAATTTTGGTCTAGAATTCTGTGTTGGACTGCCATATTTGCAAAATGACATAATTTTAAGCTGTTAAATACTTGCTGACAAGCTGATGGTTAAAAATAAAGGGAGGTAATTACAGTTTTTGAGAAAAAAATGCTGCACCGAGCCATAAAAACCAGTCGCGAAATGTCAGAAATGTATATTTTCATAGAAAGTCCATCAAATACATCATGAACATGTCTCAAATGATTACGAAAGAGCATTTGGCATAATATTTGCTAGAAAATCAAGCCGATAAAAAATAATTAAGAACAATTAAGCTCGGCAAGCAAATTTCCACAGTCCGAGCTTTGCGAACCGAGACATAAATTCTGGTCGACTAATGAAAATCAAGTTCTAGAACTATGTAGGGCTTGCCATGAACACTGTTATTAGTTTAGCAGGTATTTTAGCCCAGATAGGCAGGATTTGGCCTTAAGCTGTAGTCTGTCATGTCACTTTAGCTGTTTATTCCTTTCTGCAGCCAGAGGTAAGAATTTCATCATTTTCAATTTTTCATGGCCATTTTATAATTCAATCATCATTCTGGTGACATAAGAGCAAGCATAAACATATAGTGTGATGTGTGTAATGGTTGAAAAGTGGCAGTTGATTGGCAGGAAGGTATGCAGGTGGTTCATATGAGCAACTGAAACATGATGACAGCATGGTAGGTGAGTGATTAAAGTGAATTATGGCCAGTTTTGCCTGTTTGACTGATAAAATTTGCTGTGCCTGACATATTTTTACAAAAATAAGTGCTTGTAACAGCATATTTTTCATTGTTCATCTTCTAGGAGCTTCTTTATGGTATATGATTGTCAGGTCTTCTGGTTCCAATGTCTGTTTTGTTGCATTTCTTAGAAGCACTGTATAAATGTACTTGACTGTAAATGGAGGCAAAATTGGTCAGTTTTGGAAAGTGAGTGGTGATAGTCATTTGCTCTTAAAACCTGTATGGATGATGATACTGGCTTGGTTTTGGTCTCATTTTGCTCAGAAAAGGTTCTAAAATTGAACAGAGATGAGTTAATGGCTTATATGAAAATCACTCTCAGCTCTTAAGGATGCAGTAAATAGTTTGTAGCCGTAGATGCGAATTGGCCCCGGTCAAATTTGAAGATAAGAGGTAAGTGGGCAAACTGTAAGCTTCATGGCACTTTAAAATATTTTTAGATGCTATATTTGCAGTTTCACATCTGTAGCTAGGATCCCCAAAAATTGTCTGACATGCTCTTTTTGACCTTGACACTTTCAGTGTGAGGCAGGTGCTTGGAAATGCGAAACTAATACATTTCTGGCTCTGCCTTCAGTTTAACTTGCAATTCTCAAGGGGCATACAAACAAGTGTGAGTAGTGAAAAATCGAGGTGGTTATGGTATATTTTGAGTATGATTTAATGAATCAGTAGGGATTTTACCATGTGTGAGGGGCAAGCATTTATTTTGGTCATTGGCAATAAGAAAGCTGTGAACTGATGAATGTTTGAAATTTTGCCTCGTCGGCCGACTAGTTTTCACGACCAGAATTTGAAAGTTAATGGTGCTTAAAAATCAACTGATGTGTTTTGAATATAATTTTGCTTTGTTTTCATAAACTGTAAGTCATTGTGATGTCAGTTATGTGCCCTTTCTGTTTCAGGTATGTGCTAGTAGGGAGCAAGTGGACTTGTCGTGTCGGCTGTGATTCTCTGGTTTGCGATATCTCAGAATAACCCTTTTCTGCCACCAGAATATATAGTGGGGTCACCGGGTGCATCTGGTCTGGATGGGCAGCCTAGACTACTCACAGGTATGCTTAAAGGAGTCTCGCTTATTTTAATAGCAACATGAATTCACTTTTATCAACTAACCTTACAATAAAGAATAGACCCTCAACTGGGTCGCCCTGCCGCATGATCTGAGTACCATACGGATAGACCTCTTTTCGGATACTCATTTGAAGAAGATTTTTGAACTTCGGAGTCCAGTCTTGAAACAGTCTACACTTCTCAATGAACGTCTTCCTTTCTTCGTAATCCTTTTCTTGTTGTGCCTTAAATTCAACATCAGTGCTTTAGATTTTTAAACTGAGATTTGAAACCAGTCTCAATTAAATCTAAACTGATTGGCTGAAATGGAGACAAGTCTTTAGATTTAAGACTGGTTTCCATACTCAGTTTAATAATCTCGGGGCCTTGTTCATTAATTTTTGTGGGTGTTTTATCTGCTTTGAGATGAATCTAAGAAAAAATTATAGTTCTGACCGACTTTCAAATCACATTATATTGCATGCCGCAATAGTGACTAGTCCAGAAAACTGGAAAACAACAGAACATTTTAGTAAGTAGTCACATTCTAACTAAATCCTGCGAGGGGGAACATGTTGATAAAATTACTTTAGAGGGCGGAGGATGAATTAATTTATTGATGTTGGACGAGATCTTTTAAAGATGTGTCACAACTATTATTCAATTATTATTCAAAATTTATTATGATTAATATAGTTGGTTGGTGGAATCAGTGGTGATGAAGATGAAGTTTATTAGCAGGAAAGTTAAATTAATTTATTCCACATGCTATAAAGTAGTTCACGGGATCTTTAGCCCTTGCATGTCCTAGAGGTGGTGACAAGACAATTGTCTTCACTTTGAACGGGCATCAAAAATACACAATTGGTGTCAGAAGTGGGAATTTTTCCCTCAACTAGATTGAGGCAATTTGAATATTTATATTTATATATTTGTTATCTAATTAAACAAAACCCTAGCTCTAAAATCAACTGCAATCGAAAGTATTCTTTAAAATTTAAAAATATTATTATGTATTTGATAAAACTTGCTTAAATCATATCTATTCTGTTGGTAAGAATTTAAGAAAACATATAATATATTTATATTTATTACCTCCCTTTTTATTTTATTTTTTTATGCGCGCGCATACGCCTAATGCTAGTTTAAACGAAACACTAGACAGGGATAATTTTAGAGGGCCAGAAGAAAATCCTTTTCTGGTGTTGGACGTGATCTTTTTAAAAAGTGCCCCATTCCCCACCAAATTATTTTGATAAATATTTGTGGTTGGTTGAGTCCGATTCAAGAAGAAGATTTGTAGCAGTTAGATAATTCATATTAAATACATTTATATCTGAGGAGAGAGGAATGAGTTTACGAGCATTTTTTTTGCCAATTATTTCAGATTTTACGTTACTTTTTACTGTTTTGATTGTTTTTTTTGGCCCTTGCAAATCCTAGAGGTGATTGCAATGAAAGCCTTGACTTTGAACGGGCTCCATCCAAGGTGTCCATCCAGAAAGTTCTAAAGATTCTTTGACATTAGCGTCAGCGACGGGTGCCTAGCGACAGATACGAGTTTTTATAGATTTATTATATTTATTACCTCTCTCTATTTTTCCAATCGCGCGCGCATGGAACAGATGCTAGTTAAAAAAAACATACCTTCATTGATCTGTTAAAAAGGTCTCTATGTATGACCAGAAGATCCGTCTCCTCGTCTGCTATCACAGTAGCATTCCGCACAGAGTCATCGCTGATCAGCGCTATTTCCCCGAAACTCTTCCCGGCATCTGAAACGATAAATTGTAAACCTGCGTCGGTCGCATACTTATATTAAAAGGCTAGTATTATCTTATTTATATACATTCTTATAACTGGTGTTGAAATTCTGATGTTGTATTTCTATTGCTTTAACAACAACAACAACAACAACAACATGAAGAAGAAGGAAAAAAGTTGCTTTATAATTAAAGCGGTTAATGAAAATAATTTGCAAAGGTAGATGAAAATTTTAAATAAGTTATTTCTTACCAAACGTTAGTTTAAAAAACAATTCAATAAACTGTGCGTTCCGACAGCTTACAGCAGTAGATTTTGAATAACCATCAAGTAAGTGTTGTTTCGATGATGTGTCCGAATATCAAATGATCACTTTTTAAAACACTAAGGAAATTCCTAAACTTAAAGCCATATGAGATAAGCACATATCCTTTATTAAGGAAAATGACAATATTATCATATAAAATACAGCCAGTTTTTCAATATAGCTTGAAACGATAAAATTTGATTGCTATAACAAAAGCCTTTAATATTTCAACTGAAATTTCCTTGATAATAAGCGCCTATAACAGATAGGGCAACGCGGTTTAATTATTGGTTTATTGTGCCCATACGACATGTGGTTGTGTTTTCAAAACAAATTATTGTCAAACAGAATTATATTTACAAAACAGAGATATCTAGATCTGTGCTGAAGATTATAAAACTGAGATTTGAAACCAGTCTCAGATCTTAAGCATCTGATTGGCTGAAATGACGACCAGTCGCCAAAAGAAAACCGGAAATATTCGGAAAATTCTGGAAATACAGAGAAGTTGTGATTGGTTTAAGAGAAATAATAGCTCAGTTGTTTGTCCACCATTATTGTGAAATTCGGAAAATCCGAAAAAACAACAACAGAAAAGTTGTTGAAAAGTTTGTTTTTTATATAAATATATTTCATATATTAAACATTACATAGACTTAAGAATAGTTTAGCCTTACTTTTGAGAGCAAAAGTGGGTGTCGGATTCGTGATTCAAACAAAAAGCAAACTGTTTGAATACTATCTAAATTAATCAGAGGGTAAAAAGAAAACAAACAAAACATATTTTAAAAGCTTCCTGACACACTTTGCTCCTTTTCAGACATCGATTGGATTGTAAAATTTCTAATTTAATTAGCGGTATAAATGTATAGACTTTCAATTGTATCGATATTCGTAATAAAACGCTGTTAGCTCGTGGCGATTCTAGAGGAGTTTCTATACAAAGTTGGAACGTGTTTCAATCGAATCAATAGCGCTTTAATTAATTATAAAAGGTTTGGCATTTTGAGGCAACAACACATTTTTGTTCATGATGTAGGCTTTATAAAAAACTTAAGACAATGGCTGATTGCCTGACTTTCGTAAGTTCGGGTTTATATATTACTATATAATTATATGACCGTTAACTATAATTCTTTATATCTCTCAGGCAGAGTTAGAATGGTGTGAAGGACGTGTGTCGCGTTGATAAACATGTGGAAAGAAAACAAACCTGTTCAAATTACAAGAAGAGCTTCAAATTAATCACATATTTCACCAGTTTTTTTTATATTTTGATAAAATTCGTGGCCACTTACTGCTTCCCACCCCCAACCCCATCCCGCGCCCTCTAAAGAAAAAATGTTGAATCCACTTATTATTTCGTTTTGCATTCGGTTCGTAGTTCTCACCACAGATTATAAATTTTATTTAAATAAAAATGTACCAAAGTGAATCATGAATCTTCCATATTTTGACCGATCTAATGTTTTCTTTTTCTTCACTTCTTTAGGACTTCCACCCGATTTTTCGGAATTGACGTCATCTGTTTTAGTTTCCGTCTTGCTCGTATTGTCGTCTGCTGTTTTGGACGCTTCTGGATCATCGTCTGATTTTGTTGTATCGATGTACACGGATGTTGTACCAGATAACATGATGTAAAAACTGAAAGATATCAAAATATTCTATTTGACTTCCAGATGTGTGAAAAGGCTCTCGAGCTATAGGTTATCTAGCTTTAGCTGAGAACCAGTCTAACAATTCTAGGTTCTGATTGGACAGTTTCAAGATTGAAGTGAATTTTAACCAATCGAGTGCTTAAACTTTTAGAATTTTAATTTAACAGTCTACATCACAAGATGAAGCAAAAGTCCTGAATGATATTGCTTTGTTTGTTTAAAAGAATTATGCCAGAGCAAGGAACTTGATATCTTTTTAAGTGTTCTCGCTAAAATCTAACATTTAACATTGAAGACAATGGCAACAGCACGACAACCATTCTGAGAACAAAACAGCAATTTTCATAATCAATTTTATCAACTGAATATAGATTTGCTAGATAAGATCTGAGAGTTCGTTTACCATTCATGCCTACAAATTTTATTGAAAGTAAAATTGTCTGACCGCTTCCGATCCATTCAGATCACGTCTGTATTATGTTGTTTTATGGGGTTTTAATATTTTGAACGGTTTGATATACTGAAGTTGTATAAAAGCTTTATTTCCTTTTAGAATAATAGGCAATAAATCGGAATACGTGGCTTAACCTACCAGTGTATGTAAAGTCACAACTAGTTTGAAAATCAGATATGTTCACTTAAAGCATTAAGTCCTTTCGTCATTGCACTGTCATCGATAAAAATCAGAATAAAATTTACCAAAACTGTTATAAATGTATCTTTATTAATTATCAAATTATCAACTTATTAAAAGAAAACAGGGTACCAACTAGCTTTAGATATCTATTTACATATTACTTGTTACAATTAAATTTATAACAAATTAAAGAGATATTGAATGCTTTTCTGTATTATATTTAATCTTTTAATCCCTGTTGGGTCTGCGATGTATATTTTTAAGTATGGAATACCATGCATCTTATAAGCCTGAAGGCACAATTATAACTGAGTAAGATGGGATTTCCCAAGGTTGGAGTCCTCTATTTCAAGAAAACAACAAAAGAAAAGCAGCACGTACTTGTGATTCAACGTAATAGAGCCGGGATAGAAAATCTATTAAAATTTCAAATTAATGTAACTGATTTCACTAATATGTAAGAATTTACTTGATATTTAGCAACTTTTCGTGGATAATAAATGTGTAAAAGACATGTAAACCAGGCCCCAAAGTTATAAAACTGAGTTTGGAAACCAGTCTCAAATCTCAAGCATCTGAGAGGCTGAAATGGCGACCAGTCGCCATTTCAGCCAATCAGATGCTTGAGATTTGAGACTGGTTTCCAAACTCAGTTTTATAACCTTCAGCCCAGTTGCGGGCATTAAACAACACTACCGAGATAGCCCTTGTTCTACACTGAATACGATCTAAAATATCCTACATCGGTAATTGAAATTTAATTGAAAAACATTGGATCGCAATCTAACAGTTCAATAAAGTTTGACACCACTTGTTATAAATTATAAATGATCCACCCGTCCCAAAATCGATCATTGTTTTGTTTTTGTTTGTCATTTTATTAAAGAAATGTACATATTTAAACGGTAACGGAAAAAGAAAATGCCGATCTATGGCCGAGAGTCGCTTTGATGTTTTAACAGCTTCAAAAGCACTGGTTCAACTTGCGCTCACAGCCTATTTGCATACAGTTTAACCATGTGCCGTTCCGTCGTTAGGTTATTTCTAAAAAGACATGTAGATCTAGGTCAGATGGCAGCGATTAACAGGCCGATCAGGATCTACACTGGTCGCGCCCAGGATTAAACCCAGGAGTAAACTGGTAGATGATCTCTGTTATTTCAACTTGATTATATGATAAACCTTGTTCTATTTTACCCAAATATTGCAGACGATAATATTTATCAGCCCTGCAATATTTCTCTTCATTTTAAAAGGGAAGATCGGTAAATTAAACCTTGGGTGATAACCTTTCGCACCCTAATTGTTTTAGGCGTCGTTTAAATTTGATAATAAATTATTGCATCTACGTATAAACTTCAATAAAGCTTAGGTTTCCCGACAACTATTAAGTGGTTTTATTATTACAATGAATTTTGTGTTACTAAATAGGACTTAAAACATGGAACTGGGTATTTGTAGAATGCATCGGTGCACGCGTTCTTGACTTTGCATGTTAGTGAGAGCTGCGACACACGTGTTCAGTGAAACAAACCAATTTGAAACTATTATATGTTGGCTAAGTATTTACCTAAGAGTTAATTGACTGGACAAAATATTTTCAAATCCGCCGTGATTTTTCCCTGAGCAATTAGTATCCACAATACATAAAATATTTATTTTTTTTATTTTAATAAAGTATTATGCCACGAATCGTCACAGTTATTATTCATTTTTTTCCCATCACCTACGTAAATCGTGATGTAATATTTTCAATAAATGTTAATAATAATTATGTAGTTTATTTTATGTGTGTCCAATCTATTATTAATGATAACTCCAAAAATCAGGTGTTAAGCAAATGACAGCACCTCACGGTAAAAGGGATCTCAGGTACTATTTGTTGACATTATAGTTTTTAAAATGCTTATAGTTGAAAAGTGCTCATAATTATTTTTCATAACTAAGAATGGGATTTTATTGCAGAATTTTACTCAAGAATGTTATTTTTACCGCGAAATGCATTTTAGCAATTTCGTCTGCTCAACTTTATGACGTCTTTTCATGGAAGAACAACACATTTTCTTGTTGAAGCGCCCCAATTGTCAGCAGAATAACTAATATGTTGATATTGCTGTTCTTTATGTATAATATAGTCAGTCGAATGGAAGTTAAAAAAATAATGGACAAGCTTAATAGACAATAATTAAAAACAATTAAAATGATTCTGACGCTAAATTCTGACAATTTTAACGATTTTAATCAAAAAGTTTTGATGTTTTAATCAGTAAAAAAACATACTCACGTAGAAGCAATTAGATGTACAATATCCGATTTAATATTTTATATGTTACATTGTTACCGACCATCTTCCAATACTGTTAATATTTTTCACATAAACTATTCACGGATACAATAAATAAATTGTAGAATTGTGTTTGATGTTCTTAACAAATAAATAGACGAAATTTGTAGGCAACTCATTTAATCTCTCCAACCGTTTAAAAATGATAAATCAAAAACAAACATTTCATTCAAATGTCCATTTCGTTTTGATCCGGTTTTGTCATTTTCACAACTTGAAGCATTCATGGACAAGGAGCGTGCCTTTGTAAATTAAATAAATAAACGTAAATTTGTTGTGTCAAAGAATAACAACATTTTAAATTATTTAATTCTAATTGAAAAGTGTTTAAATGGGAAAGAATTATCAGGAGAAAACTGACAGTACGGCTTAGTATTTATATTTGAGATACGAAGCTGTTTTGTGTTTATTGGTTTAATAATTGGTTGAATGAAAGAGGTCGTTATTACTTAACATGGGAGAAGAAACGCAAACGACATTTTTGTACAGGCATAAAACTGCGTAAATTTAAGGCACGGACACATTTTTTTTATTATTTCTATAAGAGATATCAATCCGCATATAAGTGCAAACAGGGCCAGAGATCATAAAACTGAGAGACCGGTCTTCAGTCTAAAGTATTTGCTTGGAGACTGGTCCCCAGTTTTTGTTTTATGATTTTGGGCCCTGGAAGTTCCAGCATAGTCAGCTCAAGGGGAATACCGGCAGGTGATTCCTGAAGATGCAGCATCAGACGGTTAGAGTCAGTGTCCTCAACAATTTATTTGGGCCGGTCGTAAGGAACATTTTTCGAGGATCATATAAACCAAGGTTATAAAATTATTTAAAAAAAACCAACAAAATCACTTGTACTAAAGAATAAAACAATTTGTCATTCGAAACCTGCTATTTTCATTTTCACGTGTTCCAAAACAGAAAATGCTCTTAAATTTACGCTTTCGGTTAGTTTAATCGAAAACGAGCCTCCATGCTGGCCTGCTTTCATTATAAATATATGGAAATCTTAGACCGCCCCATACAATAACCCATTGTGATATTAATTCCATATCACATCGCATTCCTTGCGTTTTCAAATTCATAGTCAGTAAGTCATTAAATAATAGTAATGTCGGGGTGGGGTCGAAATGGATTACCTAACCCTGCAGTTACTCGTTCGGTTTCGCATGTAAAGTTTAAAAAAAAATGGACTCGCTGACCCCCTCTCTTTCTCATTGCATTTATTTCTATTCTTTGAATAGTGTATCTAAAATCGTGATATTTTATTCGAAATTCCATCCACTCATGTAGAATATAGAATGTAATGTATAAAATGTATTGGATGCAGTGTATCTTATGAAGAATATGGTGAAAATGGTATGTATATGTAGTGTATGAAATGTACTGAATGCGGTTATTTAGCGTCGTTCTTGCGACTTTGTGGGTCATTAACAACACAAAACAGGAAATCAGCCACTAAAGCAATATTTTTGGAATGAATCGACAACTCTTCAATGTCAAAATGCTTTGTATATTCAGCTTGCCTCCCTTAGATCATGTTGATTGATTACTCGCCTCCTTTATGTCGCAAAGTTCGATTGTATTGTCTCCCTTGAGTTTAAATGCACTAATAACTTAATCTTATGTATTGTGATTTATTTAAATGAAATTATATCTAACCAAGTTAGAAGTGGAATATTTAAAATCAAAATGCTGAAAATATTATCCGCAATTGACACTCCAGCCCTTTCTCTTCCTCATTCAAACCTTCTATACATTAACATCAGCCCCTACACGCGTTATAGTTTCAGCAGAAACAAGTCTAGCATTTGTAATTAGCATGTCCTTCCAAATGTTTTATGATAAACATTAAACAACTGGCTATATCAGTTAGATGTATAACCACGAGTGTTTATATCGTAAAAAATGAAATATGCATATTAGGAATGGCCACATCCAGCATACACAGCCTCCCCACACAGCCAAAAAGTAGAGAGGAAAAGAGAGCATGGTATTACAATAATCAGTTTCAAAATGGACGCCACAAACAAATAACGAAAGTGAGAACCAGAGGGGTTACCGCCTTGGAACGGTCAGTGGCAAAACAAATTGCCACTGGGGGTTTAAACCAGGTTCTAGGGTGCACCAACCTCACACTTGCCCCAACAGGTTCTCGTATCACAAAACAATTCGATTCGTCACATTATGCCATTAAATCTTTTTGCCTGGGTTATCTAGTTCAAGGGAGGCACATTCAAAGACAACCGGCAGGAATGATGTCAGGTAGATGATAAATAGCTCAGTGGTAAGCGCGTCTCTTCTGAGCACAGGTAATGCGAGTTCGATCCCTCGCTTCTCTATTTTCAATGAACTTACTATTTTCCTTATCAAACTTTTTAGCCAAGATAGCACAGTAGTGCCGCAATTTTTGCCCTTAAAAAACAAGGGACGAAAGTCGTCCGTATTTTGCCCTGTCCTTCAAAAACTAGCCAAACTTCTGGAGGCGTCACTCCGCTTCCGGTAGCGAATATAGGTACATCTAAATATACTAATCAAAATTTGATAAGGGCCACTTTTGTAGTTTGTAAGTTTTCCTGGGTTGAAGGTTATAAAGCTGAGATTGGAAACCAGTCTCAAATCTCAAGCATCTGATTGGCTGAAATGGCGACCAGTCGCCATTTCAGCCAATCAGATGCTTGAGATTTGAGACTGGTTTCCATGCTCAGCTTTATAACCTTGGGACCTGGTTAGATAATTTTATACTCATGTTCAAGTTCAATAATGCAACTCAGATGACTAATTCGGTTTACCAAATGAATGACACAAAAAACTTAAACTGAAAAATTATAATTACAGACTGTGAAAGATGCCTCTATCGAATATTGGGTAGTATACAAACACAATCCTTATTTATGATAAAACTTCCGGTTGATAAGATTTCATCGGAGGAACAAATTGTACCTACCAGTCGCCCCGTTCGCCCTGTGTAACAAGCACATCATCTTTGTGCGCCCTCTGGTAGTTGCAGTTCCTCATTACATCTTCAAGCACGTCTGAAAAAGGTACGATTTGTCAATATATGAGAGATAACAACCACACCTGCACCAGAATCAGCATATGTACACATATATATATGGTATGTAATGTATGAAATGTATCGTATGCAGTATATTGTATGTAGAATATGTTATGTAATGTAGGAAATGTATCGTATACAGTATATCGTATGTAGAATATGTTATGTAATGTATGAAATGTAATCGTATGCAGTATATTGTATGTAGAATATGTTATGTAATGTATTAACTGTATCGCATGCAGTATATTGTATGTAGAATATGGTATGTAATGTATGAAATGTATCGCATGCAGTATATTGTATGTAGAATATGGTATGTAATGTATGAAATGTATCGTATGCAGTTTATTGTATGTAGAATATGGTATGTAATGTTGTGTTGTTGTTTTTTTTGTTGTTTTTTTTGGCGTTCACCTTTTCGGCATGTAAGCGTGGTGCTGCGCTTTTGGATAGGAGACCGCCATATTGCAGGCTCAGCACCTCCGACTTCGGATCTCCTTGCGGGTCCTCCTATACCGACACCCACCGAATCTGTCGTAATGCTAACCCTTAAACCCTGAGCGCCAAGGAGGGAAGCCATTACTACCATTTTTAAAGTCTTTGGTATGAACCCACGACCTCCCAGTCCGGAAGCGGACGCTCTACCTACTGAGCTAACCGGGCTGGTGTATGTAATGTATGAAATGTATCGCATGCAATATATTGTATGTAGAATATGTTATGTAATGTATGAAATGTATCGTATGCAGTTTATTGTATGTAGAATATGGTATGTAATGTATGAAATGTATCGTATGCAGTTTATTGTATGTAGAATATGGTATGTAATGTATGAAATGTATCGTATGCAGTTTATTGTATGTAGAATATGGTATGTAATGTATGAAATGTATCGCATGCAGTATATGTTATGTAGAATATGGTATGTAATGTATGAAATGTATCGTATGCAGTTTATTGTATGTAGAATATGGTATGTAATGTATGAAATGTATCGTATGCAGTATAACCTATGTAGACTATGTTATGTAGTGTATGAAATGTATCGTTTGCAGTATAACGTATGTAGAATATGGTATGTTGTGTATAAAATGTATCGTATGCAGTGTATCGTAATTAGAATATCGTATTCAGTGTATAAAATGTCGTATATCATATACAGTGCATTGCACGCGGAGAAATGTAGTGTAAATGGTATGTTATTTATTTTTAGTTTGGTGATTGTAGATCATTTCATTC
The DNA here is from genome assembly GCA_038501625.1 of Corbicula japonica. NCBI lineage: Eukaryota > Metazoa > Mollusca > Bivalvia > Venerida > Cyrenidae > Corbicula > Corbicula japonica. The sequence continues at coordinate 184,885 of JAZAYU010000109.1, read as the reverse complement.
TTTTGTTGTACAAACAAAAATCGTTCGCTGCCCGTGTCAGTTTGCTTGAGAATACTGTTCAAATAATTCCAAAAAGGAAAAATCTGTTCAAATATTAAAATATTTGTCGAACATGGTACTTACTTATGTGGCACAACACTTATTACCGGTATATAATGTTTAGTTCTAATAGAAAGTTGAAGTCAAGATCCACTTTTTATTATAAATTTAAATATTAGAGCATACTCTTAGCATGCATATCTCAAAATATTGCCAGTTCTTAAAGAGATAACCCGGTATGCTTTACTTGGAAGAAAAATAGACCATTTCTCATTCCAACAGATACCTTTAAAACAGTTTATCCGTAAAATAAATTTCTGATCTCAAGGTTATAAAACTGAGAATGGAAACCAGTCTCAAATCTCAAGTATCTGATTGGCTGAAATGGCGACTGGTCGCCATTTTAGCCAATCAGATACTTGAGATTTGAGATACCAGTCGCCGTTTCAGACAATCAGATCGAGATTTGAGACTGGTTTCCAATCACGGTTTTATAACCTTCATCCCTGAATTTTTGAGAGAGATACTTATACATTTTCTAATATGGGCCGAATTCGTCTTGGGTGGACAGTAGAATAAACTTGTGCATTGCGAGTGTTTGATCCCTATGACACGAGACCGAATCCGACTTGCTGGATCGAATTTCCTTTGCTACATATCTTTTTTATTAAAAAGTAAAGAGTAATATATACGGTTAAATTGTCAATTTTGTACGTCATATGACATGGAAATTCTTAAAGTACTATCAAATATGGCGCCTTTACCTCGGGTATCAACACACCGGCACTCGGACGGTCTGTTCCGCAATCAGTGCCAGTTACTGTCAAAATTTTCTAGACAAGAGACGAATAAACAAAATCGCATTTTCTTTTTACTATAGTATCGCGAAATTCTATGTTAGTTAGTGGTGTTAACGCACTTAGCATAGTACATAAGTAGAGTAACGTCTCTTTTCTCTCGTACGCCGGAAAATATTTCTTTCAAATTAATTTTCTTTTTAATGCATCAAACAAGCAAACGTTTCTGAAATGGTAGATGTGAACTGTCTAACTGTATAATTTTAGCTAGAGAATGTTAGAAATTGCTTCATAAGTTCACATTAAAAAACTAGATGGGTGGTCTGTTGAACATTTGTTTCGACCTCCGGTACTATGTCAAAAGAAACATGCGCTAATTACAAAAAGGGGCACAACTCTATATTAACCTAAAGAACTTAGCATCAACAGAAGTGTGTTGTCATATGAAATATAATTTGCATGTTTGATGAAGAAATATTAAGAAATAACAAAGTTATAGCCAATTTAAGTTTTTCGTGTAAAAATCCGAGTAAAAAGTGACATAACTCCATCAAATGGGACCAGGACCTAATGAATCATGAGAGTGTTCCCATAAGCATGACAGTTTGAAAGTTAAGTCAGAAATATTGAGAAATGGCAAAGTTATAGCCAACCTTAAGTTTTTGTGTAAAAATCCAAATACAAAAAGAGGCATAACTCCATCAAATGTGACCTTGACCTAAAGAATTTGTCATCATGAGGCGGGTGTTGTATATAATTCATGAATATAATTTGAATGTTTAATGAAGAAACATTAAGAAATGACAAAGTTAAAGCCAACGTTTTTGACTTTAAACGCACTTACCATCAGGGCCCTTGCTGAGAAGTTCGCTCTTTTTCCGTAACCATGGCAACACATCTCTTATTTCGGATCGACGTCGGCGGTCCGGATGTTTTGAAATAATGCTGATCATCTTTTGCTGCATCATCTTGTTGGGTGTTGATTTGTCTCCCTTGGATTCTGTTAGATTAGTGCCCTTGAATCTTAAAGGCTTTCGAGATTGCGATAATATGTAACCAATGTGCCCGAGATGACAACAATTTTATCGCAGGGTCCGGTTTTACCCTTTTTTCAAGTAACGTTTACCATTAAAAGGATATGGTTGTTCAATATTGCAATGTTATTCCTCTGCTTCAAACATGGTATTACACCAGGGGGTGTTTTGACATTAAAAATGTAAAACGGAATAAACAACTTCTTTCTTGTTTTGTTGAGTCTTAGAAAAATCAATCCTCTTTTAAAAAGAACATTTTCCTGCGCAATAGTTTCAAACACATTTCTGTAAGGTTAAAATCTGGAAAGTTAAAACATTCAGCACTTTACAAATACTCTTCCGCTAAATAAATTCATTTTAAAAACTTTAAATTTATATGGTCCTTGACAAAAGAATAAAATTCAGCAGTCCTGAAATGTTACTTTTAGAAAACACACGAACTTTATATTAAAATATTGTCTAAATCGTCACAGTGCGATATAGCAGGCACAATTTATTCACTAGATTTTATTTATTTATTTATTTTTTATTATCTTAAGAGAAAGAAGAATTAACGCTGACCTCTTGAAAATACGAGTTTATGCTCACAAAACGGTGTCGTTTCTGACATTAAGTCAATCCATATCTTTCCAAAAATATTTTTGAAATAATATTTTGAAGTCGCTGAATTATTTTGACAGATCACGCATGCTTTATCAACATTATTAAACGCAATAATCATCCACTCCAAAGACATTTATTTTAGTATTTATTTTAATACTTTATAATTAACTTTGCTGATAATAAATTATTCATAAAGAAAGCAATACAGCACAAAAAGAAGACCGCAATATCTTAGTGTAAAAGAATTTCAATTTGTGCCAATATTTTCGCTTGCCTTCAGGCAAACAGTATCATTTATGGAACATTAACATGTGAACTTTGATTTGCCATAGAAACATAAAACAAATACAAGTGATTTGAAAGACTGAACTGTACAAATACTGATTTGTTTAATGGACCTAATGCAACACTTGACGAAACCCTGTTAAAATGTTAAAACATTCCACTTAGTAATGATGTCGGTCTCTTAAACACGAAATCACTCTTACTTAGTTGTAAATATTTAATTTTCAGAATACCGAATTAAACAAATGATAATTTTGCAAACGCACTGTTTATCTTTAACATTATACGTCCCTTCAAAAAAATATAAACTCACTTCAAATTTCAGTCATTTGAATTCCAGATCGCAGTTTACTTAAAACAAGCATTAAACTTTTTTTATAAAAAAATGTAATCGAAAACTTTAGTCAGTTGTTGTAACTACCTAAATCACACGGTATACTTAAAAAGTGGAGAAATTGAGTTTTCTTTCGCTCATTTAACAGTCTTCATGAGTTTTAACCTCAGCAATATTTGTCTAATATATAAATCATTAAAGCAAACGCCGGTTCGAATTGTTATTGGACGAAACGGGATTTGCTTTCAAGCTAAGTAGTCATCAGTGGATTTTAATAAGTGAAAGTTAAATGTTATTGCATGGAGGTGTCAAATATCCGCTTACAAAGAATTCAGTGTGCAATTATTCACAAAATGAGGATCGACAAGGGTCGAGCGATTATCGCTGAACCATTGTTCATTTTTAACAATACCTATTTTTCCCACATCAATTTTATCTTGCTTTCAAGGTTTGAAATTATTTTTTGTCCAATGGTAATGCAATATTTGTCTAATTGTTGGGAATTTTGTTTCTGTAATTAGTGTATACGCATCATTGAATGATTTACCCAGTAAGTGATTAATTACTTACTAAATATATACTCCCAGACAAAAGAAAGTTAATAAAAACCACCTGTAACTGATAAAATAGGAATGGCTTCGAAACGTTTTAAGGTTTTACTACGGAATATGAAACAGTCACCATTATCAAGATCAGAAACACGCAACCTCTGTTGCCACTCTTAAGCAAATTTCAGGTTTTCTGCACATTGCTCGACTGCGGTTTGATAAAATATTTACAAACTGACAAACTAAACGGTAGAGTGTCTCTTGAAATAAGTAACTGGGAACTCAATTTCTTAGCCATCTAAATTTCTATGACGAGAAGAAAAAGTAAGACAGCATTTAATATGTTTGCCATTGGCCGTAATGTATTTTTTCGGCTGATTTTATTGTCTCTATCAAATATTGAAGTTTTAAACTTTGGAAGCAGAAAATCCAGCTAAACCCCTTAGTTACCTAAAATTGCAAGAATGTACAAGTACAACAAATTTGCCATACCGAATGGTTTCAATTTTTTTCAATGTAAACGCTTCTTTGACAGACTTGAAGATCAATTGCCCACAAAGTCGTTATATCCGGGCCTCCTCGACAGTAACCGTAACAATGAAAATTTAAATAAAGCGTCTTCACCGGTAATTTAAGCCTATATTTACCAACTTAGACAAACCATTCTAATTTACGAAGTTCATTATGCTTTTACTAACATTGAACCCCTTGTTACAGAACAAACACCCTGCCTACAATACTAAACAAATAAAGGGGCGAGCTCTTATTGATATTTGAGAAAATTGGAAACATGGGCAGCACGACTTTTACAGATATTGTCAGCATTAAAGCAGACACTTCAGACTCTTGAGGTGGAATGCGCCGATTTAAAAAAAAATTAATTTCGCGTTGTAATTTTAATATTTGAGTACACAAATCAGTTTTACAATTTATCGGAACAATTTTTCAGCATATACCTTCAAAAATGACCACTAACGTCATTTGTTTTTTGAAAAGCGCTCTTTTGACGTCTTTTTCGTAAATGTTTCGGTTAAACAGTGCCTACCACCGTATTTTGAAATCTTTTTAAAAATAAAATTGTCTTCAGAAAAAGGTAACCTGGAGGTGACAATGAAAACATCAACAACAAGTTTATTAAACGTTTGGAAGTGTTATTTTACTTTTTTAGTCGTCTTTTTGGTTCAAACATTATGAATACGGTTATACTTTATGCTGTGCACGATAAGTATTAAAAGAAGCGACATCACAATTTACACCTTTATATTCGAAAATGATACACCTTTACAGAAGAGCCATAGATAGGGCGTTACATCTTGCTTTTTTCTCATTAAATAGTTAAAACAAGAAGCTGTGATCGGGAAACACATATGTCCCCGATAGCGAAGTTTGTCATGATACAAATTTAAAATGATAGAACAGTGTTATAACAACAACTAAATCTCAAGTAAGTTCTAAATAATGGAAAAAACTTTCTGGTGCCAGAACCTGTATAAAAGAATTTAACATAACAATCAAGTAAAGTAACCTATTATTTAACCCTTTCCTCCGCAGAAACACCTTTGCCGTCTGATCAGGATCTAAACTGTTAGCTTCTTGATTTGTTTTTGTTTCAGACCAAAATGCAACCAGTGCAGATCCTGATCAGGTCCCAAGGTTATAAAACTGAGTTTGGAAACCAGTCTCAAATCTCAAGCATCTGATTGGCTAAAATGGCGACTGGTCGCCATTTCAGCCAATCAGATGCTTGAGATATGAGACTGGTTTCCATGCTCAGCTTTATAACCTTGAGCACAGACGGCATGAATGTGCCGACTGATCAAGATCTACATTAGTTGCAGATGCGTAAAATGCGTATATATGGAGGAAAGAGTTAAGATAAAAGTACAGATTGTTCAGGACAAAATTGCAACATTTACAGTATTAAATGTGATAAATGACTTGGCATTTAGTAGAAACACTAGTGATGCAAGTTTTTCGGGTGGTCGTTTAATAGAGGCACATGACTGAAATAGAGAAATATCAAACTTTCCGAAACCATTACTTTCCAAGTACAAAATGGAGAGATAACCCCATAAATAAGGTAGCCAGAGTTATTTAACTTGTCAGAGGCATGACCTGTGCACTATTAGGAAAGTATGTAAACTTTTTAGCCAATTCTTTGTAGAAATTGAGAAACATCCAACTTGCCGAAAAATGTAAACCGGACGGACGGACGGTTCAATCACTAGTCGCCGGGGAATAAAAGAACTTTGAAAGCCATCTAACATAAATACCGGTACCATAATATTGCAGACTCGCTTTGATGGAGTCTGTTCAAATGTAATAATGGAAATTATTATAATTTGGTAAATAGTTGCCCATCCCGGCTAGTCCCGGATTGGTAAAAACTATTTACACAAATTTAACTATCGTGCTCCACATTCTTCAAACGAAGTAATTGATAGCAGAACTGATTGAATGTACGGGGAGACAAATATAAGTTCCGTGACTAAACGCCATGCATCGTCATTGTTTTAGTAGTCATAATATTTAATGCCAACTGACTATTAAGGTTGTTAAACTGATATCGAAAAGCAATGCGGAATCTTGGCAATTCGGTTCAATATTAGAATCTAAAACCGTCGCAAAAATAACTGATTCTAGAGTGAGTTTACAAAATCATTGTCATTATGCTCCCACGAAGTAGGAGGCATATATAGTTGTGCTCGTTCGTACGTACGTCCGTCGATCCTCAAAATCTTCGTGCATCAACTTATTAACTTCCACACTGATTTCTTTCAATCATGCATAGATGATCAAGCAGGATGTGTAGATGATCGTTAAGAATCTTTTTCCTGCGACCATTATATCACAGTTATGGCCCTATGTTAATTTCAGTCATAAAAGTTTAATTATCACTGCAAATTTTCTATTGGTAGATTTCTTTCAAACCTGCATGGATAATTAGATGTGTAGATTGTTGTAAAGGAATTTGTCTTGCAAACGTTTTCACCAGAGTATGGTCCTTTGTTTCTGTTAGTCATAAAATGGTGTGGCACTTTACACCTCATTCACTAGTCACGATCACCTCATGTTAAGGGCTTACTACACTCCTTCCAACCACATTCACCGATAAAAAGAAAATTATCATAATCTCAAAAACGGTAAAATGTCGTTCAATGATACTTTGCACAAATGAATGTTACTAATGTATCTTTTTTTGCAAACAGTAAGACACGTTCGAAAAGTAAAGAAAAAGCTATACCTAAAAATTCCTTTAAACATATTTACATGAATTCACAAAAACTAAGCAATACAAAACATAATTTTAAATTCCCACGTGAATGTAATAATACCGACAAGAAAAATGTTGTGTACTTTGTAAAGAAATTTCAACTATTTGAAGAAAAATCAATGATTGTTATCCGTTTACGCGACCAGGAAACGAACAGGGAATTGAAGGTCAAACACACTTAATAATATGTCACAGAGTTTACATATGTAAGTCATGAGGATACAACATATTGTTGTCAGTATCATTACCTATGTGGGCATTTAAAATGATGTTTTGTGTTCTTGTGATTTTTATGTAAATAGAAGTTTTTGTAATTTTTTTCTTTACTGTTCTAACGTCTCTTACCATATGCAAAATAAAGAAACATTAGTAACACTCATTTGTGAAGTTTCATTGAATGGCATAGTGCCGTTATTGAGATTGATAATTCTCTTTTATCGATGAATGGCTGGGGAGGAATGTAGTAAGCCCCTAATTCCTGATACACAATTTCGTTACTAATGTTGAAGCGGGTGGGAGGGGGCCGGGGTGCATCAGGGTCCTCAGGACACAATCTAGTTTTCCTTCAGTGTCAATTTCGAATATTAGCATAAAATATACAGGTAGTGGATAGAAAGCTACCACTTTTATAGCTTTTACATTGAAATGGAAATCATTTGATATGGCAAAATAGCACTTCAATAATGTCGATGGATAAGCTGCTTTAAATCAATGTCAGTTTGACTGCTTTATGAGTATCTCTGTTAAGGATTAGAAAAATATATTTGACACGAGATTTAACAAAAGATAAACTTGTAAAGTACACGTCCAATTTCATTCCAAGCGAATGATCGTGCTGAGCGATTTTGTTATAAATTGCCACTTTCGTAAATTTTATTAGTTACAAAGCAATCATTATTTAAACTAATCGACAATATATTCATGAATAGGTATTAAACGCAAGTTAATTTCGCGAATTGATAACTACATTTTACATGGCGATTTCTGGTTATTACATGAGAAAAGATCATCCTTGCGGTATAGAGTTGCATTATTTAGACGTGTTAACCAGTTGCTGCGCGTCAATGAAAAAGGAACTTTCGGACTTAATATGACGTAAATTCTTGGAATGGCTTGATAATTGCCCAAGATCATAAAATTAAATACGGAGATCAGTCTCAAATCTCAAGTATATGGTCGTCATTCAAACCAATCAGATGCTCGAGATTAGATACTGGTCTCCAATCGGTAGTTTTACGGTCCTGTGCGAATGACGAGCACACGATGTTACCTTTAACGCATTTCGCAGTAAAAATAACTTTTTGCCAAATATAATAACAACTTTCATGTAAAAACCATATAACTGAAGACACCTTTGACCATGGCGTGCCCCGTGGCTGAAGGTTATAAAACTGAGATTGTAAACCAGTCTCAAATCTCAAGGATCTGATTGGCTGAAATGGCGACTGGTCGCCATTTCAGCCAATCAGATGCTTGAGATTTGAGACTGGTTTCCATGCTCAGTTTTATAACCTTGGGCACAATTTATCAGACGATGGCAAGAAACAACAACATTTTCTATTATGCCCACTAACTTTAATAGTTTATCTGAAACAGGATTCAAAACTGAGGTTTATTTCTGCCTGAGCTTATTTCGTAGTTATCGAGTGCCTTTATTAATAGGGGCAGCTGTAGACACGGAGATACGCGGTTTCCAGGTGAAACGCGGTTTCTTGGTGGAAAGTAGGTTGATTAATGGGGATTCCTTAGGACTCGCCGTTGTTTCCTTTTTTACAGGTACTGTCGAAATTGTTGTGGCTTTGACGTCATCCTGTTCGTGGACATGCGCCGTGGTGGTGACTAAATCCAAAGGCTTTTTCGTGTTAGCCGTGCTCAGAGGTGCTTTGGTGACCTTCACAGGAGATTCTGTCGCTTTCTTCATAAAGCCCACTAAAGGGGCCAACGTTTTATTTGTTGTTGCCGAAGGCCTGTAAGATATCGAGATAAAATTAAATAAGTTTATCAGGAATAGCATATAAGAAGACTTGCTCTAAAAAAAAACACAAATAAAAAAAACAGGAAAAAACAATAACAAAATGTTTGTAGATATTGTCCAACAATATTGACCTGGCACTCTTGCATTTGACCCCATATTCGTAAATTTTCGTAAATGTTACGATCGGTAGTCCGGCATCTATTCCACACATCACTGAGGTGTAAATTGAATAATACATTGTATATCGGTGTTTTCGCTGATACCCGTGTTTATTCAATGACCTTTACGAAAATTAATGAAGTGCCAGGTCAATATTGTTGGACAATATAAAGAGGGCATAAGTTTATCAAATGATTTGATTAATTCAAAGAGATACCATAAACAAAACCTAAAAAACAGAAACAGAGGGTCAGCTCCATTGGAACGGTAGCGATTCAGCTTTTGGTTTTTCCATTTGTTATAAGTTATAATGCGAGCCAAACGTGACATTCAGGTGTAAAATAACTTGTGAACCTAATTCGGTGATTTTACTTGAATCTACACACTACTTGGAAAATGCAACATAAAATTATCTATCATTGTCAAGCCAAGATACTCGATGACCTAACGATGACCAAATGCGACTGGAGAACACGACGGCGAGAATAAACCTTCTATGCTCTTGTCCGTCCGTACGTCTGTACGTACGTCCTCCAAATCTTGTGGCATCAACTCCTCCAGAACTATGAGGCGAATTTCTTTCAAACTTGCACAAATGCTCAAGCAGGAAGTGTAGATGATTGTAAAGGAGTTTTCCTGTGGCCATTTTTACCAGATTTATTGCCCTTAGTTATAACAAATATTGTTGCTGCAGTGGGTGCATTAGTCTCCGAAGACACATTCCAGTTTTTAATTATTTCGCCCCGAAAAAATGCCAAGCGAATTGACAAAATAACATTTAGCAAACTGGCGAAATAAGGAAACAACGCCAAGTTTATCGACTAAGTAAGGAAAACGCCACGCTTAAGGATGAAATAATTAAATAGGCAATATAACGAGAAAAAATTTTCGCAAAAAAAAGACCACAATATGAACTTTATAAACAAGCGTATTTTCTTGTTTCGTCCGGCGATTTGTTCGCACGGCTTTATTTTGCCTTGTGTTTATTCGCTTTGTTATTTCCCCTGGCGTGTTTTCGCTCAGTGGTTTCCCGGGCCATTCTTCCAGACAGTAAGTTACAATGTGAACCTACTTATTCTTTAGATGAATATCCACATACGGTATGTAACAATTAAGAAGTAATCCAGGGTGAAATAACAAAAAAAAACACCAAGCGAAAGAACGATAAGCGAAAACAAAGCGGAAAAACAAGCAAATTAAAAGCAAGCGAAACAACGAAAAGATGCGAAGCTAACAGAAACGCCACGCGAAAAAAGCCAACGAAATAAAGTGAAAGCGACGAGCAAAATAATCAAAAGACACCAGCCGAATCAAAACGCTATGCGATATAAGATAATAACGAAATTAACACCAAACCAAAAAGACGCACAGCGATATAAAGCCACGCGAACGAAAAAACGCCAAAAAAAGAAAAAATGTTTTGTACAGTTAATATAGCGTTATTTTGCATGACGACACTGCGTTTTGCGCACAGAAAGTAAAATGCTTTTTTGTTACTTCGCGATCTCGATAGCTGGTCGTAGAGATTTCAGACCGCATTAGTACTTTTGGATTGAATCTGGACATCGGCGATAAATCTTGTAAACCCCGAAAGGTGTTGCACGCGGGGCATCATCATTGAACGTGGGAAGTATGCAATATTCAAATCAACATCAATTGTGCTGGTGTTTGCTTCAGAAATATTTTCCATTTAATTTTTAATTCATTAAGGGCTATATGGGAACTTGCTATTTTCTACATGCAACAGAGTCAAGACACCCCGAGGTGTTGTTTGAAGAACAAATAATTAACACACAAAAAACAAAGTCGAAAGTAAGCCCATTGTTTTAACTTACTGGTTTCCTTTAAATGCAACAGGGAAGAGAGAATCAAAGAACGGTATATCCATGCACTGCACCATGACGGACGCATGGTTTCCCTTCACAAGGAGACCTGACCTGTCACGTGTAAACACCACTTCCACCGCAACACCCTGAAAAATATAATTTATATATTTGACAGTGTAAAGAAATAGTATTTAAATAGTACAGAACATCTTTATATGCTCATGAACAAAAGTCTTGTCCGGTCTACAATTTGCAACACATTACTTGCAGTATCGGCTGAAATTCCAGAATATTTTTTTCATTGAATGCATATACATGTCCTCTTTCTATCGATACCTAATTTATGAGTGTGCGAATAAAATTTCGTTTAAAAGATATTATGGAAAGACTTGTCCGCGAGTATATAATAAATAAAACGATACAACGGATTACCACTACTTTTCAGATCGTGGGATATAAGTTGTTAACCAAATATCAAACATTTTAAACAGAAGCTTGTGTTAATTATGAGGGCGTAATATTAACCAATGAACGCGTCGATAGCACGAAACAACATATGAATTGTGTATCAGTTATGTTATTAAATATCATAATTTGAGACCCTTTTGTGGCATCATGCATAAACTCGTACTCTCATTTGTCTCCGATTCGCATAAATAATTCAAATAAGACCGTAACTAAATATCATTTTCATACATTTGCCTGTTAAGAAACCATTTTACATGGGTAGAGTCTATAAAACTAGTGAAATAAAAGTACATTTGTGTTTCAGCTGACCGTTATTTTGTGTTACACTAGCACGCAGAATAGCTGACATACTTTCATAAACCACAACAGTTTAAATAACATAGTTTATTTTTTTTTATTATAAAGCAGACAAAAACGTTGTTTTCTTTTTCATTAAGGCACAACTTAGACCCTATAGCACATGCATTATTCCGTAGTGAACTTGTGTCCTATTAAGTCATACTTAGAATGAGGTCCTCTCAGCAGTTGCAAATATGCTCGGGAAAACAGATTTTTGTTCAAAGAGGTACATATGGTATGGTAAACCATCTTGAAAGTTTGAAATTGTTACATGGTGGTCATAACAGGTGACCTCTCTCTTAATAAGCATAAAATTTCGGAGATTAATCTGGTCGGATTTTGTTTTGTTGTTTTTTGTTGTTGTTTTATGTTTTATTCAAGCACCGACAAAATGTAATCATTGGCCTCTATAGATGCTTTATAAAGTGCAAGTAAATGTTGTAAATTGAAAATGTCAAGTTTCCGTCTAAAAAGCATCTTTTGATATATAAACAATCTTAGACCGATGCAAAATTTAGTTTAACAGTTACCGGTAGGCAGTTGGTTAGTTCGACATGTGTTGTGCCAAGTGTAAATTCCCCGGTACAATTGCCGTTGTTTTTGCGGTTGAAAGGTCTGATGTAGAAGTTCTCATATAATTCCGGATTAGGATTTGTGACTAGCAGAGTACCATTCGTTAAACAATTGACTGAAAGAAAAAACAACAAGAATAACCCAACTAAAATAGGCGTATAGAGTATAAATAAAACATCACACTAGTAATCTGTTTTTACATTTAATAAGTTGAAAATTTATAACTGATTTAAGGGTTTACCACACTCCTCCCAGTTCTTTTCATCTATAAAAAGAAAATTAGCAAAATCTCAATAACGGCGAAATGCCGTTCAATAAAACTTTGCACAAATGTATATTATTAATGTATCTTTATTTTGCAGACGGTAAGACGCGTTAGAACAGTAAAGAAAAATAGCGAGATCTAAAAATTCCTTCAACTTCTATTTACATTAATGCACAAAAACTAAACACAAAACATCATTTTATATGCCCACATGAGTAATATAATACTGACAACAATTTATTGTGTCCTCGTGACTTACATATGCAAACTTTACTAGGTATTAGTAAAAGTGTTTGACCTTCAATTTTCTGGTCGCGTAAACGAATGACAATCACTGATTTCTCTTTAAGTAGTTGAAAGTTTTTTTTACAAAGTAAACAACATTTTTGGTCAGTAACATTGCACTCACGTGGGAATTTAAAATTATGTTATCGCTTAGTTTTTGTGAATTTATGTAAAACGAATTTAAGTAATTTTAAGGTCTAGCTTGTTTCCTTCAATATTCTAACGTGTCTTACTTATGCAAAATCAAGGTACATTAGTAAAATTCATTTGTGCAAAGTTTCATTGAACGGCATTTTGCCATTATTGAGATTTTGATAATTTTATTTTTATCGATGAACATTATTGGGAGGAGTGTGGCAAGCCCTTAATCCCATTCCACAAATGTATGTTTTTTGTAACACTGACACTGTCTTCACTGTCGTGTAAGAGCGCCCCTGTACCACATGTTGAGTGCACTGTCGTGTAAGAGCTTCCCTGTACCACATGTTGAGTTCACTGTCAGTTCTCAAGATGGCGACCAGATAGGCAACGAAAAAGTTATGTTTTTATGGTTTCCAAATTTTATACATACTGTTTGGTATAGATGAGAACTGCCACGGGGCACTCAGCTTTTGGTACAGGAAAACTCTTACGGGACATTGATTTATAAGGGTAAGAGAATAATTTTAGAAATTCTATATATATATGACTGCCAATGAAAACGAAACACTTTATTTTTTTGGGAATATGTTTGATGTGTGTAAAGGATTATAACACCAAAAGACACCAAATGCATATAACATTAGAAATAGTACTCACGTGGATGGTCAGCGTTCACTTCACTTACAAACAGTAAGAAGACAGCTGTATAAATCTGCCACGCCATCACTAGGATTCAGAAATATTTGAAGAACTTCACAGGTAAATTCTGTTTTCAAATAACGTGTACGGCAGTTCAAACTACGAATTTATACTAAATCGTGCACAAATGGACCGATTTCCCCGTGCGAAGCCAAAGTTTTCCCCGCACACTTATCTCGTGCATATTATTTCTGGCGGGGTTTTAAATGTATTGTTCGTTATCGATAACTTGACAGTTACGTGACAAACAAGTTAATTTAGATATTGTTTATCAGCAAAGACTTTAACAATTTTGATTTCGCCAAATTCTCTGACTGAGTTTAGATTATCTGAACAAAAACTAAAGTCTACCATTTTGCCATAATATCATGTTAAGTTATTGAATTAGTGAATCACGTGACAATCAACATATCCCTAAAAAGTTACATTGATATGCAATACATGTAGTTATGGTGCACGATACGGGATAGTTAGGCCAGAGAAAATTAATCATTCGATTCTAATCGGATTTTGGGAAAAGAAGGGGGAGGGCACTTTTTAATTTTTATTTTTGATTGACGAAATAACTTTAGAAGGTATCTCTGTATGGTCTGAAACCCGTTCTGTCCGGAACAGAATATGTTTCGATTTTTTTACCAATACATTTTTGGGGGGAGGGTGGTTTTGGACAGGGGCAGGCGGGGATGAGAATTTAAAATATTTTTTCTAGTGCCTTATTATTGCTGAAATGTTTTAGCATTTTTGTTGTTGTCTTCTTTGGAAAGAACTAACAATTTATTATTTTATCATATTTGTATATTTGGTCCAAATTCTAATGTTAAAATCAGAAATAAATGTGTTTAAAACAGAAAAAGGTATTATAAAATATCAATGCTCGCACCGGTTTTATGGATAAATAAGTAATTTTGCAAAAATCTTGAAAGACTGTCGACTATTAACATATATTATGCGACATAATCGTTTTATCAGTATATTTGGGAAGCAAACGGTGAAGGGAAATAACTGCAACTTATACAATAAAATAGCTGATCACTTGATTACATGCAAGAAAATAAACATGCTTTTCATATGAAATAGATTAAAATAGATGTAATAACGTTTGGATTCTTACCTAATACAACATGTACCGTCAGATTAAAATATAAATGACGCGATTGTAACACTATTTAGGCTGATGCTTCAGCCTAGAAAAGTTTTAAGTATATATTGACATACCAATTCAGCATAAACTTTTATTTGATTTAAATCTGTTTTGCACTGGCTTCCTGACAATCGCTGAAGTGGCCCAGCATCAAACGTTGATGTCTCATTGAAACATATATTTTGCAGATGGAAAGAATACATCTTTCGATGTAAGTTTTGTTATGTATTTAATATAATATGTTATTCAAGCATGCTGTCATTGTTCCCCCTTTTTGTCATTCTGACAAAGTACGCGAGGGCGGAACAAGTGTTGCACAATCATTTGGGGCGCGCCACGGGAAAAGGTACCTTCGGTCATATTTTGTGACATTTTAGTTGTTACTATATTTAGAATAAACTTACAACTGTCCATTTTTTCACATAACTAACAAGTGTTTGTCTTCACATTTTGACAATAAAACGACGTTTTTAACGCTAAATGTATAATAATTAATGTCGTCTGCTCAACTTTATGACGTCATTTCAAGGATTGACGTCAACTGTCCGAAGGTACCTTTTCCCGTGACGCGCCCCATTTAGTAGTAATATACAACTTATTAAAAACTGTATTGTTTACATGTTGTTTTAAATCAATGGTTCACAGCCCACCATCAGGTGGTCAGGTGCCACCTAGTGTTAAAAACATTTTGTATAGGGACGATATTATAGCTTGATAAGTTTCTCAGCAGAAAATAGTAAACATGAACTGACAGCACAGTATGTCATTATATTCTCATCAAATAATAAATCGCTTGCAATAAATAAATAAGCCATGATATCAACAACATGCATTCAGTATGCTATAAAAATAAAAGCTGTTGCGGCAATGAATGTAAAAAAAACTTTAAAAAGTAATAACATAAATAAAATTAGTAATACATGAAAATGAATGTAATAAGTCAGAAAATTGTATTACATAATACATGTATATCTATGTATAATAAAAGACCATTTCATGGTAGTGATAACTGCAGTAAGATCAACAGTTCGCCTCTCGATTAAGCACATTGGCAGCTTCATTTATCCATAAGCATTTGCACAAATTCTGAAATGGAAGAAAATAGAAACATCAAACCACACACGTTCTGTTTTCTAATAATGCAAGAAAGCAGATATGTCGTCTGCCAGACCTTGCTCCGCCATGTTTTCTAACATGGCGGCATCAACTCAAATTTGCAGACTAGTTGTGCCGCATTTTCCAAACGCATGCGTTAAAATATCAAACTTTATCCATCAAAATACATATATAATATTATGTCCTCAAGGGAATGTTCCACATTGACTGAAAAAAAAACACCAAAAGCTAAGTTCCTGTGTGTTCATTGGAGCGTTACAAAGTGTGTATTTATTCAAGGGTAATTTTCTTACCGCGGTTGGGAAACGAGGTTGTTGTTGCACAGCGGAGATATCAGAATTTTGCCGATTAACATGTAGCAGACTAGCATCACACAAGTTTTAGCTTTCCAAAAAGCTAGTCGGTCATTAGCACAGCCTTTTAACAAGACGGCAGAAAAGTTTAAATTTAAGCCACTTTTATTGGATTCCATACAAAAATGTAAATTTACTTATAGTTACTTCCTCTTTCGAATGAGATGAATTTAAGCTGGTGATAAATATAACCCTGTTTGCGAACAAGTTAATAATTTAATTGGAAGTAAACCAAAATGGTAAAGTTTTTGTAAAAAAAAACACAATATCTTTGTGTCAGAAAGTGTTAGAAACCAACGATTATCAAGATGTAAATATATATCAAAAGCTACAGAATATGTTAAAAAAAACAAAGTTTTTTCACAGTCATAGGGAAGGAGAGAAAAACGGGAACAGTCTGTCAGGGACCCGCAGGTATGATAAAATTGTTCTTTCTGATCTAGAACAATATCGTTAGAATGTTTGTATTCACTGAGTAAGTCTCATGACTTCGAATAACAGCCTAACGCATTGAATTCAAATTCGCAAAAAGTATGCACTACAGCGCCGTCTTTTTGTTTTGTTAAAATGTTATGCTAATGACCGACTAGCTTTTTGGAAAGCAAAATGTTGTATTGTCTATTATTGACAGTTTCATGACCCGATTTGATAATTCTGCAAAAGTATGTGTGTTCGCATGTTCCAAAGATACTTTAATTGATTCAAAACCAAATTACAACTACGTAAAGCTTAAACTTGTAGTGTCTATTATTTTCAGTTTCATTACCCGATTTAAGATTTCAGAAAACTGTGTGTTCTGGTGTTCCATAGATAATTTTTACATTCAAAACCTTATCAAAACTTTAGCAACCAGTTGATTAGTGGCAAAATGCAAGATAACAGTTAAGGAAAATAATCAAGAAAATACCGACGGATGTATCCATATTGAGCTAGCTAAACCATGTGAAACATTCCCTGGGATAGCCCTGATCCCCGATTTTTACAAAATGCTGCACAAGTTCGTAGATTCATGGTCAGTAAAATAAGTAGCTAATCTCTTTTCATTGTTCTCTACACATTTTATTTGCTTTGGATTAATAAATTTATATGCTGTACATCTTGTTTATCATACACAGTGTACATTTACTAGTCTAAGACAAAATCCATGTACATGTTTATGTTTATTGTTCGTTGTCGGAAATATATTTATGAGTAATAAGCCTAGCTGATAAGAAGCTGGAGAGAGGATTAAGGAATAGGTACAGACTCCAAATGTGACGTCCTTCAACAGCCAATACGAGGACTCTAGGTTTTTATAGATAACGACTGAGAAAGAGTCTATCCATAAATAACGACTGAGTAAGAGTCTAATTATCTAAATTATCCGTTTCGTCTGGAACGTGATCTTTGCTTTACATCACTGTTAACCGGTGTTCAGGTAGATAGCTCAAGTTTGGTCGATTATAATATGTCGGTCATCAGGATGACCGACAATTAGTTTGAGTTAGATTAATTTAATTTTGAAGAACATGTTATTAAAAAATAAGTGTAACTTATAAAATGAAAGTTTCAATTAATTTGAAAGTAAACCCCGAGCTACCTTCATATTCTATGTGACCGTCACCATCCCTATCTGCATCTTCAATCATCTCATCTACTTCGTCATCGGTCATTTTGTCCCCTTTTGTCGTCATAATGTGACGTAGGTCTGACGCCAAGATGTAACCTAGGTTGTCTGGATCAAATACCTGTCGGCAAAATAGCGCATGCTTTTTACGAAATGCATTATACAGAAAAAAAGACGGCGCCATCTAAACACAAAACTCTGCAACACAAAACACAATGTGACATACTATTCACAATGGGCTAACGACCGATGAGATATTTAAAGATCATTTCAGCGTTCATTTTCTGGACGGATTATGGATCTTGCACTATATCTGCAATAAACTATAATTACTGGATGAAAAAGAATATTCCGACTTAAGCGAGATCCGAAGGTTCCTAAGAAAGTTGCTTAAATATGATTTTTATTAAAATATACCATTTTATGCAGTATTTTTCGAGACATTTGTCTACGCCTGATGGAAATTCTTTGAGTTAAAGTATTGTTATTTTACGCAAAATATTTCAGATATTGCAAGCCTATTACAGACATTCTGCAGAAAGCAAAAACCTACTAATTAGTATCCCTTTTTACAGATTGATTTGAAGAAAGCAGAGAACCAGATATCTTTTTATGGATTTATCGCTACCTATATGAACAATAATTGCAATATACCGTTTATATCACCGGGAACCAGGTGAACAACAGATACCGAAGGCGAAAAATGTGTCTTATTTGGATTATCACTCTTTTAATTCGTTTCTAAAAATATACCGAATCTATGTTCTACATTATGTTTGTGTAAAAGATAACATCTGGTTACCTACCTTAAAAGCCTCTCGGATGTCCTTCTCGGTGCCTTCCTCTGAAAACTTCTTGGACATCAATGTCACAAATTCTTCGAATTCAATGAGACCGTTACCTGGAATTATTAGAATAATAAACACTGTAACAGTTGCAATTGAACGTTATTTTTAACAATTAAACATTTTTGTGTCCTTTTAATTATATTTTATGTGGTTGTTATATGTCAATGTAATAGCAGTTGCCTCCCTTGTGTTCTGTTTGTTTGGTCCTAGATAACTAATCGGAATATGTTATAGAGTTGGTAAGTTAACTGTATTTTCATTTAAACAAAATACAGTTATACGTCGCTAAATAAAACTCTGGAACTGGAAGAAAGTGATACTAATAGTGGAATGGTTGGAATACTACTACATTTTTATAATAGATTTTCCATATTTATGTTACTGCACGCGCCTGCCTTTCCTGTAAACGTATGTTAGACCGTATATGTCACACGTGTGATATATTCGGTCGAATTTGTCACAAGTTGTGATACATTCGGTCGAATACGTCACACCTTTCAGCCGAATATGGAACATGTGACATATTTGGTTGGAATTAGTTTTTCCACGCTCATCAAAACGTATTTGCCACTTATAAAAAGTATGTCAAAAAAATGAAAACGGTGTGATAAATAGAAATCCAATTATTTAAAATATTAAAGAACATTAACCTAGTGCTGGAATTGTTAATATCATCACCATCATGCAACACCGCGGCAACTTGATGCGACATGATTATATTTTAATGTAAACTGTTACAGGGGGTAGGACGTGGCAATGCATCCGAAGATAGTTAAGCGAGGAAACTGTTGCATTGGGATGAAAATGTCGGTTTAGTGTGCATTTTTTAAATAAAACGGATTTATTTTGCGAGGTAAGTGTCTTCATAAGTATTTAATTTAAAGTCCACCTGTGCATTCTGCGACCAGATGCTTAAGTTACCCTCAACACTTTGTTTCAGGAACGCAGGTTTTGTAACAAAAAAGTAATTGAAGGTTTTATACAGTAAAGGTAATGTAAACACGCCAAAAATATGGTATTTTATGCTTATCTTCAGACATCTGCACACTTCCATATTGGGTTTTAGCATTTTATCAAGTCAAAATAACATATTCTTTTTTCTTCTTGGCTTGTCCACAATAAGAAAACCCCCACGCTCGAAAGAAAACAGGACATTCCATTTTCTGGCATTCAAGGATTGGGACATTCCCTTTTCGGCATTACCTGGATATCTTTACTGAACGGGTTTCTCATAAAGCACTTGCTTATTCACAGATTTGATGAAAGAACCGTTCTTCTTCAAATTTAAGTTTGGCATATATGTTATCCATTACTGTATCCGTATTGTATTTGTAAACTCGAGTATACTGCACTTCTTCGCATGCTTGGTGATATGCGTTAATCGCCGATTACTAATTGGCCTCGTTTGAGAGCGGCTTCGATACAAATTTCAGAAGTGCAACTATTAAAACCAGCTTCGCTGGTTAAGTGTAATTAGTAAAACCAGATTCGACGGTTTAAATGGACGTTGAAATAATAATCAATATGTGGGGTGGTCCTAATTTCGAGGGTTGTACTGTACACCAAGACCCAAGATCATATAACTCTGATTGGAGAACAGTCACAATTCTCAAGCATTTGAGAGTGGTGTCCAGATTTAATTTTATTTCCGTAGGCCTTACCGTCTTCATCAATCTCGTTGACAATTTCTTCAAGTTCCTCTGCTGACGGATTCTGTCCTAGTGATCGCATGACCACACCCAGTTCCTTGAATGAGATCGTCCCGTCCCCATCCTTGTCAAAAATACGGAACGCTTGTTTTAACTCTGAAATATGGATAGGTGAAATATGCATATCAGATATCGCCACATTCAGAAAAAAACAGCCTCCCCACACAGTCATGAAGAAGATAGGGGGAGAGAGCATGGTTAATAAAATGATCAGTTTAAAAAAAGACACCACTAACAATAAACAAACATGAGAACCTGATGAAGTTCGATTACATTTCAAGAAGTTAACAATCGCCAATTTCTGGATAAATTTTGCAAAACAGATTAATCTGGCTGCAGACGAAACTTGTTGAATGTGTTTTCCAATATTGAATATCAAAAATACAGAGATATCAGATTTATTTTCGTATTTAAATATCACACAATACATTTGCAGATAATTATTTCGTTATAAAATACAAGAAAACATATATATGTTAACAAATGCATTTGAAATGACACCACTATCCAAAACCACATGGACAAATACAATGTAGAGATATCAAACTTGTTGTGATTTTCCTTGTCCTGATATTGCAAATGTTTTCTGTGCAAAATATGATTATTTATAATATCATACGATCCTCGTCTACAGTCATCATTGCAAGTTCATCGAAACAAAATTATCAAAATCTCTCTAACGGCAAAATGTCGTCAATTAAAACTTTGCACAAATTATTATTATTAATGTATCTGTATTTTGCTTATGTTAAGACAGGTAAGAACGACTGAAGACGACCCTTAATCTCGATTAGAGGTCGAGATGAGAACTGTCAGTGCGCAAAACAGAAATCAACATCCGACCTGAGAACTTGAATTAACGTTTGGTATATCGTTTCCTTATTTCGCAGAATTTTGACTGTATTTACTGTTATTGCTGATAACACTGCTTAGAGCATTCTCTATTAACTTTAGAACTATGATTATCCAACCTTCAAGTCGTTCCTCTCCAAGTTCAGCAAGCCTGTCTTCACTGATGTCTTCCTGAAACCATATTGTCACGAGGTTACGTGCGACAGGAGTTTTTATTAAAATTGTTCTATGCTAATGGACAAAAGTCTTGTCCGGTAGGAAGATTGGAACTTTTTGCATGCCAACTTTCAACACATTACTTTACCGGCAGTAGTGGCTCAAATTCTGAAATTCTGTTAACATTGAATGCATATAAATGTGTTCTTTCCATTGATACCAAATTTATACCGGTAGAGAAATGGGGATTTTAGTTTTCACGCTTTCAGAAGCCGATATTATAGAACCATACCGGACAAGACTTTTGTCCATAAGTATATAGTTACTACATTAATGTTTTGCAAACATGCTCTTTGGGTGGGGTAATTTAAAAAAAAATGGTTTTCGTAAAAAGTTGAATTCTTTTCAAACTAAAAATTAGACCAAACATTCAAAACACTATGAATAATAATTATGTTGGTTATATTATGAAAAGCACACAACTCAAAAAATAAACAAACGTGAATTTTACAGGGAAATGCATAAGCATCCATTCCCAAAACTGAAGATCTTATAAGCAAACGTAACGTGTGCTAATGCTGAATAATATATCTAACTATAATATGTTTGTTGGGTTAATACGGAAAGGAAAAGCGAAATTCAAGAAATACGAGAAATACTTCTGCAAATTTTGATTTTCGGTTTCACAGGCAAATCATTTTGCTGTATCTTTTTAAAACTCGACATAAAATCACTGTCTGATCATTCAAAGTAATAGATGAAAAGGGAACTTTGAAAGCCACCGAATAAGACAAATATGAAAATATTGCAGACTCGGCTTGATTGAGCCTGTTCATGGAGCAGTAAAAGAAATGCATGTCATTGCCCAGTGCCCAAGGTTATAAAACTGAGCATGAAAACCAGTCTCAAATCTCAAGCATCTGATTGGCTGAAATGGCGACCAGTCGCCATTTCAGCCAATCAGATGCTTGAGATTTGAGACTGGTTTCCAATCTCAGCTTTATAACCTTCAACCCAGGCCGCATAATCGGGTTGAGCGCAACTCAATATTTTCACCAATAAACAGTGCAATTTTGATCCAACACAAATGATAGTCTGCAAATAGTGGTGAACATGGAACCTTCAATGCGGTATATTCAGATTGATACCTTTCCATGTTCAGCGGCGTATGGTCCCCAGATAATAAAGAAATATATAGTGTCATGTTGCTGTATTTAAGTTTGGAAGCTCGTTGTTTGAAGAAATGCTTTATTTAGATAGAACAGACACAAACAAAAAGGAAATAACGTTTGCGCGAAAACTTTTGAATCGCTGTTTAAAACGTCTAGGAAAAAATATACAGATATTGCGTGAACACTTCTCTTAAATATTTTGCGGTCATCTGTCAAAATTATGTTAAAAAAGAAAAGTAGTACAGTAAACGTTTTGACCTTCAAACCGAAAGTAGACAAGTAGGGAGTCTTTCTCGAATTCCTTTAAAATTCCTTTAAAATCCGTACGTTATTTGGACTTATTTCTACAACATATTGTAGATCAGTATATACTGATTTCAGGTATGCGTTTATTTTGTATATTGTCCATAAATTTCAGAGATCTCATGCAAACGATTTTTCTTTTGTTTTACTATGTGCTTGGTAATTAGAACATAAATAACACTGAACTGAGCAGTTCTTGCCAAAATAGATTTGTGCCCAAGGTTATAAAACTGAGCATGGAAACCAGTCTCAAATCTCAAGCATCTGATTGGCTGAAATGGCGACCAGTCTCTTTTTCAGCCAATCAGATGCTTGAGATTTGAGACTGGTTTCCAAACTCAGCTATATAACCTTCAACCATGATATACTAAAATCAAACAACAAAACAAATAAACGCTCACCATTTTGTTAAGGTGCCATTTATAATATATATCCTTCCAAGTTATTGACAACTCTACAACTCCAGTGAGAGTGCCAATCTATTGTAGTTTGTCAGCCAATAATTCAATAAAGTCAAGCTTCAGGTGACATAAAATATTCTACAGCAATCTTTATTATCAGACAACTTGATTTTAGCAAAGTCGCTCTACATTTTTTTTGTTTCTATGTCAATTTTATTTTTTCTTTGATCGCCGATGTTCATAACAGATATTGAGCTTGAAGTCATCGCAGATCAAGTCTACTGTTTAGGAACTTTTGTCTATCGGTATGAACCATTTGAATCCTCTTACAGCCATATTTTCCGTCCTAATGTCCCGTTTTCCACCCCAGACGCTCGACCACCCTCAGATGGGGAAACAATAACAATGTTGTGCTCTAAAAATACCCAAAATTTAGTGCATAACAACAACATACAGTTGTTGCCTAACCTGAATACAAGAAATCTCCTGATCTCTAAATAAAGTTGTTAATAAAGCTTTATAGTTGAGGGACAAAACACATGATTGCAAAGAAGGCCTGTTATTATGTTTGCCCAATGGTACTAATTGTAACAGGAGTTGACGAGAAGCGTTCTTTTTATTGTAGTCTGTGAAAGTTTGACCTGAAGACAAGTCTATAATGTTTAAAGGATGACTGGTTAAAAATAAAACCATGTAAACAAGGGTGGTTAATCAGCCAGCTATGGATTGCGAAGCGAGCTGGGAGACGCATAAAACTATCGTACTAACTTATAAACAAATTTTGGGGTAGATTCACGAAGGCTCAAAATTGGCCTAAAATTATCTCAAATTTTCAAATTGCATTAAAATCACTTAAAGTGTGCTTTTTATAATCTATAATGGTTGTTTTCTTGAAAAGATAAAAAGTGAAGATGAACCCATAAACCAAAATAAAAAATTAAGTATGTCATATATGTCTGAAATTTGAAATTGTTTGCCAAAATGCAATTTTTTGTTTAATTTTCATCATATTTTGGTGATTTTCATATTGGGCACAGGCTTCGACCACATTATTTTAAAGATTTTTCTTTGCATAAATTTTTGCTGAATTCATGGTCAAAATTTGATTTCGTCGAGAAGTGTGCCCTTATCGAAATCCTCTAAAATCTGCTATGAAAATGGACAAAAAATTTTCTCATTTGTAGCAATTTTGATGGTCCCTTGTCAAACTCCTTAAGCAGTTATCAATATAAAGTTTTAAGATATGAAAAGTATAACCATTTATGTATTGAATGCATAAAAATTTAAGATATGTAACGAAATTTAAAATTTGACATATATTTAGGCCAAAATTTGACCTTCGTGAACCTACTCCAAAATTTGTAATAACGAGAGAAAACAAACAATCAGTGCCGATCATTTCACTGAAAATACTTGAAAGCTAACCAGCTTAGAGTATCGATATTTACATTGATTTCCTAAAAATAATAATGCAAGCTTAGGAATTCCATACGTCATATCGATTGTCTTGCTATAATTGATATAGGATATTTGTTTAAACGTTTATCAAAACTTCCAGTGCGTCAAAGCAGGCCAGCTTATTAGAAGTGGCACAAAAACAAGCCAACTTCAATCTATATGTCAGTGTTCGCTGACGTTGTTTACTTAAACTCAAAGTAAAAATTTCTCGTACAAACTTTTAAAAAGTCACTGGATTTGTTTCTTTCAAATTTATGAACGTTTGACCTTTTTTATACAAAGGATTTGGGAAGTCTGTCATTTTACCAAATATTCCTGTCCAGTTGTCCCCATCTTCCCATTCGTTTTATTTTGAAGTATAAGCATTCATATTTCCATGCAACTTTTTCATATTTCTCCACGATCGTATACATATAAATCCCTGGTCTGAAGATTATAAAAACTGAGATTGAAGACCAGTCTCAAATCTATCTCAAGCATCTGATCGGCTGAAACAAGTCTCTATAACAGCCAGGTTGGTCCTTGATATTTGAGACTGGTCTCCATTCTCAGTAATATATTCTGGGGATCATGAAGTCCGTAAGGTCTAAGTATACTGCAAGATGGTGAAGTACTTTTCGTAACTATGCCAAAAAATCCTTGATAAGAAAATACAGATAAAATGTATCTAATGTAAATCATTTTGAACATATCGATATTTTCAGTTAACATACACAACGTGAACTGTTCTTATTTAAATACAGTATAGTCAGCATGAGGTCAAATCACGTAGTCCACTGGTCTGGAAGGTCGAACACTTCAAACTCGACGAAATATTTGGGAAAGATTTGCTTGGCAAGTTTGTTTCTTTCACTTTGTTGTGAACTTGAACAAAGTGGATTTGCTGTTAGGGCAAGTTTGAGGTTGGTGCACTCTAGAACCTGATTAAAACCCCTGTGGAATATTGTTTGCCACTGACCTTTTCAAGACGGTACCAATTCGGGTTCTCATTTTCGTTAATTTATCATTTTATCACTAGATGTTCTCTTTTCCTCTACTTTTTGGCTGTGTGTGGAGGCTGTGTCTTCTGGATGTAGCCTATCTTGATATGCATATTTCACCTTTTATCACTTTCTTGTGACGTCGACAAGCATGTTTTGCCACGAGTTGCTGCAAAAAAGTGTGCCGTGAGTTGCTTTGTAGTCAACGTGGTTGTTTCAAAAGTCTTTCAAAAAGTAATGATATCACGAATTCTTCTTACAACTTTGGTAATTTAAGAATATTTATGTGTGTAAATGTAAGAATTGAATCAGTATTTGATTATGTTCATCGGGTATAAATAAAATAACATAAGGAGTGTTTAAAGTACTTGGACGAATGGCCTTCCATTACACTTAGGACAGTAAATAAAATTCTCTATCAAAGGTCCTCATCACTTTCTTCAACAAAAAATCATCAATATTTCCGACACTGATTTGAATTCATAGATCACAAAAAGAAAAGAAATGAAAGGTACTTCAATATTCAGTCTCATATAGGAATGTCGGTTAAATGCTCATACGGCCAACTGCTCATCCGTTGGAAAGGGAAAGGGAAACCATTCAAATTAACTATGGGCCGATGACATTTGTATGAACAAAAATAATTTATTATCATGCTATATTTCATTGAAGAATCCTTAACAACTTCATTTATAGTTGGAAAAAGTCACATTAATGTAGACACACCACAATCACCAATCATTTTAATTTGTGTCCAAATTATCATCTTTATCACTGACGCTAGTTCTGTCAATCATATTATTTGTGCTAAAACTGTCGTCTGCGTCACTGACAGTCAATGTCTGATGCTTACTCATGCTATTTGTATCTGTGACAATAGGTGTATAAAGACTACTAATTTCCTTTAGAATTTCACCATCCATATTCCGACTTGCGACCGGCTGTGTACTCGTGTTGTCAGCAAAACTGGTAGTGGTTGTGGTGGTAATAACATTTTCTTCAGGGTTGCTAATCCTCTGAGTTGTGAACTGGTCGTTGTCAACGTTCAGGTTCAGGATCGGCTCCAGTTGCTTGGTTTCAATAGTTGTACTTGGTGTTACTATTTCGTCAGGTCCACCACCATCTACACTCATACCGGTAGGCTCATCGTCGTCTATCGACGGCTCTGAAGTTAAATAGCAATGCTCTTAATTACAAATTGTCTCCGGCTGAAGTTAAGTGTATCAGCTTTCAAATTAATCTATTTTTCAAAAATATTTGTTTTTATCAAATAAAAACAACACATTTGAGGCACATTTTTTCCGTCAAAGAGCAAAAAAATCTCATTTCTTTTGAAGTTGAGTTCATATTTCACTGGAACTTAACGATTTTAGGGTGGATTAGAATTGTCCGAGATGCGCAGCAAACCCATTAAATAGATCTAATGGTTAATATTTATAAATATTCATGAGGTACCAATTTTCATGGATTTCGTGAGAATATCAAACACCGAATTTTACAGAACCCCTTAGGTGACATCTATCATACATTCTTTTTCCTTTTCCATACTTTCTGAGACTATTATTTCGTTTTTAAACGTATAAGGGATATTAAATAATATTTCGTTTGAACGAATTAATATTTCGTTTAAACGAATAAATATTTCGTTTTAACGAATAAAATCCTTAAAAGGTATGGAAAATGAAAAAAAAAGTATTATTAATGTCACCTTAGGGGCTTTGTAGTATTTAAACTCCAAGAAATATATTTTGTGAGCAAAAATCACTTTACGAAACTGAAATATACGAATTCAAGAATCCATGAAAACGCCATTTCACCAAAAACCACGAAGATTTATATCAACGAAAATGAATAGACTTACAGTATGGTATAAAGGATATATGAAATCTGAATAATCCATCTGGGATCCATCATTGAACGTTTTCCTTCCGAGAACGCTGAATGATATAATGAATGATTAAAGAGCTCCATCTACCTCAATGTATAAAACACAGATCACATTCCAATATATGACCAGATCATTCCCGATCTGGGTTTTATACATTGCCATCTACTTAGCAAGTTGATCGACTAAAATAAAATTTACAGAATAGCATTTGGCTATTCAAAGCAGTTTTGATTTTCGGGACCATATCAGATTCTTATTATACGCAATAACTTATATCTCTTGGGAACCTAACTTGTATAAACAATGTTACAGTGAAACCCTCTTTTACGACCGCCATTTGGACTGGGAAATGAGGTCTTAATAATTGTGTTGTATTTATTTCGGGGTGGAATGTAGTGAAATGATGTTCTTAAAACCGGGATTGTCATGATTTCAGGGTGGTTTGTATGAGGTTTTTTTTTCTGTACATGTATCTTGCACACGACGAAATGGATTGCTTTGTCCAGCATGTCGTGTGTTACCATATCAACGACTTAGCTCATATACATTCCTGTTTGTGTCAGCAGGTACTAAATCGGTAAACTGAATTTAAAGACGACTAATTAAAATTAAACTGTTTCTCAAATACATATGCTTTCGTGACATAAACTACTCAAAATTTGATACGGGTCGCTTTCCTTTTTATTCCGATTGCCCCTTCCAAGTTTTAACCGCTGTAGCAGTTCAACAGTTTGACGGCTCACAGTGAATATTTTATTTAAGGAATAAACACAATCTTTTAAGTGATCCATATTCAAACTTTGAGTAGTATAATTATAATACTAATTAGAAACAGTTTAGAAAATATAAAACATAATTATATTTACCTGGAATATCAAAGAGCGAGTTGGTATCGTTGTCTGCAGTGTTAATCTGCACTGAAGATGTAACAGGTCGTTTAATGATTATCTGAGCCCCGCCGATGTTTATTATTTCAGTCTGCACTGCTTGGTTTTCCCTAAAAATACAAAGTTTAAGTTTAAAATGATAGTGCCTCTAGCTGGGAGCGAACCCGCACCGTCACGGCGACAGCGCCTAGCCATGCAATTCCTGCGACGTAACCAACTGAGCTAACCGGGACAACGCCAATAAACGTTGATCGGATAGCCCTGATATACGTAACAATCACTGCATGATATCGGTAACGGGTTAATTTTACTGATAACAGTACTGACTAAATGTACGGGGAGACTTTTTACGGCCGCAAAACTGCACAAATAGCGCTACTGTGAATTTCAAATGATAGTGCCTCTAGCTGGGAGCGAACCCGCACCGTCACGGCGACAGCGCCTAGCCATGCAATTCCTGCGACGTAACCAACTGAGCTAACCGGGACAACGCCAATAAACGTTGATCGGATAGCCCTGATATACGTAACAATCACTGCATGACATCGGTAACGGGTTAATTTTACTGATAACAGTACTGACTAAATGTACGGGGAGACTTTTTACGGCCGCCACACTGCACAAATAGCGCTACTGTGAATTTCAAATGATAGTGCCTCTAGCTGGGAGCGAACCCGAAACATATTTTCGCTTAAAGATAAACATACCCGTCTGCATGATATGAATCTGATAATTTAGCCGGCTGCCACAAGATAAATCTGAAAATTTAGCCGGCTACCACAAGATAAATCTGAAAATTTAGCCGGCTGCCACAAGATAAATCTGATAATTTAGGCGGCTGCCACAAGATAAATCTATTAATTAAGCCGGCTGTCACAAGATAAATCTGATAATTTAGCACGCCACAACAAGAAAAATCTGATAATTTAGCACGCTGCAACAAGATAAATCTGATAATATAGCATACTGTCACGATATCAATCTGGTAATTTAGTCGGCTGCCACGAGATAAATCTGATAATTTAGCAGGCTGTCACAAGATAAATCTGATAATTTAGCACGCTGCAACAAGATAAATCTGATAATATAGCATACTGTCACGATATCAATCTGATAATTTAGCTGGCTGCAACAGGATAAATATGGTAATTTAGCTGGCTGCCACGAAATAAATCTGATAATTTAGCCGGCTGTCACAAGATAAATCTGTTAATTTAGCCGGCTGCCACGAAATAAATCTGATAATTTAGCCGGCTGCAACAGGATAAATCTAATCTCATATTTGTTCATGCTGCAAAAGGATACATCTAACAATTTAGCAGGCTGCAACAAAATTAATCTGATGAAAAGCAGACTGTCACAAAATAAATCTGATAATTTAGCAGGCAGCATCAGGATAAATCTGATAATTTAACAGGCAGCAACAGGATAGATATGGTAATTTAGCCGGCTGCAACAGGATAAATTTGGTAATTTAGCAGGCCGTAATAGGATAAATCTGATAATTTAGCAGGATGTAACAGGATAAATCTAATCACATAATTGTCCATGCTGCAAAAGGATACATCTATACTAGCCCAAATTTCTAAACCGCCACCTGATATTAGTAGAATTTTCTAAGTCATCTTGTAAGCTATTCAAAAGAAAATTGCGATGAAGAATAATGAATATAAGACACACACAACAGTTGAATTATTTTATTAAAACATAATGATTTCATTTAGAAAATTAACTGCAAATAACCAAGGTGCCGAAATTCATTTTCACAAAAATATCAACATTTAAGCACACAGTTTTAATAGCGAGCTCGTCAACCTTACGCTTGAACGGACGAGTCCCGATTTCATTTGCGGCGGTCTGATGGTCGTGCCAGGGTATATCGTCGCCTCCGCGAGCGATTCCATGATGCATGTGTGGTGGAGAAGGATTATTATGGTTGAGGGGTCTGTTATGATCTGGACCGGCTTCTTCAACGCAATAGTGATTGATGGAAACCTCAACGCTGCCAGATATCGAAATGAAATTCTGCGCCCTGTTGCCATTCCTCACATACGAGAAAACAGACGCATGATATTCATGCAGGGCAATGCATGGCGGCACACAGTTAGGGCGACTCTTCAATTATTGCAAGACAACAACTATTGATTGCCCAGCTTGTAGCCCAGATCTCAGTTTTATTGGGCATGTCTGGGACGAGGTAAACCGGCGAGTTCGTCAATGCAGACCTAATGTTGATATTGCCCATCTGGAGGCCGACGTCATCAATTGCTGGGACAGCATTAGCCAGCGATACCTCCATAACTATGCGAAGTCGATGAGAACCCGATGTTTAGCCGTCATTCAAGCGGAAGGTGGACACACTCGCTATTAAAACTGTGCTTAAATTTTGATATTTTTGTGAAAATGAATTTCGGCACCTTGGTGATTTGCAGTTAATTTTCGAAATGAAATCATTATGTTTTAATAAAATAATTTAACTGATGTGTGTGTCTTATATTCAAAATTCTTCATCGCAATTTTCTTTAGAATAGCTTACAAGACGACTTAGAAAATTCCACTTATATCAGGTGGCGGTTTAGAAATTTGGGCTACTATAATAATTTAGCAGGCTGCAACAAAACTAATCTGGTGAAAAAGCAGACTGTCACAAAATAAATCTGATAAATTAGCTGGCTCTAACAGGATAAATGTGATAATTTAGCAGGCAGCAACAGGATAAATCTGATAATTTAACAGGCAGCAACAGGACAGATTTGATAATTTAGCCGGTCGCAACAGGATTAATATGATAAGTTAGCTGGCTGCCACAAGACAAATATGATAATTTAGCTGGCTGCCACAAGATAAATCTGATAGTTTAGCCGGCTGCCACGAGATAAATTTGATAATTTAGCAGGCTGCAACAATGACGTATCTGAATAGATTTCTGGTCTCTACGACTGGGAAACCAATGAAATTTGTTAGATTTACATACTTGGTGAGCGGGAATGTTCGAAAAAAGGTGAAAGAAACTTACCCGACTTGCATTATGGCAGACAACTGGATATCTGAAGGGAAATTACTCGTACATTGGACTTTCACTACAGCGTGATTATCTCGTCTTATAATACCACGATTGTCGCTAACAAATAAAACCTGAATGGGTACATCCTGAAAAAAGCAAACAATAATTAAAATATAAATAAAGTCTATGAAAACCGATTCTCTCAAAGGTGTGATGTACTTTAGTCGCATGAGGGATAATTTGAAGGCGACATGAATATTTGAGATAATTGACCTCAAAGTTAAGTCATCATTTTTCATAAGTTAAGTCGAATATGCTTATCACGTATATCCGCAGTCAAAAAACACAGGCCCGCCACACAGCACACAATAACGCACAAATTCATTATTAGATATGGTTGAGAATGAATAATCGCAAACATTTTTAACAGACAAGAGCCTTGATGAGTGACCGCCTTAGCCAATTTGGGATATTTCAAACCAGGTTTTTGGGTGCACCAAACTCAAACATGCTCCGTCAGGCTCTCTCTTTAATATTAACCCTTATCCATAGACCTTCAGACACATTTGTCTAAAAATAAACTCAGTCTCAGAAAATGTTCAAATAGTCTGTAAAAACGAACATTCACTAGAACTGGATCCAAGATCATAAAACTATGATTGGAGACCAGTCTCAAATTTCAAGCATCTGATTGGCTGAAATGGCGACCAGTCGCCATTTCAGCCAATCAGATGCTCGAGATTTGAGAATGGTCTCCTGATTTAGTTTATGATCTTGGGCCCTTATACTCGTACTAACCATGTCGCAGTTGTTGAGCAGCAGATGTGTGGCTTCCTCTGTCAGTACACCAGAACAAGTACCGACGTCATTCCCAGCCTCTATATGGAAAAATCCGTACTGTAACGGGTCGGGATTTTTAACCAGGATGGAACCATTGGTAAAGCATTGCATTCCAGCTAAAATGCGAAAGGCAAGTAATGTTATGTTATGTAAACAGTTATAAAGTTTAAATACCAGTAAATTGTTCAAAGAGATATGGTATTTATAAGTGTATTTTCCCAATGAAAACGTCAGTTTTGTTTTAGATTTTTCGGCGTTAGCTGTCTAAGCTCACTTTTGACCTAGTTTTTCGACCAATTAAGGTTATATCAAAGAGCTGAATTGAAATGGGTGTGTGAAATAATGATTTCATAAATGTTTATTTGTTTTCTGACTTATAAAGTTCTTGTAGCTTCGCATATCATTTACACAGACGGCAGTATCGGACCCTACACGCCACCCCCCCCCCCCCCCTCCAACCCCACCTCCCCGAACCCTGTGCTTGAATTTCATTAAATGACCTCTTAAAACAATATAAAGCACCACATTTATACATATAATAAACCAATAAACCAAAAATATGATTTAAATAAAAAATACTGGGTCTACCCTTTACTGGTATATTACCATTGACATACCAGTAAAGGGTAGACCCAGTATATTTTATTTCAATCATATTTTTGGTTTATTGGTTTATTATATGTATTAATGTGGTGCTTTATATTGTTTTAAGAGGTCATTTAGTGAAATTCAATCACAGAGTTCGGGGAGGTGGGGTTGGGGGGGGGGGGGGGGGGGTGGCGTGTAGGGTCCGATACTGCCGCCTGTGATCATTTACTGAGCATATGAATGTTTAAAGTCATGCAAAAACTAAATAAAAGTGTAATTGGTAGCAATTTCTTACCTTGAAAATGGACTCTCTGTGGGAGTCCGAACTTCCTATACTTCCACTTTTGTCAACAATTATTGATACACAGACAGTCCATAATAAGGACAGCAATGTCTTAGAATCTTATTCACTAAGCAACAGCTGAAATGCACAACATCAACATTCTTAAAGTGACTTCACACTAAAATTTGGCATCCATGTTTGTTTACAAATTTCTCAAAATGCAAGGTATGGTGTACAATATAGGACATAACGTTCAATGTTATTATTGAATTATCTGCCTTTTAAAGTGAAGGTTAAATAGTACTTATCTTTTAACAAATGAAATATTTATGACTCCATGAAATGTTTTAATAATAACGAGTGTTTTTGAAATATGTAAAAAGACGAATAATAACATAATTAGCACAAATAAACAAGTCTAATGTATTTAAATTCTCCACGTTACAACGTATAGCAGATAATTATTGTCTCAACGGATCAATATACAAAACCGGTTGGTCCGGTTTTTGGGTATAAATACTCGTGCGGGTAGTTTAAATTCAGCTCTACGGACCTTTTCACGGGTAACCTTAAACTTCGCGTTAAAATTCAAAAAACGTTGTTTATCTGCATTACTGTTATTGCTGCTAGTGCTGTGTTATGATTATATATTTTATTAGTATAATAAACGAAGCAATGTATTCAAGCATGACAAACAACGGAATGGCGCATCATTTTACATACGAAATTGCACTGGAATTCTTTACAAATTGGTCCCATTTACGTTGAGCGATGTTGCCTTAGAGACTGCCATTTTCTTATGAAAATATTAATAGCAATAATTTTTGTAAAATAATTTAGTATTATGAAATATAGCCAAATCTGCAAAATCAGAAAAATAATTTGCTTTTTGTACAATTTAAAAACAAATTGTAGCACTTTTTGCAAACTTTTTGAACGCCATCTTATACCTTATTTCTATCCAACTATAGCAAAATCGATTAGGTTTATTTAGACTGAACAAAATACTAACATGTATTATAATTGACGAAACATTCCAATACAATACTATGCAGACAACTGTGTCCTGTAATAAATAAATGTTCAATATGTGATCACAAGTGAAACAGGTACCTAGAAGGTGGGTTTAAAACATTGGTGAGAAGTATTTTTTACAATGCATAAAACTGTTTACATAATTTACCAAATAATATGTAATTATTAGCCTTCCAGCATTTCAAAAACACTTCTAAAACTAGTAGAAAATACGTTTTCGTTAGTAAATATTATTTGGAATGTTATCAGAAACCTCGAAAGTGATGTCCTATATTGTACACCATACTTTCAATTACCAAGTGCATTTTGGGAAGTCCTACTTTATAAACTTGTAAACAAATATGGATGTAAGATTTTTTGAACAGTCACTTGGAGAATGCTGTTTTCGTACATTTCTACTGTTCTTTAATGAATTATCTTCTAAGACATTGTTGACCTTGTGATGAACTGTCTTCCTGTGGCATTAATTGTTTACAACAGTTGAAGTACAGGAAGTTTGGACTCCCATAGAAAGTCTTTTATCAAGGTAAGAAATTGCTATATATTTCTCTTATATTTTGACTTTTGCATGACATTTAACATTCACATGCTTCACAATGATACTTCAAGCTGAAAGAAGCTTTGAAGTGTGAGAAACAAATTTACTGTCATAAAATTAGGATCTGACACACCCAACTCACTTCTGCTATTCCATAACAAATGATACCACCTTAAATGTTGTAAATAATACTCGTATTCTCTTATTATGCAGAGGGAAAATGAAATAAACTATTTCGATTGGTAGCTATTTACACCAGAGAGGCATCTAGCAGGCTGGAGAGGTATCTAGTGGGATTTTATTATTATGTAGCGGAAAAATCAAAACCATTAATTAGATTGGTTGTTAGTGGGTGTTGTATTGGAGGAAAAACATATTTATGATTTAAGTAACCAGTTAAGTCAATATTGATGGCTTAAATACAATATTATATGGAATATTCTTGGGTGTCACTTGCATACAATACACAGTGTAAAACGAAAGAGAAGTGTAGATATTCCTAGTTCTTACTGGTTCCTTTCTAGTTCCTTTGATACTGATTGTTAATTTCAAGTTGGTAAGACAAGATCATTGTAGTGTAGTGGCTAACACTCTCGCCTCAAGCGGAGGCACGGGTTCAATACTCAGTACGGACACTTTTTTTTAACTTAATATACGTAAACGTTGGTAGATTTCGCTCTTGTAACAGGCTTTTATTATTTATAATTATTAAATTTCAAGGACATTTATTCATCTTGAATTCTCACTCTACACTAGGTATTTTATTGAAACTGAATATTTTGCTTCTTTAATCGACTTGTTATCACTGTATGAAATTGTTGCAACAGCTTCAACATTTTTTTTGAAAGACACTTTCAATAAAGTTTTGAGTTGTCATGATTCGGTCGCTTAATCTCTAAGTCATGCTAAGAAGGCAGGGAGGGTTCGTCAACAGCTATAACAAATAAAATAAAATAACATAACTGTGTCTGCTTTGCCTCTGTATTTCTTTCTTTCTTATATACATGTATATATAAATCTTTTCCATCAACGCCGTTTATCTTTTTTAAAGATATTTCTTGTTATAACTCAGCTGAGCTGAAATACGTATAGGTTATTGTTCATTTAGAGGCTTGTATGAAAATTAAACGGTCAGGCCCAGCGCAGCTGGGCGACCGTTTAATTTTTCATACAAGCCTCTAAATCAACTATAACGTATATAATGGTTGAAATTATTTTTGTAACTGACAAAACATTCTCCGCATTTCCGACGCGCAACATTATGAGAATTAAGGTTCGAAATATTTGAAAAATACTGAATGGCCATTGGCTCAAAAATAATTTCAACCATTATATTCTGTTTAAATTGGTCTTATAATATACAAGGCAACAGCTACCACTTTACCCCTCTCCATTATCAGTGATTATCTTTAGTGAACATAAGATATATTTTAGATAATTCAAGAAATGACGAAAAAAGAAAGTTCCTTACATGTATCTCCGACATCTGCTCCTTTTGCTATAAACACCAATAACGCGATACAAAATTGTCTAAGCATATCTAACGTGAACAATAACTAACAGCTAAAACTAATTAATTTTGAACAGAAAATAAATCTGATACAAACAGCCAACACGCATTATTAAAATGAATCCTACCTCGGCTGACTGCGTTCATGTTGCATGATTTTTTCGTGAATGCGAATTAGTTAAACGTTATTGGTCAGTCCATCATTATTATATTATCAGGGATTCCCAGAATCGTAACAATAGCCTAACCAAGTGACAACTTTTGACCACAGGAACTTGAATTTTCATCAGAAATTATCGAGTCACCAATATAATATTTGACCCTATATGCCTATATAAAAAAGAGAATACAACCCCGCCCACAAATTTTCCCGCTATAGCGTTAACATAAGGGTTTTGCTGGCGAAGCAATTGCAAGGAATATCATCGGCGTCACGCAGTGACTTTGACAACATAAATGAACGTAGTAAAAACGTTTATTTATAGCTGGCTCCAGAAGGGCTTTTAATGAGTTGTACTTTATGCAAACGTTATATTTTAGTTTTTTTAATGCTTGACCAGCAAGAACTCCATGTCAACGCTGCAAATGGAAATTCTTGTA
The DNA here is from genome assembly GCA_038501625.1 of Corbicula japonica. Classification (NCBI taxonomy): domain Eukaryota; kingdom Metazoa; phylum Mollusca; class Bivalvia; order Venerida; family Cyrenidae; genus Corbicula; species Corbicula japonica. The sequence continues at coordinate 147,973 of JAZAYU010000109.1, read as the reverse complement.
GGGCAATAGAAAAAAAATTAGATTCTCATCCCCGCCCGCCCCTGTTCAAAACAACCCGCCCCAAAAATTTATTCTATAAAAAAATCAGAACATACTCTGTTCCGGATAGAACAGGTTTTAGACCATCCCGGATATTGAAAAAAACATGGCCGACAAGAATAAAATAAAATGTTCATCATTTCAAAGCTTTCCGAAGGTGATACTATTAAAAACTTGTATGGCTTTTCAAGCAAGAATAGGCATCAACCTGCTACTTTTGTTAGTTGTTGTCATGATTTTTAAAAAAGAAATTGAAAAGATGGACGAATATTATACACCAAAAGTTCTGGTAACTATAAATGCCATTTTTTCAAAAATTGAAGTTAGTGTTTACTTCTATTCTCAGGTATTTTGTAAACAAAAAATAAAAAGTGTCTACCCGCCCCTTTTCCCCCAAAATCCGGATGAGAATCTAATAATTTATTTTCTCTGGCCTAACCGGTTACTGGGTGCGGTACGATTGCGATGCTCTGGTGTTTTATATAGGGTAAAATATCATATATGAAGTATCTGAATGTTTTCTGATGGAAATTCAGGATCCTATGATTGTTTCATTTTAACAGGGTCATAACATATAGGGCCAAATGTCATATATTTAGTATCTGGATGCTTTTATGGAAACTCGGATCCCTGTGCTTTGGGCAATTGAGAAAGTTTGCGACGTCACTAATCCCCAAATGATAAACAGACACTGAAAGTTTTCAAACTTCAAGACATCGGCTAATTTTGGTTGACGGTCAATGGAATGTGGGGGAGATTAAGCACGAGGAAAACAAGAGGAGTAACTGTAAAACAGCCGTTACTGTATTTACTGAAGAGTTGAAATTGAGGACCAGTCGCCATTTCAGCCAATCAGATGCTTGAGATTTGAGACTGGTTTCCAATCTAAAATATGATTCTATTGTCAAAAGATGTTTTCGAATGCTAGATCTACATTAAACTATATCATTTTGATTTAATAGATAAAACTGTATAACACCATATATCAGTATACATGTGGCAATTTATAACTGTATAATGTTCACATTAAAGTCACTCATGCAAGTCAGATAAGTGTGTTAAGCCTACGTTAAACCTTCCTCTTAGGTCAGACAAAAATCTATACACATTTGGTCCCAATTCGTGAAACCATTGAAACATTGTGAGACCAGAATGTATTCTTTGTAATAATATTATGTTAAATTATTGTTTTCACAAAGTTAAACAGTCTACAAATGATATTACCTCTACTGGGGATCGAACCCGTCCGGCGACAGCGCCTAGCCATGCTATGCCCATTACCCTACAAGCTTATTCGATCACATCACAGTCACCCTGGGCCCAAGATCATAAAAGTAAGTTTTGAGATCAGTCTCAAATCTCAAGGATCTGATTGGCTGAAATGGCGACTGGTCGCCATTTCAGCCAATCAGATGCTGGAGATTTGAGACTGATCTCCAGATTTAGTTTTATGATCTTGGGCACAGGCTAACCTGGTACGCTTCGCGAACGGCACTACGCCGCGATCACGGTATATGCAACGCTTTTAACCGGCATAAACGGTGTCAATGTAGGAGATTTTGTGGGGTAAGGTTGGAAAATCGCCGAGTTTTTGGTTAGATATTTAAATAATACTCAAACTAATAGGCCTATACGGCTGTCAGATCATGGCTATTTATGATTCTAGTCTTCTCTGTATCAAGAGTACAGTAGTTTGCTCAATCATTTGTGAAAATGGACCTCTCTATGCTGCAAAAGTTGTAAATTTCCTGTTCAAACGTATTTTTTCTTGATCTAAACTGAAGTCTAGTGAAGAATTATGACTGAATATTTTTTTTTGCACTGGAGGACACTGCAGTGTAAAATTTGAGTGTGTTTTATCTATATTTTACCTGCTTCTTGCAAAAAATGAGAGGCCACGCACCGTCACCGGCACTTGATTTTTGCTACGCTGCGTATCGCGGCATTTTATGCGATGCTGGTATTAAAATATACTTTAGTTGTCGAAATATTAAACTGTTTCTTCACATCTAATATGGTTTTGGATTGTTGTGTTGGTGAACATTACAAAACAATGTTTGACATATTTAAAAATTCTTCCATTAACAAGCAGGAGCGGATCCGGAGGGTATTTTTGGAGTTGCTCAAACCACCTTTTGGCGCATCAATATTTAGTTTTCATGGTAATTATGGCTAGAGAGTTGGATTTATCACATAATTACCTTAAGACTGACCCAAACGAACTTCTTTTGTGGAAATCTTTGATCCAACCCTGAACAAAGCTATCAGTCTGAGAGTATTTCACGCAATACAGGAGTCCATTACCGATGAAAACCCCAATCAATAATTTGTGAAAGATTTGTGATTATGTTTACCTAATAACAATTACATCAATATTTTCATGGGGATTATGGCCAGAGAGTTGGAATTATCACATATCTACAATAAGGCTGACCCAATCGAACCCCTTTCTTTTGAAAATGTTTCATCCAACTCTGAACAAGGCTATCAGAGTATTGCACGCAAAACAAGGGTGAAACCCCAATCAATAATTTGTGAAAGATAGTTTATGTTTATTTTAAAATAACTGACTTGACCTTTGGCCTGTCCAGGTTAAAAATGAAATAATGTACATAATGCTGTAACCACTTTACATCAAATATGTATACCAAGTGTCATCACTGTATCTTGTTCACTTTACTTTATGAGTTCTTGAAATATTAAGTTTTCTCTATTATAATAACAGACACCTGCCGTAGGCCATTGGTGAAAATAAAAGGCCGTGCTTAATTTTCGTATTGCCTTTTAAATGAATGATCTTGACTACTTCTAAAGTTATAAAAGTATTTTTTTCTTATTTATGTGTACCTGACTTTAGACCTTTTGTGAAAAATGATCCTGCATATCGTGCAATTGTACACAGATTAAAGTGATTACAGCATAATGTACAACATTTCATTTTTCACCACATGTCAAAGGTCAAGTCAATTACTTGCAATAAACATAGCAGAGTCACATTACGAAAAAATACGTCAAACCTATGCAAAATTGCAAAAGAAATGAAATGTTCAATACCCGTCACATTTAGTATAAACAACAACATATCCAAAATTAGACAAAATCGGACCACGGATACTCCCTTAATTAGTATTTTAAAAATAAGACAAGTTGAACGCAAAAATATAACATAAATCAATTTCTTTTTGTAAAACTCCGCATTCTTTTCAATACGATCTTTCAAAATCTAGTTTTTCATCCGACTTCTATAAATGATTTTTGTCAATAAACATTAAGTTTGTTAAACATTAATATATTACATTTTACATGTAAAAGACAAAGTTTGAAACAATGCTGATTTGCCCCACCCACACCCTACTGCTTCTTAACAAGGGGTAGATTTTTATATTCAATTTAACTTTTATTGAAACAACGTCAGATAAATCTATCTTTCACAAATTATTGATTGGGGTATTCATCGGTAGCGGACTCGGTATTGCGTAAAATAGTCTCCTAGCTTTGTTCATGGTCGAATCAAAGATTTCCAAAAAAGAAGTTCGTTTGGGTCAGTCGCAGGGCAGTTGTGTGATAATTCAAACTTTCTGGCCACGATCACCATTAAAACGAAATATTGATGCGCCAAAAGGAGGCTTGAGCAATCCCAAAGAATATTCTCCGGATTCGCTCTTGCTTGTTGATGGAAGAATTTTTAAGTATATCAAAATCTGTTTTGCAATGTACACCAACACAACAAACTACGGCGCAATTAAATGTGAAGAAACAGTAAAAGATTTTAACAACCAAAATATAGTTTTATATTAGCATGGAATAAAATGCCGTGAAACGCAGCGTAGCAAAAATCAAGTGCCGGTGTACGGTGCGTGGCCTCTCATATTTTGGCAAGAATTAAGTAAAATATAGATAAAACACACACGAATTTTACACTGCAGTGTCCTCCAATACAGACATTTTTATGCAGTCATAATTCTTCACTAAACTTTAGTTTAGCTTAAGTAAAATACATTTGAACAGGAAATTTACAACTTTTGCAGCACAGAGAGGTCCATTTTCACGAATGATTGAGCAAACTACTGTATTCTGGACACAGAGAAGACTAGAATCATAAATAGCAATGATTTGACAGCCGTATAGGCCTATTGGTTTAAGCATTATTTAAATATCTAACCAAAAACTCGATTTTCTTACCTTACCCCACAAAATCTCCTACATTGACACCGTTTATGCCGGTTAAAAGCGTTGCATATGCCGTGATCGCGGCGTAGTGCCGTTCGCGAAGCGTACCAGGTTAGCCAGGGTGACAGTTGTATTCAATAACTCAGTATTCCTCTCCGTGGTCCACAAGAATGAAGTGCGAAGTGAATTTTCTTTCTCTATGCAAAATAGTTATTTTTGTTTAGTATGATACAAGCAATCATTTAGAAATCATTTGAGACTTTAAAAAAGAAAATCTGGCACAAAATGGATAGCCAGTTTAAAGTGAAAGTAGGTAGGTTGGCGAAATTCCGCGTATGGATACTGGAGTATTTGACAGTGATGTCATTTGGTGGACATGGATTTAAAGTTAATACGTTTTTTGCTTTGTTTTAGACAAAAGGGTGTGGACAGATATTCAAACGGTTACCAAGTTTGTTATTATTAAGACATAACTAAAACGACAAGTTGCATTTGAAAATCATTTATTTTACATAAGTGTCCTTAGATTTTTTTTTTACTTTGGTTAAATCTTTAAACAATTTATTTTGTATTGAATAAGTCGTCTGACACTCTAGTCTAAAATGAATTTGATGGATGGAATATTTTTTAGAAATCGTTATACGAGAAAGATTATAAGACATTATTGAGGCATTATGTTGGGATGCAGTTTTTTTATAGACTCATATATAATGTAGGATATGAGTCTCACAGAAGTCCTTAAAATGAAAAAAGTATGAAATAAGTAATGCAAAGCATATGAGAACAATAAGCTTTTATAACATACCACCGGTTCAAAAAAGATGACAGTATAATATGAACAATAAAACAACCATAACATGGTAAATGTGTAACAGTAAGTAAAACCAGCCATGACACAGTTACATTTTGAATATTAAGCATTTACAGGCCTGCCAAAACTTCTTTAAAAATCCGGAGATTTTGTCTGAAAATGTCAATGATGATGACGAAGATAATGATGATGTTGCTGCTTTTTAATGTTTTGTTTCTGCTGTTCACTATGATTGTGACACAAAAATGATGATGATGATGATGATGATGATGATGATGATGATGATGATGATGATGATGCTGATGATAATGATGATGATTTTCTCCTATTTTTCTTTATAAATATATTCTTCAAAGAATTTTATTAATTAATTTTGCCGATTTTGTTAGAAATGTTTAAAGAACTTGTTTTAAAATGATTTGTATATTTTTACCATTCATTTTTGAACTGTTAAGACCTGTTTTTGACAATATTTGAATGAACATACAACGAAAATAGATAAAGGCAGGTGTAACATCGAGGCCATTGTTTAGTTTATGACACGCGGTTATTGTATAAATGTGCCAGAGGCACTAAGACTGCATGTCACTGACCACGTCCTCGTTATCTCGTAATAAACAGGAAATGTGCGAATGCAGTAGAATAACTATTACGTTCATTGGACAACTTTTAAATTTATAAGGTTTAATTAATCTACATTCTTTGCAATTTCATACAAATCCGGAGATTTTGACTATAAATCCGGAGATCCGGAGAAGTAACTTAAAATCCTGAGATTTCGGATAAAATCCGGAGATTTGGCAGGCCTGCATTTATAAATCGTGGTGAAATTCATCAAATGAACTAAATGTATGTTTTCCACGCCAGCTAGCAGCGTCCTTCTCTTATTTTTCCATCAGCATTTGCACAAATTCTGAAATGAAATCAAATACTGTATAAAAACCAAATAGGGAACAAATCAACCTTCAGACTAACATGGGATCACCAAGAGTTATCTTTCTTCAAGATTAGGCTTTATTCACAAGTTCACTTTTCCGACAGTAGTCGCTTAACGAAATTAACTACAATTTTATTTCAGTAAGGCCGGTATTCCATAGTTCCTTGATGCGTGATCCGTGTCCGCGTCCTTGTCCGCGATTTTTCACTCACCAGAGATATCGTTGGGTATATTCCATACCTCCGTGTCCGTGTCCGTTCCGCGTCCGTGTTCGTGTCCGCGACGTGGAACGTACACGGAGATATGGAATAAACCCAACGTTATCTTTGGTGAGTGAAAAATTGCGGACACGGACGCGGAACGGACACGGATCACGCATCACGGAACTACGGAATACCGGCCAGCTTAGTCCATCGTCAATCACGATTTACGTTTTGTGATATTATGACACTTCAGTTCGGTAGAGTGCGGGTTCAATCCCAATGGTGAAGGGGTTTTTTTTTGTGAAGAATTTTAACTAATTATTTAGTATACGCTAACATTAAAAGTATAATTTTCTACTAGGATATAATTTTTAGATTTTTTTCTTTTTTTTGAATACTTAACTACAGTATGTGCGTTAAAAATTTTGCCATAATTTAAGCGACAATGTCGTAGTATTCGGTTAAAAGTCAACGTTAACATAACCGAAAGTTGCATTACCTGTTGAAAGGTCAGTCAGCGATCAGAGTACTAACTGCAACACACATAAATAACAAGTTTATAACTGACTATGGATAAGTAGACAGTCACGTGATACTATGTTTATATAAACAATTATGTTATTATTGCATATATGGGCGAAGTGAATATTTTTCAGAGATTAATTCTCAAGACAGAAACATGACTATATCAGATTTGTAAAACTGTTTGCTAATGAACACCATTTTAAAATTACTTGTCTGTTGTCACGTGACTGCCTAGTTTTCGTTAACGCACTGTACTTGCCAAGATTATGTATTTATACTACGGGTTTTGACAATTATAATAAACGCATCCGTTTCTTTTGCACCTTCGTTACCTTCGCATTTTATGTGAACGTCCTTGGCTGAATGTTATAAAACTGAGATTTGAAACCAGTCTCAAATCTCAAGGATTGAATTGGCTGAAACGGCGACCAGTCGCTATTTTAACCAATCAGATGCTTGAGATCTGAGACTGGTTTCCGTTCTCAGTTTTATAATCTTCGTTACCTTCGTATTCTATGTGACCGTCCTTGTCTAAATCTGCATCTTCAATCATCTCGTCTACTTCTTCATCGGTCATTTTGTCCCCTTTTGTCGTCATAATGTGACGTAGGTCTGACGCCAAGATGTAACCCAGGTTGTCTGGATCAAATACCTGTAAACATTCGACCATACGACGAAAAACAAAAAAAAGATGCAGTACAGAATACGAAGAACGAAAAAAGTGAAATATAAAACAAAAAGGTAATAGCCTCTACATTCTTAGTTGTTTTAATGTTGTCATGGTTCAAATTTTTCAAGTCATCAATATTCATAAAGAAAACAATATCAAAATATTGTGAAACTGTTTGCTGATAAACAATACTTTTAATTTTAGAGTAGGTCACGTGCCTGTCTAGTTATCGATAACATGCTACAGATATATTAGATAACTTGCTTCTAATTGACAATCACAGATATATGTAAGTGGTTAAGGGCCCACTACAAGGAAGAGTGTTGTGAGCCCTTAAGATGGCGAAACCTTAAAGGCCTCTCGGATGTCCTTTTCGGTCCCTTCTTCTGAAAACTTCTTCGACATCAAGGTCACGAATTCCTCGAATTCTATAAGACCGTTACCTGAAGAATTGTTGCAAGGAATTAGTAAAACCATTATGACTGTGATTCTACAAATAAGCAAATCAGAATATAACGATCATCACTTAGACAGCCAAATCAATCTTCGTTAACAGTGTTCTTCAAAAGAAATAGTTTAAAACATAGGTTTGGGAATTTTTACGCAGTCGTATAGCAGAATCGTCTGTTAACTGAGGAAGTCTTAAGGGACTTACTACAATATTTCCATAAGCACAAAAATACAGTTAGGCCTAAGGTAATAAAACTGAGCATAGAAACCAGTCTCAAATCTCAAGCATCTGATTGGAAAAAATTTCGACCAGTCGCCATTTCAGCCAATCAGATGCTTGAGATTTGAGACTGGTTTCCAATCTCAGCTTTATAACCTTGGCACCTATATTAATATACCGTCTACATCCACCTCCTTTATAATTTCTTCTAGTTCCTCAGGTGTGGGGTTCTGCCCCAGGGATCGCATGACCACACCCAATTCCTTGTATGATATATTACCATCCCCATCTTTGTCAAAAATACGGAAGGCTTGCTTTAACTCTGAAGTTTTGAAAGGAAATTCTTTGACTAAGATTATGAAACTGAGATTGGAGACCAGGCCCAAATCTCATGCTCTGACTTGCTGAAACAGTTTTTCAATAAGAGCCATTCATTTGTCACGAGATCGAATTGCTGACAATTTCCGGAACAAGGAAATTAAAGATATATTGACAGAATCGTTGCGGAAGCATTTAAATTAGAAGTTCTACGCCGTTCAAACAATGACATTCCGATATAAGGTTTGCTTCGGAAGGAAAAACGTGTTGTTTCTGAACTGGAAATATATTATATTTTGACAGCAACATAAAATTGTTATGTCTTGGCAAGACTCAAAGAAGAGAGCGTTTGAGATTATTCTAAAGCTTGAGTTATAATCTTTAACCAATGGAGATCGGACAATTAAATTTAGCCAATAGAGTCAGAGCTATTATCTTTAGCCAATGGAGTTTGAGCTATCATCTTTAGCCAAAGGGATTCGATCTATAATCTTTAGCCAATGAAATCTGAACTACACTCAACAAAAATAAAAAGTATCAACTTTCTTATATTAAATTTTGTTAAATATGAAAACGAAAACTCAAAGTTCCATATGTGTAAACATTTGCTTTCCTGTTGTCATTGCAAAGGGATAAAGTATTCTTTAAAAAATCTGCAGCCACAACTTAGTATTCTTTCACTTTGTTATAATATGGGTTTCAGTAAAATGTCAGCGATTCTTTAAAATATTCACATTTTTTTTGTATTAAATCACTTTCTCTACCTCTTGTGGATAAATAAAATCACAAAATATTTATCAATAACTAAACTGGTCCTCGTTAAACAACGCTAGAAATTCCAACCATTTCCAATTACCTCCCTTTCAATATGCAGTGTTTTGTAAGTCGCGATTAATTGTTATTCGATTGGCAGTTCCTCAGGTCTTGGTGTGGAAGTTTTCATTCATGAACAATTTAACTCAAAATCAACTGAGAGTAACTAAATAAACACAATTCATAGCGTTCCTGATTAATTGAAAATATGGCAATGGGAAAACAGGCATAAAAAGTGGATACTTTTTATTTTTAGACCTTGAGCTGCCAATAGACCCCCCTCCCCCCCCCCCCCCCCCCCCCTTGGGGAATTTTGAAGGGTATGTTTTTCTGAAAGCCTATACCATTCTACGCATTTTGCAATTTGTTTGCACTCTGGCGAGTGGGGCGTTTTTCCGTAACGCCTGTTTGAATATGTTACCTTTGAAAAAAAGCTTGTGTTAGAATGAAATATTGGACAATTGTAAAAGTTCTAAAATAAACCTATTTATTCAACACCAGGAAGCTCTTATCTATTTACTAATGCAATAAAACATCTGTAACCTAAGGTATTGGTCTAAAATAGTGATTAAGTTATGTTACTTAACATAAAAACCTACTTAAATAAGATGTATGAAACATTTCTTACGTGCAGTAGCATGTTATTTGTGCTTATAATTAAAATATAGTAAGATAAATGAGAATTCAGGACAAATATAATACAGTGATATACATTGGGACAAAAGCCCGTAACGCTATATTGAAATATGTTACCGAAAGAAAAGAAAATGGGAAAACAAGCCATACATGTATTAGACCTTGAGCTGCCAATAGACCCCCTTTCCCCATGGGGGAATTTTGAAGGGTATGTTTTTCTGAAAGCCTATCCCATTCTTCGCATTTTGCAATTTGTTTGCTTTCTGGCAAGTTGGGCGTTTTACCGTAACGCCTGTTTGAATATGTGAACTTTGAGAAAACTTTATGCGTTGAAGAAATAATTGGCAATTATAAAAGTTCTGAAATAAACCTATTTTTCTAAACCAGGAAGATGTTTTTTTTTAATTTTTAATGCAATAAAACATCTGCAATCTACGGTACAGGTCTATAAATAGTCATTAAGATATGTTACATAACATCAAAACCTAGTTTAAAAAGTTGTATGAAACCTTTCTTACTTACATTAGCAAGTAATTTCTGTTTTATTTGCTTAATTCATTAATATAAATAAGAATGCAGTATTTAAATGTAATAAAGTCAGATTGAAACACACTTCTTGTTTAATGTATGTAAATAAATACATATATTTGTAAATTCCAAAAACAAAAATATATGAAAAAAAAACAATGGAAAAACATCTCAAAGATAGCAAATAAAATATTTATAAATAAGATAAATTATAAAGAAATAAACTCTGAAAGACATATTGTGTGATTTAAATGTAAACTGTGTTAAACACTTTGTTAATATTATCTATAACTTTTGTTATATGTGACTAATATTATGATATATCATATACTTAAGCCAATGGTTTATAAATTTGAAGTTTAGGTGTAATTGTTTTTGTTTAAATACACCTCTTCATGAGTTTTAACGATTAGTTAGCTTTATATCATAATAAAAATAAAAAACATACCATAAATCACCATTTTTAATATGTTACCAAAAAGAACGTATTTTAGTTACCAACCTTCCTGCACTTTATGTATCTTGCAATCAAATAGGTAATATATATTAAGAATTATGTTACAAAAGGAAATTAAGGTATTGATGCTGGTGATATTAAACAGAAATGTATTTTTTAATTTAAATGTAGTTAAACTTTAGAGGTTAATTATCTGTGTACTGCTCAATATGTCTTAAAAACGGATGTGTTGTATGATGTAGATTGTTCAAGTTCGTCCTATTTTAAATCTTTTTAAATTAACATTAAACCTATCAATATGGTTCAGTGACAACATTGTAATACAGCTTACGTTTGCACAAATCATGGCCTGTTGCATCCAGTCTAAAGCTAAGTCCAGATACTCTCGATTGAGACAGATAACATTAATTTGTTCTAACAAAATGTAGAAAAGAAAGAATAAACAAAATTAACATTTTTTATCATTTTATTGTTCTATTTATGTCTTTAGTCATCCTATAATATGTTACCAATTTTTACTTAAATAATCAGCAAATACAATAAGAAAAGAAAAGCAAGAAACTGCAAATGATTAGTCAAATAACATTTTGATAAATATTTATATAATATTATATTATGTTAAAGTTGATCTATAACAAATTTAAAAGCTACTTAATTTTAACTTTACACAAATTAGCTGATTAAATTATCGGATGTTTGAAATGTTTTTAAAAGTAGTTTTATTCATCTAAAATACTAAGGTTCAGTGTACAAATTGTAAAACATTGAAACAGCATGAACATTATCTAGAATTTTTTTGACTCAAGTAAAAGAATTTTTACCTAAAAAAATTATTATACATAAGTCAACGTTAACTTGTCTATTAGCTTACCATCACCTACATACATGTAACACAGATTGTCTTTCAAATTAGGATGTTTCTTTTTAACACTTATGTGTCTTTAAGAAAAATAACATTCTACAAAGATCTTAAGGAATTCTTAACAAATTCTTAAGCTTTCTTTGAACAATGGAAAAAAATAATGTTTCATTTAGGACAATTTATTTTTCGTATTTCACATGTTTTATTTAACAGCAATGTCAGTTATTATTGCTCTAAAAGACCAGAACTGGTGCTTTCAACCTTGTTTTTAGTAAATATAGTTTATACTATGGTAATCAAGATACAAACTATCGGGTAAAACACGGTTTAGAAATTTATTTTCCTTATTCTAAGTGTTCTTTATAAAAAAACATTATTCAAATAATTAGGTAACATATAATTAGTTTTAATTAGTTTTATTTGTAACACTTTTCAAAGCAATATTTTTATCTCTTGTCTTTTTACTTTTTTGGAACCAATTCTAAAAACTATTTCATAAATGCATTGTACTTTGGCAATATGGTAACTTCGGAATTATATGTTACGGAGATTTGAAGGTTTACAATGGACAAGCTTAAACACTTTAACATTTTAACCACATAACATAACATAACATAGTATACACTATAAACTTCTTACTATTATTATTTTATAGTTTAATCTAAAATGATTGCATAGTCATGATACAGTTTTGTAAATGTAATCAGTTCTTTGTACAACAATATCAGTTTTAGAGAAAATACTTCATTCAATCAGTAATATTAGTTAAAAAACGTCTGTGAATGTAATTAGAAATCTACACAGGGCTAACAAACATCAGGACATTGCACAGAGCACACATAGTTAATTTCTTCAAATAGATATCAGCTAACACCATTAAAAATAAATAAAAACAAGGAAATAGGCCTAATTTTAATAAGTAACATATGTTATGTATGTTGAAAATTTGAAGTCATGAAAGTTTCAAGAACACTTACATATATAAAGCTCAATAATTTAATTAAACTCCATATTTTATGCTTGTTTATCCCAAAACAAGAATATAATATTTGAATTAGCGATATGGTAACATATAAGATTATGGAAAAATTATTACAATTGCCACTGTGATTTTTATGAAAATCACACTGGGTTATATTGTTTGATCATGCAGCTTTCAAAAACATGTATTATTGCCAAAGTTTGATTACAAATAAAAATCCTACAGGTAAGTTTCTGACTTAAATTTCCTCTTTTTAGGGTTATGTTTGTTATACACAAAATATGTTACCTAAGTGCAAAAATTTTGAAATGAAAACTACATCAATCAACAGATAATACTTCATCCTTATATAAACATATTAGTTTCATTAAATCGTATCTGGAATAGAGCAGAATTAAAGATTCAAAATCCATATATTTTTTCTACAAATGTTAGGGGTAACATATTAAAACCTCCGTAACACCCTTATGCCCCACTCGCCAGAGTGCAAACAAACTGCAAAATATCCAGGACGTAACAGGCTTTCAGAAAAATCATGTCTACAAAATTCCCCAAGGGGGGGGGGGGGGGGAGAGCAAACATGTTCCTGGCCACCGGCCTATTTTGTTCAGTATATAATATTTAGCCAAAAGAGATTGAGCTATTATCTTTAGCCAATCGAGTTTGAGCTTTAATCTTCAGCGAATGGAAATTGAGCATTATCTTTAGCAAATGGAGTTAAAACTGTAATCTTAAGCAAATGTATAATTTATATAGTTGAATTTCTGATGAAGCATTTAATAAAATAAGATAAAAGTGGACTGAATCATATTCGAGGTGTAACGATTATACTTCATATGAAATAATAACAGTTTGATATTGTTGCATCGCTACCATTGGCGACGTAATATTAGTTATATACGAAAGGGCAAATACATTCCGAACTCTATTCCAAAAGAAGGTATGCACTTTGTTTTGATGTGTATTTTTACTAACTGCTTGTCTTAATTCTTAAATGTTTGGTATCAAAATTGAGATTAGAATTCTATAGTAAAACTATTTATGATCTTATTGCAATTTTGGTACCAAATATTTAGGCATTAAATACCCACCTTGAATTCGCTCGTCCCCAAGCTCTTCAAGCTGCTCAGCGGTGAAGCCTTTCTGTATAGATAATGCAAAGGATGTAAATATGTGACAAGTAATACTGTTCAACTCAAAACGTTAAGGGGCCGTCACACTATGACGTTTTGGTCAACGTTCTCTGAACGTTTCAATCGTTCATTTTTGAGCGTTCTAGAATGAGGATGACAGATCTGGCGTGTTATAAACGTTTAGTCTAACGCACCACTTGCGTGTGCCTAACGCTCTAGAAGCCTGTAATAGCGACCAAGTAAGAAAACTTTAAAAAACATTAGCATGTTCTCACGTGCAACTGGTATGCGAAGAACGATTGGTCAACGTTAGACGAGCGTGCTGAGGCACGGACGTTCGGGTAACGCTGGAATGACGCTCAATGGACGCCAAAAGGACGTTCGTTTAACTTAAGTCACACGCTGCGTGCGCCAGGGAACCGTTCAGCAGTCGTTGACAGGTCGCCAGGGAGTCGTTAACAGCAAAACAAACGATTTGTAACAACCAAGTAACACTTGAGTAACGACTGACTGACGATAGCCGAACCATTGCAACGCTCGGCGAACGTTAGTTAAACGTTCTACGAACGTTCTGAAACGTTCTTTAGCGTTTAAAATTATACGTTGAAGAACGTTGGTATCAGTAAAAATTTCTGTGCAAGTTCAAATTTTTTTTCCGGACCAGCGTTCTCCTCCGATTCCTGGCGATCACGTTCACTAGCGTTCACACAACGCACTTCTGGCGCTATTCCAGCGACCATGGACGACTAACAACGTTTCCTCATACGTCGTAGAACGCTGGCCAGAACGTCATGGTGTGACGACCCCATTACACATTCTTTGTTTATTGTAACCGTTGTTAAATTGAGACAAATTTGGAGACAAGATAAATTATACTGTTAGTTTTCAATGGGTTTAAGTTTTAAAACTTGTTTGCATTCTTTTCTTGGAGCATTTAGGGGTTGTATTGCGGCATTCTTCAAGGTTCTAAGGAAAAGAGCAAGGTCAATTTGAAAGGAGCAAGAAATATCTTAAACTGGACATAAGATCCTAAAACTAAAATTGGAGATCAGACTCAAATCTCAAGCATCTGATTGGCTAAAACTGCGACTGGTCGCCATTTCAACTGATCAGATGCTTGAGATTTGTGAGTGGTCTCTAAACTCAGGTTTATAGCCTTGGGCCCTGGTGTTGTTGTTTTTTTTTCTTAATTTCAACTACCATAAATTGACCAGACCATTAATCTGAGCAACGTTTCGCCATAAAACCTAACACCATCAAACAATATTGAACAAGAAGAAATACCACTGACGACTTCCTTCGCTTTGACGTCATTTCCGTAAGGGAGATAAATCAGCGCCTGTCGTCGCGACTTCCTGGTGATTACATCATTTGTCCGCTTACCGAGTAAACGTCGGAGCTGCCACTGTAAGAATCCATGATTTTCATATTTGACTTACATTAAATTGTAAATAACTTCTCTGCATATATTCATTCGTTCAGTGATTGATACATTATTTAATAAAATATTTTAAGATATAAAATACCAATACCTTTTTAATACGTTTTTTTTTCATAATAAACCTAACAAAACCTATTTATCTGTTCTCGTGCATATTATCTCGCTTTACACGCAAGGTTAGGATTCTCAGATCTATGATAATCAAGATGAAGGAAATAATAGTAACTCAACTACGTACGGTATTTATTAATTCTAATAACAGAAAATCATGTTGTCTTTTTAAAAAGACTTTTCTTATTTCTATTAGGAACTGGTTTGTTCATAAATACATTCTCTAAAAGCTTGTCTAAATAGTTCCAAATTGAAGGAGATTTACATATGATGGATGTTTTCTCTTTGTTTTGGTGGCTTCTGTTAATGAAAGAAGTTACATAAGAAAAAAAAGAGACAACTTGGCCCATTTTTTTTTTATTTTTCCTGATTTAGTTTAATTATCTCCACATTTATATTTATATTCATATGCATAAAATATTATGTCTTAGTGAATTTGCTTTGTTTGCAAATTATATTATAGTGTTTTATAAATTCGAAAATTTGAATTTTCGAAAATTTATAACATTTACATACCACTCATTATTTTATGGGATTTTAAATAAGTTGATCAGTCTCTTCAAAAATGCACGAAAGAAGAACGTCATGATAATAAATTAATTCACAGTACGTAAGTTTAGTGCCGTGTGATTTAGAAGTTTTCCCTTGAAATAAATCATTATTCGGAATTTTTGAGTTTGAAATTTTTTTCTTATCAATCACAAAAAGATTTAAAGTTATTTCGCCATCATTGATTGTTTTAAAACTTACTACTCAGACACGGCGACTTTCTATGACCATGTTTCGTGAAATTCTATTTGCACTTTAGCAACGTCTAACTCTAAGCATGATTGTTTCCGTTTTAGAAATTAAAGCAGCCTGATTTGATTGAACATTTAACAAAATATTTAAATGCTGAAAAACAAACAAAATGAAAAAATACTCACCGCTATTTAAGATGTCATCTAAATAATGCTCTTGGCAAATCTATATACGCAGTTTGGTGGCCAATAATTAAATAAAACAGTTGCATAGGACAAGATTTTTCTGGTTTGATCACTAATGCGCGCAGCAGAGCTATTTACAAGTGTTTTAATTGTATATATTACCACACAGATTTAATTTGTCTATTGTTTCTATGTGTTTTAGATTACTGATAGCACCGATCTATAAACAACGGGTCATTGCGGATCACAGTAACACTTTGCCAATAAAGATGTATAAATGAATCATTAGATTATAATAAATAGAGATAGAGACGACTATTTTATACTTCACATGTGCTTAATAATAATAACCACATGTATGAATGTCATCGAAATGCTCCCACCACTACATTGGGTAAATGGGAGGACTCTGACTTTGGTATCGGGTTGTCCGGTAGCTGTAACGCAATCCGGTAGCTGTAACGCAATCCGGTAGCTGTCACGCAACATTGTATGCCTAGAAAATAACAAAAGCTCGACTAATTGTGTGAAAACATAAATGTTGCTTCCGGGATACGATCCATACCGGTTAAATCCATCATATGTGCATAATTATAAATATTTATAATACGATAAAAGTCAAAACAATTGCACATTTCAGACCAAGTGCGAATACAGAGCTTTGTACATAAACCGACTGTCTACGAAGTAAAATATGACGGTTGCTCCTTATTCGTTATAACCAGGGCTGGAGGTTATAAAACTGAGATTGGAAACCAGTCTCAAATCTCAAGCATCTGATTGGCTGAAATGGCAACCAGTCGCCATTTCAGCCAATCAGATGCTTGAGATTTGAGACTGGTTTCCATGCTCAGTTTTATAACCTTGGGCACTGAAATCAGGGTCACATGCAAGAGTCTCCATCCTGTGTTGAGAGTTGTGGATGAACACGCAGTGTCAACGGATAAAGCAGAAGATAAACTGTGACATGTTCGGTTTTTCGGCGTTAGCTGTCTAAGCTCACTTTTGACCTAATTTATTAACCAATAAAGTGTTGTAAATAA
Source organism: Corbicula japonica (assembly GCA_038501625.1). Classification (NCBI taxonomy): domain Eukaryota; kingdom Metazoa; phylum Mollusca; class Bivalvia; order Venerida; family Cyrenidae; genus Corbicula; species Corbicula japonica. The sequence goes on along the minus strand of JAZAYU010000109.1, from coordinate 130,698 downwards.
TACTCGTATGATATTATTATGCAGCGGGAAAATTAAATAAACTATTTCGAATGGTAGCTATTTCCACCGGAGAGGCATCTAGCAGGGTGAAGAGGTATCTAGTGGGATTTTTTTTAACAATTAGTTAATACACTGTTTGAAACGATTATTGCTGTGACGTTTAGATCTTTTCTATTCTCTTGTGTTGAATGATGTTGAAATGAGGCAAACTACAATACACGTAATTGACTAGGATTTTTGTCAACAACAATACAGTCACTCTTTTATATCAACCTATACAAAATGAAAGTGAAAGTAAGTGGAAATGGCTTAAAGAAAACGATGTTACACTTAAGTAATAAAATCTGCGAGCTTGAAGTATTGTAATATTTGTGAGTATTTAGTTAATAGAAATTTATCCCAACTCTTTCAGTAATTGAAATGTTTACCCGTCTCTTAAATCGGGCAGCTGTATATAATATGCTACGCGATATAAACAATGAGTTCGCTATGTAAGTCTTGAAGTTTTCACTAAATACTCGTATTTCATTCTTTCAGCAATTGATATATCATCTGATACATTATGTTTAAGAATAAACACAACCAATGCCTTTTACAATACGTTTCTTATATAAAACTCATTCTTTATCGCGACTGAGGATTTTACAATGTGCTTACTTGTCTTAAATCAGGCAACTACGTGTAATATGTTACGCGAAAAAACTGCGAGTCCGCTATTAAGTCATTGTGAAGGATTTACAATGAAATTATTTAATTTACACGCAAATCAAGATGAAGTGAATAATACCAGCTACAAACTGCATCATTTCATATACAATCTACGCCGTTTATCTTTTTTAAAGATATTTCTTGTTTATTGATAAAGTAAAACTTGTTTCATTACAAAGTGTTTTTTTTTTAACTTGTGTTATTAAAATTATCTCTTAGCATTTTAAATAGCTGAATGGGTTTCATTTGTGGGAATATTTAACTGTTTCCTCAAAAGACACATCTTTTTTGTTGGCACATCTGTACCGTCTTATTAGGATCTGCACTGTTCGCTTTTTGATTTGTTAGGTTATTTCTGACCAAAATGCGAGCAGTGCAGATCCTGATCAGACGACTCGAAGTGTCGGGTGATATGGATATCGCACATGCGTAAAAATGCGTATATACATGTATGGAGGAAATGGTTAAGGCGCGGGCTTTCATATGAGTTTAGCCATCGAACCACTGCGAGGTAGCTGGATTGCATAATCACATCGCAGATTCAGACACAGGGATTGGAGGCGGGTTGGAGATGTCGAACACACTGTATTAACTGATGAAGCAGAAGAAAAAAAAGAGCCCTGGTTTCTTTTTTCATTGGTTATGTACAACTTGAGTAATAAAAACTTGAAATTATCTCTTACATCTTCAACAGCTGAATGGAAACTATAAAATATTATTGAAAGGAAATGTAAAAATCATTAAAACCAATACAAATCATTTCACTGCAGGATACCAACTTGAAGTGATGATATATATATTCAATTGATTCCTTTATTATAATAACAATATTCGCTTCTGCACGTAGACTTCAGAGTCCAGATATTCGATAACAGTTCAATCTTTCAGACATTCGAAGTAATTCCAGTGCACAAAATCACATGTGTTTACTGAGTTTGCTTTATTGGCAAAAAGAACCAAAGATAATAAAACTAAGATTGGAGACGAGACCAATATCAAATCTCAAGCATCTGCTGGGCTGAATTGCGACGAGTCTCCATTTTAGCCACTCAGATCCTTGATATTTGAAACTGGTTTCCTTTCTCAGATTTATAATATTGGGGCTCGTTATTTTCTGACAGACCCTTCTACAATGACCGTAATTTGCTTTAAAATAATCTAATTCTTTACACCGCGAAAAATTGACCGATTTAAAAGTGTTAATAAGGTCTCTTACCGCTTTGAACCCGTCTCTGGTTTCAAATATCGGTTACAAAAAGAAAATCATGTTCTTTTCTAACCACCAATATCAATTGAAATAAATAAAACGATCATTAGTTCTGGCTTTCACGACTTTAATTTATTGGAGTAATTTTAGTACATTCGTTCGAAAATGTTTCTATAAACTATACACTTCGTAAAACTGTTTTTTTGTTGTTGTAACTCAACACTTATGGTAAGTGTAGATCCAGATCATTCTGCACATCATTCTATTTTTATAATCCTTTATAATAATCCCAAATACTGCCCCGCTTCTGCCTCCGCCCACCCCACAATCCCAAGTTAAAACAAAAAAAGTTTACGAACATCGTGGCAGAAGTCGATTAGTATTACTCCATATACATGTATATATAAACGGGATTTCGTATGTGCGAACAGTGTAGATCCAGATCAGCAGGCATATCCGTGCCCTATCAGGATCTACACTTTCACCGTGCAGAATTAACAGAATGAAAACAGCGAATAGTATAAATGTAGATCCTTAGACGGCACGGTTGGCGGGCTGATCTCGATCTACTGTGTTCGCACATGAATAGCAGCCATATCCCACCCAGGATAAAAGGAGATGTCAGATAATCATACACGACCTTATCAGTAATAAAACTCATTAGAAAAAGTGTGTCAAAGTTTTATTTTGAAATTATGAAATGCATTCATAAATTAATATTACGGGCTTGCTATAATATTCCTGTGGAATAATATTATTTCCAAATGAGATTGACTATATTAGTTAATGAAGAAATCTTCTTCTGTGGAGTAATGTTGAAACTCAATATAATTTCAATTTAAATTCAAATAAAAGTTAATAATAGTACAGATGCTAAGGTGCAAAGTTATTTATTTGTGCTTAAATCTTAGAGTATCGAATTTCGCTCAATACTAATGGAGCAAGAGGCGTTTGCAGTTACGTGCTAGCTTAACAAAAAGACTACTTATCTTTTTTTTGTTCTTTTGACTTCTTTCCACTGTGGAAATGCTTCATTTTAAAATCAAACATTTTTAAAAGTAACAATTGCCGCATGATGTCACCATTACGAACAAACCAAAATTTGCATCATTTCCATCCCTGTTACTGTTAGAGTCAATGTTATATTCTTAGGCAGCAGTTATAATAAATGTTATTGTCACTTAAGAGTTCTAACGACCTTCGTCGCATCATGTTTTTATTCCTCCACTAAATGGCAATAAATATATAGATATTTTCTATAAAAAAAATGAATTTTACGACTTAAAAATGATTGTTATGACTTAAAAATGAATTTTATGACTTGAAAATGAATGATTTTATGACTTGAAAATGAATGATTTTTGTGACTTGAAAATTCGATTATTTCATTAGCAGATTTTTCTTGAATTTTTATACTTTAGTAACGAAACAAAATTGTAAAAATATGTATCACGAGGCTTAAGCCTACCTGCCAATAATTTATAATGTTTATTAAAAAAAATACTGGAAAAAAAAAGAAATGTCCCCATTATGTGACATTAAAAGTTCGTCAATATTTACGTTAAAAATCCTTGAAGAAATCAGCAAGGAAATGATTCATGAAACGGCTTTTTTACCATAATTGCGTTAATCTCCCACAATTACTAAATGTATTTATCTAAAGGTTAGAAATGTTTATTTAATAGGAACATGTTAAATCCCAATATGAACAAATAGAAAAATAACATAATGTGGATCTATCTGGTAACACGCAATTTATAGGCGATATTGTATCCCTGTTTAGATTTTTGATCAACTTTGGGAGTTAATAGATAAAGTTCGTCTAACTTAACATGGGTTTCAATACAATTAATACAAAACATGATACAAGCTATGATTTTGAAGAATGCAGAATGTGCTCAAAAACTGATTAACTTTATTAAATGTAAACATAACATTGCATGGATTTGAGACGGATATTGAAATAATTCTTAAGAAAAGAAATGGTAAGAAATGTTAAATGTTTGTATTTATTTTCAGCTGTCAAATCTTATTTTTTAATTGAAGGACTGATTGTTTAAAAGAAATGCTCTTCGTTTGTAACAACATTTTCAATACCAGTGAAAAAAGTACGCTTTAGTAGACATTAAGCGCTGTAGGAACGCCAAAAGCGACAGTTACGGTATTTCAAATTAATGCCACAAGTGAAACTGGTTTTAATATTGTAAAAGGCGTCATCGGAAAAGACGGTGACGTCATTTTAAAAACTTTAAGTCGGTCTGAAATTAAATACTTTACGAAATCCTCAGTTTAACTTAAACAATTAAGGCAGTTTTAAAAGTTTTTAGGTAACGGTGGTAGAGAGGGGCTGGAGGGGTTAATCCCCAAGCAAGTCTCATCACGAAACTTTGAATTTATATCCCGTTTCCCTTATGTAGGTGGTGGAGATGGAGGGTGGGGGAAACCCATTCGTTTGTTTACGCATAGCAAGACAGGCATAGGCCGAGTTAAACGCTCACAATTCTATACAACATTTACAGGCCAATCATGCAGCTGTACTTATCTAAGATGCCTATCTAACAGATTGTCGCTTGATTTGCTCATAATCGTTCGTTGATTTAGCTTTAGCGTTGTGTTAATATGAGTTTTAATGATTTTGAAGAAATATTTTAAAGAAATATTTACATTATACGTGATTAATTGTACGAAAATAAAATACTTTACTTCGCCTGTGACAATGAAAATTGGTGTTCATATTTAATATTCAATGTTATTTTACTAAAAAATGTTTGCTGAACACTGATCCAGTATGATCTCTATAGAAATCTATCTACAATGCGCTTAACTCAGATTTTTAAGTGATTCTAAGTGACTTTATTCGTACGTGTATTAAGCAACTGTGTTTTTTTTTATTCAATTCGGGTCATACGAAGAGATTTTATGCAAAGAATTCACGAGCCAATCCCACAGCAAAGTATGACCACAGCAAAGTTGTACAGAACTGCTGTGAGTGATCTTGTTAACTTTCTTTTTTAATGATGAAATTCAAATGACGACTGTGGTCGGCCGTTATCCTTTTTTCTTGGCAATGGTATTAGCTTTTTTATGTTTTACATAATGTGTGCTTTTGCATGTAATATTGTCGCTTAATGGGTGGGTTGAAGCTAACTCACCTAGACAACTTGTACTTGTTTGTTTATATTACGATCAGGTGGGGCAAGTAAGAGGCTGTTGCATCCTATAACCTGGTTTAAAACCGCGTGCCACACTGTTTTTGCCACAGACCTTTCCAATGTAGGTTCTTGGGTCCTCATTTTCGTTTATTGATTGCCTATTTGAAATGTATCATCTTATAGCATCTGCTCACGTTTTCTCTCTATTTTTGGCTATGTGGGGAGGCTATGTTATCTGGATAAAGCCATTTCTGAAATGATTATTTCACCTTTTTCTTAAATAAAGAATAACCTATTTGCACTAAAATTATGTATAACTCTTTTCAGAGTGGTAAAAGTAAACATGGTAAATATCCACCGACGATCAAACCGGAAGATCAAAAGGGCCAGAAAGATCGGGTAAGAAAGAGTAAGGTTGGGAGTATTGTACTAATTTTATCAGGGCTGAAGATTACAATACTTAAATTGGAGACCAGTCTCAAATCTCTAGGGCTGAAATTGAGACACTTATCCTCTTAGCTAATATAATGCTAGAGATTTAGGACTGATCTTGAGTTTCAGTTTTATAACCTTGGACTCTGTTTAACCGACCAAGAAGAAGTGACTAATACAATATAGTGACTAAATGATACCAGGGCGCACGTTATACTTTCATGCCATAATGGCCGGGATTAATTCATCGTCGGTGAAGAAGATTTATCGTAACTTAAAATAGAACTGATGAGAGGTTTCACTATTTCAAGTTGGTCAGACCTGAAACATTTATTTACAAATATTATTATCCTGTAAGTTTATTACATGCACTATCCTTTTAGTCAATACACTGTTCCATTAGGGGCAATATGCTAGCCACCTGCATAAAGAAAATGTAAAACGGTGATTTGAAGATTGAACTTTGAGTGTCAATACCTTTAATTTCAAAAACAACCGAAATACTTACTTTAAAAATTAAAAGATTATAACCCTCCTCTAAGTTTATTGAATGCATTATCCTATTGATAAATGCATTATTTTATTGGCCACTGCATATATACACTCAACAATATTAATGGTCAACTGTAAAACTATTAATTTCCTCATTAGTACATGTGTTCATGCAATAAGAATTTGATTAAAGTTTCGAATCTTTGAAATTAAAGTTTAAGTTCCAGGCTGAAGGTTATAAAGCTGAGCAAGGAAACCAGTCTCAAATCTCAAGCATCTGATTGGCTGAAATGGCGACCAGTCTCAGATGCTTGAGATTTGAGACTGGTTTCCATGCTCAGTTTTATAACCTTGGACACCAATTGTGATTGAAATAAAAATATCTTTGGATAAAAATTAAAATGTTTTGTCCATAGCCGAGTAACAAAGATTTTATGTGACCCTTAATTTGTTTGTTAAGTGCATATCTAGTAGAAAAAAGAGTTACATGTATTTTTTAATTTGACAATTTCGCTGTTATCCTTTAAAATAATATTTAGTTCTGTTTTCAAACGGATATCTCTTATTGAAACATATCGATAGCCGACGTAGTTGCAAAATGGTTTAACGCCTTCTCATTTCAATGGTATTTATGTTGTTTTCTGCGCTAAGGTGACGATGTTCTAATTACTTGAAGCAAACTAACAGAACATGTGATTTTCAAATGTGTATTCATTAAAAAAATATAGACATTTATATAAAACATGGACAGTTGTTTCTGTTTCCTGCAGGTGGAGCCCGAACAGCTGTCTGAGGAACAAATTGCAGGTATACACTGACTAACATCAGTTGGTAGCATCCTTTTAGCTTTAGCTGTCAGTAACATAACTTATAGCTTTAGTAGTACCGTAGCTTCTAGTTGTTTGACATTAGAAATTTTAAATTCATTCACCGCAGATCAAACAGCCCATGGAATGTTACTATGTATGTGTTTTTTTTCTATTAAATAATAGTGATTTCTCAATGAAAATAACATTGTTATTTTCACTGTTTTAAAACTGTGGAATACCGTTTATATACCGTTTTGTGTTTTTGCAGAAATACTTAAAAAAACAACTTAACATTTCCATTTTTTCAGATTTGTTTGACAAGATAATATAAAATAGAACGAAAATGTGATGGTTTCAGTTTATAATCGAATTTCACGAGTGAACACCATAAACTGATATTTTTACGAGTGGCTACCCCATTTTCGAAAATATTTAATCAGTTTCCAACGTTCAAAATATATATTTCACTGATGAACGATAAATTTGTTAAGCCGGTTTTAGAACTTGCCCTTTCTTTCAGAGTTGAAAGAAGCCTTCAGTTTGTTTGACAAGGATGGGGACGGGGACATATCAACCAAAGAATTGGGCACAGTCATGAGATCGTTAGGACAAAACCCATCCGACCAGGAGCTCGAGGATATGATCCGGGAGGTCGATGTCGATGGTAAGGCATGGGCAGAATAGAACAGAACCCGGTTCGGTAATGTCAAATTGTCGGAGAATTTATTTCGATCAAACATTGATAATTAGTATGAAAAGTTTTAAATGAACGAAACGGTACAGTCTTTGGTGAAAATTTAAAGATCATTAAAATAGGTTCAACATACACATGATAGAGTATGATATTTTAGTTTCTTGTTTTCTTCAGGAAAGAAAAAACATTGTCGTACTATGATATTTGTGCTTTCTTAATAACTAAATACTCAAGTTATATCATGAACATTTAGCATGCTTCTTCAATGAACACATGTATACATTAAGCACGAACGGCGATCTAATACTGCCAGTTTGTGGAGCCAGTTTTTAAAGTTGAATTTATATCCATATTTTTACACCACATTTCATTCTACATAGTTATGTACAGTTAAACCTATTTATTAAGACAACTCTAAAATTAAGACCATCTCGGTTATAAAACCACTTTTCCAATCATTCGGTCCAATTTTATACCTTTTCTATCCCAAAACTAATGACCACTCCAGTAAAATCACCTCTTTTTCTAGTCCCAGAAGCGGTTTTAATAGTGGGGTTTTACAGTATTCAGTTTTTTAATTAACCTTAAATAAACAATTTTTCGTTTGCTTTACATTATTTTCAGTATGGTTTTTAATTTGTTTCTTTCTTTTCGAATACACATAGTGATATTTCAGTTTTATTGACCACTGGTGACCAAATGTTCCTTCTGCAGTTTCCCCACTATACACTTGGCGCGAGTACTGGTGGGCAACCCAGGAAGCAGTCATCGAGCGAGATTAGTATAAGTTAGAAGAACTTGTTTCACAATCAATGTAAAATAAATAAGTTAAAACTTAAGGCTGAAAAATCACATTCTAACTTTTCAGGGAGTTTTGCATGAATCGTCAGTGAAAACATAGATTGTTGTATCGATATATCGCAAAATATTTCATCGTTAATTTTCTCCTACTTTAAGGGAATGGCACGATTGATTTTGACGAGTTTTTACAAATGATGTCACGTAAAATGAAGGAAACAGACACAGAGGAAGAGATAAAAGAGGCTTTCAAAATCTTTGACAGAGATGGAAATGGTCTAATTTCTCCGGCTGGTAAGCATGACGATTTGGTTCAAGTGAAAGTTCCTTGTCAGCTGATAAAAACATTGTCAATATATATTACGCAATTTTTAAACGATATATTTTTATATCCAAGTACATATTATTGAATTTTTGAATTTTCATGTAACATTAAAACCTAAATATTGGACGGTTTGATTTATCAATTTAACAATGTGAATGACAAAGGTTGCAATTAATCTATAGCTTAGTTATGTGCTACTCTTCTAAACAATGCTGGATATATCCGCTTAATTAAAGTTTAATGTACCAAGTCGTGAATATAACTTAACGTAATGCTGAGTGTATGGGATTTTTGCAACGTGAGGTATATTGAAAACTTTAATGACTGTACAATACAATGTACATTTTGCATGTTTTGTATATTGAATACACATAACATTTTGCATGTTTTGTATATTGTATACACTGTACATTTTGCAGAGCTTCGGAGTGTCATGTGCAATCTAGGGGAGAAATTAACTGACGAAGAGGTCGAAGAAATGATCAAAGAGGCCGACCATGACGGAGATGGCATGATTAATTATGAAGGTAAATCACGTGCACAAAGTACAATATTTCTTGTCACCAAGAGAAAGTGGCTTATGTTGTTTTCAGTCGTTGAAAGCTACGTTTTTGTTAATTTTTGTTTGTGGTTTCACTGAAATGCTTGGACATGATGGAATAAACATGAATTTAGGATGGCTGTTGCCGCGAGTATGTAGTCTTTTATTGCCATTAATTATTTTGTTGAAATGTTTGTTGTTTACGTTATTTTCAAGTATGGTTGTTCGCTATCAGCTGAATATTATGAAATCAATGTCACAGCGGTAGTTAATGACATTTTATTATTCTGCTTGTGGTAAGAAGTAATCTACATTTGTTCAGCAATCCATTTTTACTAAATAAAACTTTGTTAAACTCTTCCATGTTCCTAGTATAGTTTTATAGTAATCTTTTACCGAAAATGTCTTTGCTGCTGAGTTTTACATTTATTTAAAAGGCAAATGGTTAGTTAACGCTATTCTATTCATTTCATTCCATTTTCATGTTTTTGTTTGTCCTCTTTTAAAAACCTGTTGACAAAGGTTGCTTAACATTGTATGTTTGAAACGTGCGTTTGCTATTAAAACGTATTTGTTTCATTGTGAAAGTTAATGCGTTTGTTCAACAAAGTTCCGATATCTGGACCCAAGATAATAAAGCAGAGATCGGAGACCAGTCTCAAATCTCATGCATTTCATCAAATCAGATGTTTGAGGTTCGAGCCTGGCCTCAAGTTTCAAATCTGAAGCATCCTTTCAACTAATCAAATACTTGAAATATGAGAGACTATTCAAGCATCAGATTTGCTGAAATGGAAACATGTAGCCATGTTAGCCAATCAGATGCTTGAGATTTGGGATACTGTGCCCAAGATCATAAAACTAAGTTTTGAGATCAGTCTCAAATCTCAAGCATCCGATTGGCTGAAATGGCGACCAGTCACCATTTCAGCCAATCAGATACTTGAGATTTGAGACTGATCTCAAAACTTAGTTTTATGATCTTGTGCCCTGGTATCCAGTTATAGTTTTATTCTCTTGGTCCCTGTTTAATTAATTGTACAAATGTCGTCGTCCATACTGTGCTTTTGACATAAAACGTTGGTGTGTTTGATATCTAACATGTGAAATGTTTCTTTCAGAGTTTGTGAAAATGATGACAAAATGACGATTTGCAAGACTAAACTTCAGGGACCAATCTGCATTTATTTATTTGAGCAAAAATGACTATCATAGCATGTCACACTTATTTATATTTGTCCTCGTAAAAAGGAAGAATAATTTTAGCGCCCATTCAGTGTATTGTCTAAATACCATAACAAAATACTTCAAACTCGTTTGATGTCTTCGGAATTAACAAAACAATATGGAAAGCATTTTTCACAATTAATCCGATATCCATGTTCGCAATGGATAAAGTTTGTTATTTTGTTCAAAAAAATCATAAAGTGTTTCAGAATATTATAGCGTGTTATAAAATGTTGCTAGTAGTAATTCGTACCCATGCTTTTAGTAATGGTACATTACGTAACTTTCTTGACGTGATTGTAAAAGATATGGATCCTTAAATATGAAAAATGGATGCTTATTTGTGATGTGTTTATGTGATTGTGTGTGTATGCTCTTTGTAAATTAATTAACTGTGCCAAAAAGATCGATATTTCATCATGTGATTAAAATGTTGTAAACAATTAAACTTCTGTGATTGTAATGTGGTAGCGGGAATGTTTTGTGATAAACATATTTGTTCTAATATCCCAGGATACATCACACAGGTGAGAGTTTTACACTATATGTTTTCACTTTAGATTACTTTCCCAATATATAGTTACATTTACTGTTTTAAGGAATTACTTACGCAGTCTAAATGTAAAAAAACTGTTTAACCAATGTATACATCTTAAATACGAAGTCCGTTATGCTGTGCTCATGGCTTGTTAAATGTTTATATATATATATGTGTTGTTGACATTATCGTCAAATGGCCGCATATTTTAACACATTATCAAAAGATATTAATCAATTAAAATCAGCGGCCTCCCTTAACCTCTCAGGCGTTTTTCCTAGGGATGTCAACGAATATCCGGTTATCCGGATACTAAGTCAGTATCCGGATGATAATTTTATATCCGGATATTCATAAAAAAAAATGTGTGTAAAATTATAGTAAATGGCTTTAAAATGCCTGAATTATTGCTTCTATCCAAAATTTTTTCCATTTGATACTTCTCTTTTCGTTCCATGTGTATAGTTTTTGAGGGGTTCGCATCATTTATATTGTTATGTTTTCTTTCAAATTTGTATTCTTTAATAAAATCAACAACATGTTGAAGGATATGGTTATTACCCTGTAAACTTACAAACCTTGTTTTCTATTTTAGAATTTACGAACATCATGAAAGAATGAAGAGGATGACAGTATCCAGTGCACTGAGTATAGAAACCAGTCTCAAATCTCAAGCATCTGAATGGCGACTGGTCAGATGCTTGAGATTTGAGACTGGTTTCCAATCCCAGTTAATAACCTCCAGATCAGATATTCGTGGACACTCGTCAGTTTATCGAATTGAACCCTGCCATGAAGCATCTGCCTGTCATCTGCGATCCTCAGCTTGGCAGCTTTTACCCTTTTTATTTACAGCTTATTTTACTAAATAATATTCTTGTCATTTTTGGGGAACATCCTTATGTTAGGACACCAATAGTAAAATTTTACAATGATATTGCTGTTACTTGATAATTTTAACATGTTTCTAACTAATTGCAAAGTTTAAACGTGGCATATTTCATCAACTTTACAAGGAGGTGGGTTATAATCGGGGGTTTTCTAAAAATTAATGTCGCGACCAGTTTACACTACTTAGTCATGGTAAAGCTGTGTGCACACGTCCAGTCATAATATTGTTTTATGTATCTTTAAATCGAATATTATAGTATATGCATGTTTGCCTATATCTAAATATGCATATTATAAAATGTAACGTTTTTTTGCATATGTATGAATGTATGTATGAATGAATGAATATAGCAGTTTCTATCATATATTTATTTATAATTGTTGATGTGTTTGTTCCAATTTTGTTTGTGTTTCACTCGCGTTTTTTTTACTACGTATTTGCATTTACATAACCATATTTTGTCAAATGACATAATAAATTATAAAACTATTGAAATTATTTGAATTCATACGTGTAAAAGTTAAGTATATTTAACAATGCTTTCTAGCTTTTTCAGGTTAGACGTTTTACTGTACAATTCGGGAATATATTTGGACGAGTACACAGCTTGAAAAGTCATATTGGACGAGCCGTTAGGCGAGTGCAATATGACTTTTCAAGCTGTGTACGAGTCCAAATATATCCCGTATTGTACAGTAAAACGTCTAATAACCTTTTTATTCTACATCTAATAAATGAAGCATGACTTTTCAAGCGTTTAAAGACTATTCCATAAATATTCCATATTGTACGGTCCAATAATTTATTAAGTTCTACATTTCTTTTTTCATTTGGATCATTTTTACGGTCAACGGATTTTATCGTTGTAAAACAATGGTAAAGTGCATTTGCACTTAATCATCCAATATGAAAAAAATACGGACTTTTTTGGATCCGATACGGGAAAATATTGGACGGTCACGTGGTACAATTAAAGGACGCTAATTGGATGAATTTATTAGATGTAGAATAAAAACCCTTATTGGACCAGAAACTCCTCAGCTTATAGAATGGCCTTGTTTCATCTTTTTAATCTTAACACTGTTCGCACATAAATAATATCTATATAAGTATATGGGTTTGTTTTATCTTCCTTGATGAAATGTTATGAATATAGACAAAATATTGTATAATTTCAGAAAATGAATGCTAAAATAAAACCCTGCAAACTTTTCGTCAGTGCGTCTGTCACGGTTGACACTTCTGAACAATGATCCATGTCCAACTGTATTTTTCAAATTTCACAGAAAGATGCTCTCGCTGCTTCGTGCAACGATCAAGCACGAATCTAATTTGAACCTTAGCCACTCTTTAATTAAACAATAATCTGGGTTTAGGGGTTGAGTCCACCATGTAATGCAAATGTTGGCGAAAGGAAAACAATCGTGAAATGCTCGTGATTACCACCGTATTCAGCATGTTACAGAAGTACATCTATAGGTAAAGCAAATCACCGTAGTTGAGAATACGTGTTTCAGTGTAGGAAAGAGTTTCAGTTCGTGATATATCTTTCTTTTTCTGATTTTTGTTCATTTATTTTCCGGCTGTGCCATCTGAAAGAAGTAAACACTTAATTTTGTAACAAAACAAACAAAAAGTGGTTCACAGTACTGTTTTATGCAAAAACAATCCTACCAAACAAAATTTTGTAATTATAATGTTTTTTTCAACAAAAAAACTTTTATTGCAACTCATCATTTGCATAATTAAAACGATGACTGAGTTTGAAATTATAATTAGACTATTCATAATTGCATGCCATCCATTTATTTCTGCTTTATTCGTCATCCTACTCCATCATAACAAAGGGTAGCTAACTTTTACTTTAGCTTTGAGATTCGTGTATCCCGATTGTCTCTCTTTGTCATTCTGTGTGTAGGTTGCATCATCGATACCCAAATACCCCCACTTGCATGTAACAGAAAGTTCCAATTACTGCAATTCATTTATCAAAAATATCAAGCTACCAGCACCATTACATGAGGTTGTCAGGACTGTTTGGATATAATACAATCTCTACTCAAACTGAAACTATGCTTTTTAATTGTATGCAAAGATCTCTGAGAATGTATCCTGCATCTGGCCCGGAAGGGTAGCCGCATTACGTAAGTAGTTAACCTTTGCCATTTCATTCTAGAATTTAAAAAAACAATATCAGTAATAACAGACAGATGAAGGGAACAAATACTGACAAAACAATTAAACTAGGATATTATCCACATTGGAACCGCTTCTGGTTAAAATTCCGTAAAACTTTAAGGGTCGTGCTATGGTGGAAGTACTAGTAGTATGTGTCTTCAAGTTGGTTCTTTTCCGAATTGTATGATTTAAGTGCTTGACCCAACAATAAATTGAGATTTTGATGAAATTCTATAGCGATAGTCTATGCGGTTTGTATTAGTGGTCTATAGCCTAAATAACAGCGTTTTCTGATTGTGTCCCTTTGTTAATAGTTTATTAATTCCCTTGAACAAACAAATACTCCGAAAACGTGTTTTTAATTGTTATTTTTCTATAAATTTTGTTTATAAACAGCTATTGCAAGATAAAAGTATAAATTAAATAAATATACTGTATTTATTTATTATAGAAATAGAATGAATTTAACAAAAGAAAATTTAATATTTATGAAAATTGCTATAGAAATAATGTATGACATTGTATAACCCGGTCTGTTGACTTCCAGTACAACATATCGTTTATATACGCGCTATCTAACATAACAATTCCGGAGCGTGTGTCCCGGTTGACACGTCTGAACATTGATCGCTGCATTTCGGCTGATCTGTCCAGAGTAGATGTCCCTTACACGTTTCACAGACAGGAGCTCTCGCTGCTTCGCGCACGATCGAGCACCAATCTAAATTGGCCCTCAGCCGCTGTCATGAGATGGCTGTGTGCGCCGTAGGGTTTACACTTGTTTCTGCCTTGCTTCTCGTAGTACTGACAGTACGTTCTAAATTGGGAAGTTGGGGGTAACTCAATGGTTTATGACGCTCCTGTACGGCACTGCAATGTGTGCAGTCTGCCATTCTTTTGAGGCAATAAAAAATAACGTTTTTTTTTTCTTGGTAATTTTGTTAATAAACCACAACATCAAAAATCACAAATGGCACTAACAAGATAAAAAACAACAACTCAACAACAACTCAGTCTGATAGTCGCATTTCATCAATATTCATGATAATTTAACGATTAGCAGAAAGAATTATTACAGTACTGTGCTCCGTATGGACAAACTTCAATTTTTAACACCGTTAATTATAGTCATTTGGTTCATTGTGGATATTGCCGGTCTGAGTGTCATATTTTCACAGCCTAATACTCGCATACCATTCAAAGAAGCCATCTTATTGTTTTATTAGACTGCAAAGCTTTTTCGAAACAGAACATCATTTCTATTTCATGTTGCTCATTTTACTTCGAACGGCACGTTTCCCCGCAAAGAGCCTCAAATTTTAACATGCGACGTCATTATTACACATGCATGACGTCACTACTATTCTTACGAATGACGGTATTGAAGGAAAAGAGGCCCTGCTATTTAACGCTGAACAAATAAATCCGTCAAAAAATCATCGCCTGAATTTTATACTTCTGAGCTAAATATGCAAGAAAAAACACGCTGCATGTTGTTTAAATGTAATACGGCATCTTTTTGCATGGCGACGTTTTGCTGTTGCTTTTGTTCATGTGAACATATGTTGTTTTGTTTTTTTTTTACACATTTGTTGTTGTTTTTTGTTATGTTTTCGCGTGGCGGTTTTCTATTGTTTCGTCAATATCTTTATTTGTTGTTCGTTTGCTTGTTTTTGTTGTTGTTGTTTTTTCATTTCTTCGTGAAATACACAGAAACGAACGTGATGATATTAACCTGCCAACATTAAAGCCCTCTGTCGAGCTACGCCTTTAAAGGTATGCTTATACAATTATATTAATTTTTTAAGAAAACAAAATTTGGCGATTTAATCATTTTGCGAAATTTCATCTCGTTGACTCGTTAGAAATGTCAATCAGATCCAAGAGAAGTAGTTACAGTTTATCTTCGATTTAGCTCCTCTTAGGCTGTCTCCCCTTGAATCAAATAGCGACGAACGTATTATATTAAGTTGTCTGCTTATAAGTGTCAGGGGCGTAGTCAGCTTTTTACAAGTTGTAGGCATATTTAAGGGGTTCCTAGTGGCGGTTGCCACTTGATAAGGGGGTCTTGGGTGCAACCCCCCCCCCCCCCAAACCTCCAAAAGAATCAGGAAACAAGTCGAGATTAAATGTAGCAAACTGCAAATAAAGCGTGACAACTCAGAGAACTGGGACTTGGGTCTGCATTTATATCTGGCAAAGAAAAAAATCATTTTCCCCAGAAGCGAAAGACATATTTGATTCTACAAAAACGGCTTGAACCTGCTACCATACCGCCCCGTTCTTTTTTTATTGTATGTTTGAAAACGTCATTTTCCTGTCCAACTTGTAGGCCCGGGCCTACATGGCCTAATAGCAGCTACGCCACTGAGTGTAATGTACTCTTTCTCACTATTATTTCATTGCGTTTGCACCTCTTAAGCCGAATAAAAGACACCCATGTCGCTCTCTTGTGTGTTATTTGTACGAACATAGTCTTCTCGTTCTCAGCCAAGGTAGGCGCCCTAGATTTTTATGGCGGACATTGTTATCTGCAGACGACAAAGCCAGATGTTCCGTAATTTCAATTTTCTGAAGAGATCTTTCTGAGAGTTCTTTCTGGAGCAAAATGACAGAAAAGATAAGCCGATCTCCTCTACGAGTTGTCGTTCCTTAAAGCCTCTTCAAGCGATTTTTAAGGAGCAAAAAAAAAACTCCGGAAAGAGATTGAAGATAAGCTAGTTATTTTTACTCAGATGTAAGTAACTAGGGCCTAACTCAGTTATACGCATTATTCTTGAGCAAATTACTGGTTTAAAATAAATATATACTGGAACCTCTCTATTAAGTCCACCTGGGACTGGATAAAGTGGTCTTAAAACTGGTGTTAAATTTTGAGTAGAAACTCGTGCAAAACTGTTAAAAAACATTGAAATAGTGGTCTTATTATCAGGTGGTCTTAATTTCGAGGTGATCTTTGTGAGGGGTTGAAGTTTTTCGAGAAATCTGTTCACTTGGTACCAGTCTCGAACACTCTTAGTTTTTACGCGTATGATCTATACTTTATACTTAATTGTGTTGAAAGGACATTTCCGAATCACTAATGTCTGCAATCTAATCCAGGGCTTTAAACATAGGATAAAAGTCAAATATGTTGTCCGGCAATTTATTATAAACTTATTGACAGAACAACCAATTCAAGCACAATTCGAGATAAGCGAAGATAAAGCTCTGGGTGAACATTTTGTATCCCATATATCATGTACATTTATTTGATTAATATCTAGTTTTATCGGAAAATTTTCGTTTGTTTTGCATTAACGTAGGCAGCTCTGTTTTCATACGTTCATTCACTGTTGTCGTAGCAAATGTCAGTTTCTATTTCACAACAAGGCAGTCGGAACGACAGCAATATCCCCCGCCGCAGATGTGAATGTAGAAAAGGTTAAGTGGAAGGGTATGTCGTGTTCAGATAAGTTTCAGAGTATTGGCCTGCTCAAACACCACAGGCGGCCTTGACCTTGAGCCAGCCAGGTTGGAACATGGGTTCTGCACATCAGGTTCATGAACTAAACATTTCACTTAAGTTTCATGATATTCATTCCAAGGGTTCAGAAGATATGAACTGGACACGAAATGCATGGTTCAAACACCACTGGTGAACGTGACATTGAGCCGGCCATGTTGGAACATGGGTTCTGCACGTCGTCTTGATGGGGAGAACATTTGACTAAAGTTTCATGAAATTCCTTCTAGGGTTTGAAAAGTTATGGACCGGACAAGAAATGTGCGCGCACGGAATGACGGACGGGCAGACGCTGTGCGGTGGGGGATAAAAAGTCGATATACAGTATAAACAAGTGGGCAGATGTGCTCTTAACCTTCGACCAGATCATTCGCCTACATCGTCACTCGTCAGTCCTGTTGGTTTTACTCATGATGACTTTTCTGCGAGTCGAATGTCATTAAGTCAGCTGGTCCAACGAAGGCATAGATTTTGTCTTCACGAGTTACCTTCTTGAAATAAAGATAAGATTATTTATATTATGCATGCCAAACGTTTATGTTCTACGACTTTATAGTGATTGAAATTATATTGTGTCCACTGGAATTGCAGTATTTTTCGAACTGTTGGAAAATTTATTTCTATACAAATCAGTTTTTAAGTATCATTGAATGATTTATCCAGTAAGTGATCATAAATAAGTTACTAAATATAATTTTAACCACTAAATTGGTAAGTGTTTAAGACTAATGAGCATTAATCTATCGCGCTAGACTACTTTAATTTTGTAAATGCTCCTTAATAAACACTACCCTAAACTTAAAGTTTCAAAATCTGTATACATGCCTAATTTGAACAGGAAATATCAAATAAAAAAGATAGTTTGAAAACCCGTTTTTGTGGCCTAAAATCACGTTCAAAACTGCGCAGGTTCGGTGGGCCGATTGGCCGTACAGCTGTTCAACAGATCACGCAATATTATTTTGTACTTTTATCATGAGTCAAAATGTTTGGGTTCAGTAGGGCAAGTAAGAGCATTAGTGAACGATAAACCTACAGTAGAGTTACCTTATAACCTAGTAGTGGTTTTCTCGTGTGAAGAACTGAAGTTAGTATATTATTTAAATGTTGGAAGTCTTTGTTGGTTTGATCAATTGGAGGACAGTAGACTCTTTCTCCGTCGTCATCAGAAAATACAGACAAGCGCAGTGAAACAGTCAAGGAGGAGAGTAGTTTCCTAGTCTATTGCCGCCGATCTCGATCTGCATCGGGAATGTCCGGTTAATTTCCGAGGAGTGTCAAAAGTAACTGTCCGCCTAACAGTGTCACACCAACTGGGGCCCTATCGTCGGAAACTTGATTCGCTGACGGAAATGTACTGTTCTTTCTTAATTTTTGCTATATACCTTAGTATTTGTAAATGTTTGCTATATACATTATCATAATGTATTTGTAAATAATTAAAAAGAAAGTTTTAGAAGAGATACAATGTCAAATAAACATCTAAACTCGTTATATGTACAGGCGCTGATTTATCTTCTTTACGGAAATAAGTGACGTCGAAGCGAAGGAAGTCATCAGTGGTATTTCTCCTTGTTTCATTTTGCGTGCCGGTGTGAGGTTTCCAGGCGAAACCACCCTGGCTAACCTGGTACGCTTCGCGGACGGCACTACGCCGCGATCACGGCATATGCAACGCTTTTAACCGGCATAACCGGTGTCAATGTAGGAATTTTTGTGGGGTAAGGTTGGAAAATCGCCGAATTTTTGGTTAGATATTTAAATAATACTCAACCCAATAGGCCTATACGGCTGTCAGATCATGGCTATTTATGATTCTAGTCTTCTCTGTGTCCAGAATACAGTAGTTTGCTCAATCATTCGTGAAAATGGACCTCTCTGTGCTGCAAAAGTTGTAAATTTCCTGTTCAAATGTAATTTTCTTGAGCTAAACTGAAGTCTAGTGAAAAATTATGACTGCATAAAAAATGTCTGTATTGGACGACACTGCAGTGTAAAATTTGTGTGTGTTTTTTTTTTATCTATAATTTACTTATTTTTTTTTACCAAAAATAAATGAGAGGCCACGCGCCGTGCACCGGCACTTGATTTTTGCTACGCTGCGTATCACGGCATTTTATTCGATGCTGGTATAAAACTATACTTTGGTTGTCAAAATCTTTTACTGTTTCTTCACATTTAATTGAGCCGTAGTCTGTTGTGTTGGTGTACATTGCTAAAAAGATTTTGATGTACTTAAAAATTCTTCCATCAACAAGCAGGAGCTTATCCGGAGGGTTTTCTTTGGGGTTGCCCAAGCCCCTTTTTGACGCATCAGTATTTCGTTTTAATGATGATTATGGCCAGAAAGTTGGAATTATAACATAACTGCCCTGTGATTGACCCAAACGAACTGTTTTTGTGGAAATCTTTGATTCGACCAACTTTTTTTTTGTGGAAATCTTTGATTCAACCATGAACAAAGCTAGCAGAGTATTTCACGGTATACCCGAGTCCGTAACCGATGAAAACCCCAATCAATAATTTGTGAAACATAGATTTATCTGACGTTGATTGTTTCAATAAAAGTTAAATTGAATATAAAAATCTACACCTTGTTAAGAAGCAGTAGGGTGTGGGTGGGGCAAATCAACATAAATCATTGTTTCAAACTTTGTCTATTTCATGTAAAATGTAATATATTAATATATTAAAGGCCAGGTACACATAAATAAGAAAAAAAATATTATAACTTCAGAAGTAGTCAAGATCATTCATTTAAATGGCAATACGAAAATTATACACGGTTTTTATTTTCACCAATGGTCTACGGTAGGTGTTTGTTATTAAAATAGAGAAAACTTAATATTTCAAAACTCATAAAGTAAAAGGAACAAGATACAGTGATGACAATGTCATGCAGTGATTGTTACGTATATCAGGGCTATTCAGACCAGTCGCCATTTCAGCCAATCAAGTGCTTGAGATTGAGACTGGTCTCCAGATTTAGTTTTATGAAAAGAGAATTTATGAACGCTTCTTCTGTGATGCCCTTCACCAGCGATTTCAATAACGTACAATTTGACAAAAAGAAAAATTATACATGCAAATTTATGCGTCCGTTAAAGGACCCATATCATCGGTGGATCTAATTACATAGATCTTGGTTAACCTACACCGGAAGAAAACAATCAACAAGTGATTAAACATGCAAAACATATCATACAGGAAACTCTTTCATAAAATCTAGCACAGAAAAAACTTAGGTCGGCTTTGGTCGTTTTATGAATATAACAACATGTTCATGAATATCACAACGTGCACATGAAAATACATTTAACACTAAGTTTTCATTTTATAGTATATTGTAAATCAGTCGTGATAAGATAAATTTGAAGAAAACAAGAGATTCAACAATATCCTTTTTATCTCAGCAGACGTATGAAGTGTATAATTATGTACGCTAATATACTTGTGTGGTACTCAAACTGTGCTACTTGAAACGTTTGGTTAACATAGATGACTTTAGCTTTACAAGTTTTCTTGTATCTGGTGCACTTTATGCCCCTAAAACGTAAATTCTTAGCCAACCTACAGTGATCTAGCTGATGTCATGCATAGGGTTTGTACAGTCCATTGTAGACGCCCGATCGACAAAGCTGTCATTGAAGGACACATAAGTTGGACAGTACACTTAACAACTTTTCTAAGTATACCCTATTTTCCTTCCGATATTTTTCATATTTGTAGGAATATTTGAACGAAAATGTGACTTTTATTCATAGTTATACTAGAATCAGTTTCAAAAAAGACGCCACACACAATATAAGAAAATGAGAACTCAACGTTTACAGCCTTGGAAAGGTCAGCGGAAAAAAAAATTTGCCACTGGCGGTTTAAACCAGAAGACTGGTTTGACTGTATTCCCTGAGTTTCTTCGAAGACCTGTTTTACTGTATTCCCTGAGTTGTCATTGAAAACTATTTCGACTGTATTCCATAAGAGGTCTTTGAAGACTGGTTTTACTGTATTCCCCGTATGGTCTTTAAAGACTGGTTTGAATGTATTCCCTGATAGTCTTCGAAGACTTGTATTGCTGTATTCCCTGAGTTGTCTTTGAAAACTGCTTCGACTGTATTCCATTATAGTTCTTTAAAGACTGGGTTGACTGTATTCCCTGTAAGACTTGATTTACTGTATTCCCTTAGTTGTCTTTGAAATCTGCTTCGACTGTATTCCATGAGAGGTCTTTCAAGACTGGTTTGACTGTATTCCCTGTTTGGTCTTTAAAGACTGGTTTGACTGTATTCCCTGAGTGTCTTCGAAGACTTGTTTTACTGTATTCCCTGAGTTGTATTTGAAAACTGCTTCGACTGTATTCCATGATAGGTCTTTAAAGACTGGTTTGACTGTATTCTCTGTTTGATCTTTAAAGACTGGTTTGACTGTATTCCCTGAGTGTCTTCGAAGACTTGTTTTACTCTATTCCCTGAGTAATCTTTGAAACTGTTTCGACTGTATTCCATGATAGGTCTTTAAAGACTGGTTTGACTGTATTCCCTGTTTGATCTTTAAAGACTTGTTTGACTGTATTCCCTGTTTGGTCTTTAAAGACTGGTTTGACTGTATTCCCTGAGTGGTCTTTGAAGACTGGTTTGACTGTATTCCCTGAGTGGTCTTTGAAGACTGGTTTGACTGTATTCCCTGTATGATCTTTAAAGACTGGTTTGACTGTATTCCCTGAGTGGTCTTTGAAGACTGGTTTGACTGTATTCCCTGTATGATCTTTAAAGACTGGTTTGACTGTATTCCCTGAGTGGTCTTTGAAGACTGGTTTGACTGTATTCCCTGTATGATCTTTAAAGACTGGTTTGACTGTATTCCCTGTATGATCTTTAAAGACTGGTTTGACTGTATTCCCTGTTTGGTCTTTAAAGACTGGTTTGACTGTATTCCCTGAGTGTCTTCGAAGACTGGTTTGACTGTATTCCCTGAGTAATCTTTGAAAACTGCTTCGACTGTATTCCATGATAGGTCTTTGAAGACTGGTTTGACTGTATTCCCTGCATCGTCTTTGAAGACTGCTTTGTTTTCTTTCTCTAAAGACAGTAATAAAATGTCTTGACTTTGATTTCGCTAAATATTTAGCAAAACCACCAATTCAATTTAAAATGCATGGATGAAAAGGATTTGCTGTTGCCATGGGGATACATTTCTATAATTTCCTTAAGGATGAAACAATCCCAAACAGAAGTTAAAATTGGCTATCATCCATAAAGACATTTGCAACAGACATGTTTTTTGTGGTTAAACGCCCACTTATTTTAAAACAGGATGAGTTTTAACTTCGTACACGGAACATAAACAATGTTTTTTTATAAACTGAATAAAAAAACTTTCCCATTTCTATTCAGACAAGGTGTTTGAAGGTGCTTTTTCATTCTTGCATGTTAGTGTATTTAAACAATTTGGACGTTTGTAAATAAAACAAAAACAGAGAGCATTTATTAATTTCAAAGAAGTCTGGCTATTTCCTCTCTAAAAACGATGACGAGGTCCGATTTTGAGAAGTGATTGACTGTCATGCAATTAAAAAAAATAGTATGAACCTTCCTTTCTTAAATCCAACCGATTTTTTTATAACTTGAATTTGACGATAGTAGACAATGCTTACTGAACACTTTTCAATTAATATGTTGGAGTTCAACTTCCTCTAATTTCTGCAATGACTGGCATCAAAAACGCAAATGGAACTTGCGGACCGTGATGATTTCTTTCAGTGTTCAGTATAATATCATTGATTTTATTACAAAAACTGTTGCTCTTCATTTTAATTGTCTCTCAGCGTTGTCTCTCTTTCAAGTTGTCGGTCTGTCGATTGTTCAGTTAGTGCTTCGACTGTTAAGCCTGTCGGTCAGTGTGTGTGTGTGTGGGGGGGGGGGGGGCGAATTGTTGACTACCCGCCCGGTTTCAGTATTGTCGGCTAGATTTTCGTCGATTGGGTTGTGTGTTCGATCACACAACAATGCGCTTGAAATCAGACTTCCTTATCATTTCAATATTGTTTTGACTACAAAGGTATTTTAATATACTGCTCAAAAACTTGACAAGGGCCACTTGTGCAGTCTGTAAGTTTTCCCCGCTTAGATAATTTTACACTCGTGTTTCAGTTCAATAATTCAATTCAGATCACTAGTTCATTGGTTTTATAAAAAAAATCAACACAGTGTAAAAAAGTACTGTATATCTACCATAAACTTTTTAAAATGTTAACCTAACAATAATAATTACAGACTACAAAAGTGGCCTTTATCAAATGTTGACAAGTATAGTTCACATGACTGCAGAAATTGCTAAACTAAATAATGTTACATCGATCCGACACTTTTCTTTGAATTTAAATGTATTACAAATAAGAGTATCTTAATATGAATAAAAGCGTTTTGTTTCGCATGTTTACACTGGATGTTTGGTTTACCCCGCATGACTCCATTGCCTGGATGTTTGTTCTACATTAAAAAATTGCCCATAAAATTTTCGTCACAATAGCTTTTATGTAATTTTTTAACGTCAAAAGAAAACTACGTCTTCAAAGTCCTGAAAACCGGTTGTCCAAGGAGAAACGCTGAACGCTAGTTTCGTATTTGAGCGGAGTCGCTATTTTCGTGTTTTGCACAGTAAACTCCACATGTTCTTGCCGACAACGTATGCTCTCTCACTGTAAAATCGTATACTTTTTCTATACTATTTACTATAACTGATTATGGATAAGTAGATAGACACGTGATACTCATATAGACACGTGATACTCAGTGTATACAGCCAAGAATGCTTTTATGTAAGGTGTGGGCAAAGTAACTTTTTTCAGTGACCAATACACGTCGATATCACATTTGTAAAAAAGTTTTGCTATAAACCGTATTTTAGATTCTTTGTCTGTCACATGATTGTTAAGTTATTGACAATGTACTATAAATAGTTTGCTGTTTTGTTTCGCAAGATTGCATATGACGGCAGATGACAGAGAAATGGCCGCCATAAATCAAAAGTACAAACAATATTCCAGCAATGGTTTCTTCTTTAATTTGCCAATAACGTATAAGTTTTCTTCTTCAAAATACGCATTCCATAGGCTGCTCGCTAAACAGCTGTATTTTATATGAATAAAGAATGCTTTTACAAAGGTTTTGCATTCAACGCACGATTTGTATAAAATGCAATTCTTTAAAATGGCTTTTATCCATTTTATTGAAAGGGACACAAACATGCTCAAAGGAGTTTTTCTTCTAAAGTCTTTTTAATAAAAAAATATAAACCATATTACAAACACTATTAAGGATAACATGTTGCATGTTGTGAACATCACATAGCTCAAAAGATAAATAGAATAAATTTTTCAGGTAGAATTTGCATCTGTGTCTTACTATTATAGTGATCCTGCATCAATGCACACTACTTATCATATTAGCAAGAAGCAGATAAATATATTCAACTACACTATGTTGTTGAAATAATACTGAAATGAATAGTCAACTTTAAGATTTTCGAGAAATTCAATCTTCATGTCTACTTTCGGTTTCAAGGTCAAAACATTGTGATTGACATTTAAACGCAAGTGTCAGCGAAGTAGATTTGGATGCTTAAGTTTGATGAAAGAATGTTTTATTTACATTGCACAAATATACACTAAACGGAAAAAGAGTTTGAATTGCTGTTTGAAACGTCTGGAAATACGATACCGATATCACCTAAACACCTATGTACAATATGTTAAATAATATACTAATAAATTACCCTTATACCGGAAGCAGCTGTTAGGCGAGTCATATTGAAGCTTAGTTGTGCCTTGGACTCCAGGTTTAGGTTTTAGTATTGTTCAAGAATTTCATTGTTCAGAGAAACGGATTTTCTTTTTGTATTATTATTTGTTAAGTAACAATAGCTTTAACTACATTGATCAGCGTGAAAATGTCAAAGAACGAGAGATGATTGCGGAATTGGAGAATCCTCTGTATCTTGCACTCCTAAAATGACGTGTACTCTTCTGGAGGTGTCGCTAGTACAGTCTTCCGGTAGCGACAATAAATACATCTAAATACACACAACCAGGCTGGGTGGCTTCTTCGGTGACTCTCCGCGATAAGGATCCCGACTCCGGGAGGTCCAGAGCACACTGTTATTAGTGACTTGTAAGTGGCGGTCAACGGCCTTCTCTGCCAGAACTGTTCCAGGCCTAATTCTGTTAACTATACTAGTAATCGGACGACTGCACTGTCTTGTCTGGATTGCCCTGTACCTAGTCCAGCCCGTCCGGCCGTTATAATTGACACCGTCTATCGACTTCTACAGTTACTGAATGAAGTTTCGTAAAGAAGGCACAAAATTTAATGATATTTTCGCGAGGGCTTCAATTCGAGCATTTGATAACATAGGATATTCAAACTTTGATTTCGCTGTGGTTTGATTTCGCACATCCCCTGGCTCAAAACATGCAAACATTAAACCTACGCGAAATATAATGATACTACAATAACAAAAGAAACTTTCACATTATCATAAACGAAAATAACCAGAGAGATAAGTCAACTTATACCCATAATCATCAAATTAGACCAATGTTAAACCCTACTCCAACCGACCGTCTAACCCAAATATTTAGCTTTGTTATTCCTAGTTCGAATTATTTTAAAATATAGTTTACCCTCGATAATTCGAAAGTCACGTGACAGACGTGTAAAAAAACTTAGTATCGTTCACTGGAAACATACTAGTACTTAATTCGCCTATATCTGCTATAAAATCATTATCGGTTACAAACGAAGTATTACGTGACTGTTAACTAAGAGCCATAATCAGTTAGGAATGAGGAACAGAATAGACGATTTATGTATTTGTACCAGAATAAACAAAACTTACAATTGGTGGGTTGCGGATAAACCATGTCATTATCCTCACGCGGTCGGATTGCCTAACTATATAGTGTGGGTAGCATTAGTGCAAACACACATAAGTTAATATATTTGTATCAATTATCTATACCAGGCATAGGAAGGGGTGGTTAAAGATCAAAAACCGAGAATGGAGACCAGTCTCAAATCTCATTGCTTTTATCTTGGGGCTTGTTGAGGCTAGTTTGAATGTGTTATGTTGAGAATTGGCGACGCTTTAATATAAAGAGCCTTACTTTAATGAACATAAGTGATAATTAGAAATTGTATGCAAGTGTATGTTTAATGGAAATCTTCACTGCTTATGTTAATGATAACATCATTTGTTTACGGAGTGTTATTTCATATCTCTGACGTGTTTCGTCACTTGCATGTATGTATCAACTTTATTAATTGTAATTAAATAAACTAGACGTGGGGGTCTTCGAAATACAAAACATGCATGAATGAAAAGTCGTTTCTGAAACCAATTAGTATACCGCACTTTGTTATTATTACATGGGGGACTAGATAAGCAATTTGTCGATAATTCAATAAAATATTTAAATACTCTGGGAAAATTTGTTAAAATTCATAAATTAAATTTAACATCAACTCGCATGGATAGTTCAAAACTATGTTCTAAGCGCCTGAGATGATATAGATCGATAATGTATTACAAACGTAAGGTCACCATAATATAGTATGAACAGTGCCAAGTGGATAGCTGTTTTACTTATCGTCAAGCAAGAAGTCAGAAGTCGAAAGTTTGAAGCCCGAAACAGTCTCTGAGTTTCTGAAATTTCCCCGCAACAACAGTACAGTTGCAACCCCTGGAAGAGGATTATCAGTGCTTAACACCGGGCACGTTCAATAAACATGCATTCTATTCCGACTAGGTATACATACAGTCGAAATTATTGCACGCTGCTTGATATTATCCACGACCAAAAATAGGAGCATAGACTTTACACTTTGAAAAAGTATTTTCCGTTATCGCGAGTAAATAAATTTGTTATCAATTAATTACGCGGGGACTAATCTTCGTGTTTAAGCCGAACATGATATATTCGCGCAGCCATACGTTCGCGCAATTTTTTTTTACGACTTAATATAACATGGTGTAATTTCGCTGGGTTTAAATTCGCGCATTTGCCATAGAGCGTAATGCGCGAAATTTAAACCCGTGCGAAATATAATGATGTTATAGAATAAGGATGCAGGTTAAGACATTTTCAACAAATTTCCAGCCACTTAATGTAGTGATATATGAACATGCCGCTTTTAAAATGCTTCTTTATATCGGATGAAATTTCTTCTAATGAAATATCCAATGCCATGGCAACGGACGCTGACAATTAGCAGCCGATCCATTCATAATGCGTCACTAAATAGGTTTGTAACGTTGAACTGGTCAAATCCGTTTTCTTTTGATACACATGCAAGTATAATAGTTCCTCTTAGACAATTCATGATCACATATAACAAAAGCGCCGATGGACAGTTCAGTGGATAGCGCTTGCCTCCCATTACAGTGACTGCGAGTTCGATCTCGTGATACTACAACTAATTAATAATATTTAAAAACAGTCTTTCGGATGAGACTTTTAACCAAATATGTCCACTGTTGTGGTGCCACACAGTGCACTCAAGTAGAACCAGGGATGATTCTCTGGAATTGATAAGTCTTCTGACTCTTGCATTGTTCTTCAAAAACATAAAATGACTGCAGGCAACACTCTTCCTGAGACGTTGCTTGCACAGTCTTTGCCGTTCATGACTGACGACAAATTAAAATATATACAAATGGTTAACGATAACAATGTTTCGTGGAGCCTCTGCGTTCCTGGACAGGCATGCGTGCACTTGGTTACGTTACTAATACTATAAGTGATCTTTTGGATTTATTACAGCGTTATTCATTTTAATGCAGGATTCTAATTAAACCCTGAATGGTTTGTCAAAATAATAATCTCAAAATATAACAAAGAGAAAAAGATTCAGTCTACTGCGTAATGTACTTCCGCTTCGCTTTAGCGTGAGACTTTGACCTGCTTGTCGAGGGTAAAAAGATCAATTAGCAGGATACGTGATAAATGCCTCATTAAACGTCTTCACTATCAAATGATTATACACGATTCAGCTGTTTTGGCGATATCGTAAGATAAAAGAAGTTGCGTATTGAAAATGATACAGGTAACGAACAATACATCGATTGGATATGGAAATATCGAACCACACTATTTGTATACCTAATGTCAACTTAGGTCGTCAATCTTTTGTTCTGCGACTACTGTTAAGCGTCTTATTCCCGGCCGACTTATTTGAATACATTTTACCGCAGCGTATCCGATTTGTCACCTAGCAAACTTCCGATCGCAGCGACTCATTTCCCTTATTACTTATATTTAAAGTGTCATTTGCCCTTGAACTTTTAAAAAAATATTTTATTGTAAATGCAAAGCCATTGACATTTAATCTTATCTTAATCTAATGCTACACGGGATATGGCTGTCGGTGAACAGTGTAGATCCTGATCAGCCGCAATATATCCGTGTCATCTGATCAGGACATACACTGTTCACTTTAAGATTCACTGGGTTATTTATGATTAAGAGAGAACCAGGTATACTGGTCAGACAGCACGGATGTGCTGGCTGATACGGATCTAAACTGGTCGCAAACGCGATAAAACCCTGGCGTTCCCCATTTATTGATAATAATTATCACTATGTACTGTCGATAAACCCTAACATTTTCTGATGAGGGCACAAAATCTTCAACACCATGAAAAGGGAACAAAATCTTCAACACTTTATCACTTCAAAGAATTATTTATTTAACATTTTATATCAATGAAAAACTGGATGCATTATATGCATAAAAAGACAAAATCAAGTGTTATTACTATTAACTAATGATCATGTAGTAAACATGAAAGTCTCAACAAAAATCCATTTAAAATACTGAAAATCTTAAAGCAGTCAATTCAAAAGTTTGATTCGTTGGACACATGTATTTTTGTACATTTATGCACAGACAACGTGGAAATACACTTACATGTATATTTAAAATAAACTAAACTAAATAAAAAAATTCTTATTGTTAATTTACCCATGGATACGACTTTTATCGAATTGGTCACCAGTGTAGATCCAGAGCAGTTGAAACATTCCTGGCATCTGATCTGAATCTACATCAGTAATAACCTAATAAACCTAAAAGCTGTACGTGTAGATCCTAATCAGACGGAAAGGAATTGCTGGTTAATCTGTATCTCTACACTGACTGTCCATCTGAGAAAGGTCATATTCCATAGAGTAAAGATTTAAAACAAACGAAGATTGTTTATGTAACATTTTTGTCACGATTGCTGGTAATGAATTCTAAATCTTCTGAATCAAAATTCTATGAGCAGGCCACTTTAGCCGAATGTTGTGAAATTGGCAAAGATTGACATAAAACTTGATGTCACACCAGATGCATTACCCTACAGCAAAATTTCACAGGTTATAACAACCACATCTTAACCTTTAAACTTATGTTCACTTCTTGGTCATATCCTCCTTGCATGTATATTAACCCTTTCTCCATATACATATATATGCATTTTACCACGTGTGTGAACAGTGTTGATGCAGATCAGCTGGCACATCTGACTGGTATATGCCAGCTTATATAGGATCTTCCTGTTCCTCCATGCCATAAAAGTAATTTATATGTAGAAAAGGGTTAACATGTATACCAACAAGGTAAAATGGTAAGAACTATGTTTGATAGCTATTTCAATCAAAAGATTTAGATCTATCAACTGATTGCTTATTCTCAATGTTCTCAATCATTTCATCAACCAATAACAAATACTAGTATCAATAAATCATTAAATAATCTATCAAGCATAAATTAATAAACCAATCAATCAATCAATCAATTCATCCTTCAAACAACCAAAATACTGATTAAGATTGGTTAACTGAAGACAAATTTAACCAATCACAGGAGATCAAGGATTGAATTAAAATGAAAAAATACATCTGCCATGGAAACCTAAGATATAAATAACTGCATCAAAAGATTCATAGAAATATCTTAACAAGCAAACTCATGTTTCATGTTTAAAATGATATAAAGCTGAACAACTTATAAATGTTATCTTGAACATAAATAGGTAATCAATCTGCTTATGTGAATTGATTACCTATTTATTTTCACGATCTGTAAATACACTTCTAGATAAGGAAAAGTAAATTTGTTTTAAGTTAAATTCACATAAATGATTAATTTGCTTATTTAATTAAACTCCATGTTTGCTACATTCTTATTTATGAAACAGGACTGAAAAATACTTGTAATACTGAAATGCCGTAAGAGCTGTGGAGCAAACCATGGCCGGAGGGTCATAAAACTACATCAGAGACCAGTCTCAAATCTCAAGCATCTGATAGGATGAAATGGCGACTGGTCAGATGCTCGAGATTTGAGACTGGTCCCCAATCTCAGTTTTATGATCTTGGGCCCATGACACATTTCTACCATAAACTATTTATTGTATAAAGCTTACAACTATGTCAAATTCTGCAAATAAAAATCAATTTTACATCAAATTTTAACCACTTCAAGCAAAAATTTCATATCATCACAAATTATTAGCTCATGTGCTTTATGAAACTGAAAGTGAACAGTGACTTCTGTGCACAAGGTTATCAAACTGAGCATGGAAACCAATCTCAAATTTAAAGCATCTGATTGGCTAAAACGGCAACCAGTCGCCATTTCAGCCAATCAGATACTTGAGATTTGAGACTGGTTTCCAATCTCAGTTTGATAACCTCCAGACCAGAATGAAAGATGATGAGCAGTCTCCACTTCTAGTTGACCAGTTTCAGAGGCAGGTGGGGGTATGAACCCTTTACTCCATGGGATAAGGCTGTTATCCATGGGCAAACAGTGTAGACCCAGATCTACTGGCACATCTGTGCCATCTGATCAGGATGTGCACTATTCTCTTATAGTTCCTAACCAAGAAGTGATCAATGTAGATCCAGATCTGACAGCACACAGGAGTCAGCTGATCTGGATCTGTTCTGGCCGCACACATGATTAACCCTTTCCTCCATATATACACATTTTTACGCATGTGTGACCAGTGTAGATCCAGCACTCCAGATCTGCACTGGTTGCATTTTGGTCAGAAATAACCTAACAGATCAACAAGTGAACAGTTTAGATCCTAATCAAACGTCACGGATGTGCCAGCTGATCTGGATCTAAACTGTTCGCCCATGCAATAAAGTTGTGTCTATGTAGGAAAGGGTTAAATACTTATATAGTTATGAAGTAAAGGGTTAAACTGTTAACCAAGAACAACAACAAAACTGCAACTTGAACAATACACAACAAAATAGATAATGTAAATGTCACTACTTAAGAGAGCTATGTGCTTTAATTAATTGAAAAACAAAATGACTAATAGCAACGTATGGTGCACTGAACATGTCACCTCTGTCCTGAGGCCCTGTCTACACATTATTCACAAGGTGCGTATGACAACACTCTAGAATACATTTATGTTTTATGATTAATAATATGCAATAATAAATAATGATTTCTAGAGTACAAGGAACAAGGAAAAAATCTACAGTACTGTAATCTGAGGTTTACATCACAGTTATACACAATACATTTCTTAACACAATATTTGTTGTATATGTGATGCAAGATAAAATGAGGCTTACTGATTTCGAACTAAGAGTAGATGCAGATAAGACTACAGATGTAATCAGGGCAAAAATGATCAAGACTGTATTGACTGAAAAGTGAAAGCAAACAGTGTAGACCCTGGTTAGACTGCATGAATCCTCTGGTTACACGCTGCAAGACCCATTATGTGATGGTTCATCACATATTGTCAAGGACATAGTCATTCATTTACCACTATCATGGTTTATAAAATGAATGGTGGGCAGTGTAGACCCTGCTCATAGTACATCTATAAGCATACTGATCAGGGTCTACATTAGTCTCGTGTAACTTTATCTGGTCAAAATAGGTTGGAGTTTATCTTAATTTCAAAATCATTTTCTTAAAGGCAAACTAAGGTAACATAAGACCTATATCTAATAAATAAGGATACATGGACCTATATCTAATAAATAAGGTTACATGGACCTATATCTAAGACTAGACAGTTGAAAGACAATCAAACTATCAAATACTGCCTAAGATATACAACACAGCCCTTAAACCTTAATTCACACCTGATTTTTTTGTAATTGACAGGGAACAAGAATCATTATAGTGAGACTAGAGACCAGTCTACAATCCTAAGCAGCTGATTGGTTTAAATGGAGACAAGTACCCCCAAACTGACCAATCACAAATAAGTATGTTGAGACTGGTCTTCCAATCAAATAACTGATCTTTAGCAATTGCCAGTATCTTAACAAATCCAAAGGTTGTTTCTTCTTTAAAAAGTCTACAGTGTAAACAAAGATTAGTATCATGACAAGGGTCTACACAGGCCACAAAATTTCAAGGGCTGAAGGTTATAAAGCTAATTGATATTTGAGACTGGTTTCCATGCTCAGTTTTATAACCTTGGGTACACGGGTGAAAGAGAAAAGGATGTGAGTGACATTAAATATTCAACCCATGAAATGCATAGATGTCAAGCTCAATAAGATTATGGTCATTTACAAGTTGCTGTTGTTTTTTAATTAAACTTGAAAGTAAATATACTGTGACCAGAGTCTCAAATTAATCAATTTATAAAACAAGCATAACTTGAACTTTAAATCAATTCTGCAAAAGCATGGAATTTAAGTTGGCAGTTATGTGAACCAGTGAAACATCACAGATAATCGAGACTAAATATATGCAGTATTGATGGGTGTGAAACAACAGAGAAATAAATTAGACTATTATTACATGTATTATTGCA
This sequence comes from Corbicula japonica, assembly GCA_038501625.1. Taxonomy (NCBI): domain Eukaryota; kingdom Metazoa; phylum Mollusca; class Bivalvia; order Venerida; family Cyrenidae; genus Corbicula; species Corbicula japonica. Next base: position 97,354 of record JAZAYU010000109.1, on the reverse strand, counting down.
AACAGAAAGTTGCTAAGTATATGTTATAAAATGAGGCTTATTGTCTTTGTAGAAAAAGTGGATAAAATTGAAGCTTTACACGAACTTATTCAAGACTTATAATCTAACTTAATGGCAAACAGTGTAGACCCTAATCAGACTGCACTGCACTGATGAACTGGCTGATCTGGGTCTACAATTGTCATACAAGCTATAAGCCCCATTTTGTCATAGTGTGTTAAATCAAAATTATTTATAAATTCCAGTAGAATAATCTTTCCTTTCCTGACAATACAATAAATCAAAGGTCAAATGTTAACCCTTTCCTGTACAGACACATTTTAATTGCTAGTGCGAACAGTTTAGATCCAGATCAGCCGGCACATCCGTGCCGTCTGATCAGGATCTAAACTGTTCGCTTTTTTATTCATTAGGTTATTTCTGCCCTAAATACGACCAGTGCAGATCCTAATCAGACGGCACGGATGTGCCGGCTGATCTGGATCTACACTGGTCGCACATGCGTAAAAATGTGTATCTATACAGGAAAGGGTTAAACAAATATAATTCTGTAACCAGTGCCCTAACTCTTAGATGAGCCAAAAGTACCAAAGGTATAAAATGTACATTAAAACATGTCTGACTGTTTGCTTTTGAAACTAAGGCTCTTATTCTGTTGGTACATTATTGTACTGATTTTTTTGGTACATATGTACTGATTATGTTGAGTAACACCATTCACATTAGACCATCTTAATCCTTAATCCATTTAATCAGTGTAAAAAAATTCTTTGAACTTTTAATCCATTTAATCCTTGTAATAATTTCCCTTGAACTTGGACTATTCTTTCAATGGATTATAAGGAGGTCAATGACAAACAAACTAGCACACAGTGTCGACCCTGATCAGACAGAAAAACTGGGAAGACTAATCTTGGTCTATACCAGTTACACAATTTATAGGCAACTGTGTAGGATTTGGATTAATGAAATTTGTAAGTTATTTAATGAAGGCTAAAACACTACATTATCCCTTCAATTCAATATTCTTTAACTGCAAGAATTTAGGTTCTTTGCATCTAGCTTCACTCCAATACTTTATACTTTCACCTTTGAAACAGAATTGTGTTACCATCAGTATTATTAAAACAAATAATTTGAAGCCACAGACAAATATTTAATGTAGAATCACTAAAACTGTTAACCATTTCTAGGGCTAATGTCATATTAACCCTTTCCTCCATAGACACACCTTTATTGCATGGGCGAACCGTGTACATCCAGATCAACCGGCACATCTGTGCCTTCTATTTGATTTATTAGATTATTTCTGACCAAAATGCAACCAGTGCAGACCCTAATCAGTCGACATGAAAGTGCCGGCTGATCTTGATCTACACTCGTCGCACGTGCGTAAAAATGCATATATGGAGGAAATGGTTAACGCTTTACTCTATCGGATAACGCTTTTATCCCATGTGTGACCAGTATAGCTCCAGATCAGCCAGAACATTAGTGCTGTCTGATCAAGATCTTAACATTTTTGAGAAGTGCTTAACCGCAAGTTTTGACAAAAATTGAAATTTTTTACTTTATACAGAGAAACAATGTTGAGTTTTGTTCTTATCGTACATATACCTAGGTCAGTGCAATGCTTTAAGCCATTTAAGTTTAAAAATCAAATTTTATAATTCAAAAGATTATAAAATGATAATCCTGTGGAGTTTTGTCATATATAATATCAATAATCTATACTTATTTGCAGGCCTCCCATTGTTCATTTACCTGTTACCAGTATAAAATTGACATCCTATAAAGAAATACTTGGCTCCTTAAGTGTACCATATCATTTGAAGTTCAAAATAAACAGATAAATTAACCATACATTCTAATTTGTATTCAAATATCTTGTTTTAGACAGTTGTGTATTTACATATGCTTCAAAAATCCCAGATAAAGTGCACTAACCACAGAAAATCCTGCAAATCATACCTGATCAAATACTACATTCAAGTGTATCAATATTTGCAATCCATCAGTATTCTTTTAAAATCACATATCAAATACTTGGTATTTTATTTAATCACAGTAATGATGGAGCAATTTTCCAATTTCTTGTAATCTAACCCGTTTTGGTTCCCTTTCCAGCAACTTCATTATTCAGGACTTGCTTTAAAATTTAACCCTTTCTTCCATATATACTCCTTTTTAAGCGTATGCGACCAGTGTAGATTCAGATCAGCTGGCACATCTGTGCCGTCTGATCAGGATCTGCACTAGTCGCATTTTGGTCAGAGATAACCTAACAAATCAAAAAGTGAACAGTTTGGATCCTGATCGGACGGCACGGATGTGCTGGCTGATCTGGATCTAAACTGTTCGCCCTCGCAATTAAGGTGTGTCTATGGATGAAAGGGTTAATGCATTATTTATTCCCATATAATAGTATATTTTGCATTCAAGATTTAGAATAAAGTTTGCTAAAATAAACATTTAAACATTATTTGACCAAAATTATACATGGAGCTTTGGCAATAGACATTTATTTGTATTCAACCTCTCATAAATGTAAAAAACTCATTAACAGAAATGCAAAACACCAATCCCGGTCACCCAGCCTTAAGGTGATACAACATATTGTTAAGACCACTCTCCCATTGGTTGAAACAAACACCTGTCTCCAAATAGACCAATCAGAAGCATGACTTGTCTCTAATCTCACTTTTAGCCAGAGTGCAATATTAAAGCTGATATCAGAATCCCAGGGTGAAGAAATGCTGTGTGAAATTGTATTTATATTGTCTTTATTAATCCATTCATCCAAAGATACACCTTTACTGCATGGCGAATAGTTTAGATCCAGATCAGCTGGCACATCCGTGCCTTCTGATCAGGATCTAAACTGTTTGCTTTTTGATTTATTAGGTTATTTCTAACCAAATGCAACAAGTGCAACAGATGTGCCGGCTTATCAGGATCTACACTGGTTGCATGTGCGTAAAAATGGGTGTATATGGAGGAAAGCAGTGGCGTAGCTACTATAAGGCCATGTAGGGCCAGGCCTACAAGTTGGACAAGAAAATGACGATTTCAAAAGTCCCAAAAATACAGTAAAACTGAACGGGGTGGTATGGTTGCGGGTTCAATCCGTTTTTGTCGTATCAAGTAATATTGTCTTTGGCTTTGATTTGCATTCTGGGGAAAATGATTACTTTCGTTGCCAGATGTAAATGCAGGCCTACGTTCCAATTCTCTGTGTTGTCACGCTTTATTTGCATTTTGCTATATTTAATATCCACCTAATTACTGCTTTTTTGTGGGTTTTACACCCCAGACCCCCTTACCAGGAGGCAACCGCCACTAGAAACCCCTTGTATGTGCCTACAACTTGCAAAAAGCTTGCTACGCCCCTGGAAAGGGTTAAATTTTGCTATAATTCGCATGGACTAGATCATATCCCAGGGAGTAAATGGTTCAACAGAGACATTTATCCATAGAATCACAGTAACAACAAAAATCAGAGATGATTTACAACATATAAATTCTTGTGAAGCTAAACTGTTTTGTATTTGTAATTTTAAAAATTAATGCCCAGATAAAAAAATAATTGGTCCACATTCAGCACTAACCTTTTGACTATTACTACAAGAATACAAAATATATGAATTTTTGTGGCCTTTTGCTAATCCATTTTAACATTCTGTAGACCCCAAGGTCAGGGGATTTAAATTGTCTGCCACCAAAAAGTGGTTATCTAACCACTAATTACTGTATTCATGAAAAAGAATTAGTTCAGCTTACATGAAATCAGTAAAACCATGCATAGGAGAAAAATTATAAAACATTTTCTACAAGTGATAAACCATTTTCTCCATATATAAAACTTTATGGCCTGGGCGAACAGTGTAGATCCAGATCATCCAGCATAATCTGATCAGGATCTGTACAGTTTGCTTTTTGATTTATCAGGTTATTTCTGACCAAACAGCAAACAATGGAGATCCTGATCAAACAAATTAAATGTTCCAACTGATCCGGATCTAAACTGGTAGCACCTGCCATAAAATGTATATACATGTATATGGATTAAGTGGTTATAGGTTTAATCCCCACAAACTTGTTAACTCGTAAACTAACTGCTCATAGTAAACAATGTAGACCCTGGTCAGACTGTGCTGATGTGCAAGCTGATCTGGGTCTACACTGTTCGTTAACATAACAAAATGGTTTGCCTAACACTTAAAAAGTTTATTTACAACAAATTTATTGCAATATTTAACAGCAAAAGTATCTGCTTAACCATAATTAAACTGAGTATATATTAACTAAAATGTCAAGCACCCTTGTGCAAAGAATTGAATCCATTAACACATGCAAAATCAAACCACTGTATGCACAAATAAGCCAGAAGATTCATCATTTATTAGCTTGTTTTACAGTTTAAACAAATTCTAAACACACAGGGGCTTATAATTACAGTTTGCTTGATTTTATAGGTTTAGGCTTAGTGGAGGCTAAAGACAGTAAATCCTTCTAATTTTGAAGGGGTTGTGTACAGCTCAGTTTACAAATATTGCCTAAATCAGCATACATAACATTATTAACATGTACATTCCACTAAATAATCTCAATGTAAGCTCAATCCTTAATACTAGCTTCATCACCTTAGTAACGTTGGTATCCATATGTAGTTACATTTGGGGCACATTATGGGGTAAAGGTGCCTTTGGTAAAATTTATTGACACTAGACTGAACACTAGATTTGGAAAATTCCTACTTTGTATTAAATTCTCATAACTATCATTTAGTTTTTATAAACATTAATATTGAATATTAATTTTAAGGCGAAAGGCATAATTATGTCAGATAAACTGTAGGACAATTGTTCTAAGACACCCTTTTCCCCGTGATGTGTCCCATTTCAGAGTACGATAAGCTCGTGATTTCAAAAACACTTAAAAGTTATAAGTACAGTTAATTTTTCAACCAACAAAATTATCTAAACATAAAACTAACAAAATTTCAATTAAAAAAGTGGCACTATAACAAGTGAATTTCAGAAACTATAAAAGTGACACAATCCAATTAGCCAATACTGTTACATTGTCCATCTAGGCAAGGGATTGTTCATGAAGGCAAGGACGTGTCCATCTACTAACTAATGAAGGCTAAATGGAAAGCTAGCAAAACTGCATAGAGAAAAAAGCAGCGATTAACACTAGCTTTACTATCAGCCTCCTCTTATTGAACTAATTGGCAAATGACAAAACTATGAACTAAATGGATAGTTTCCATTTGCAAATTCACAAATTTGTATTGCAACCTTTTCTACTCTAGCAAATGCTAGCACCCTGGAAACTAAATAATTCTTTTGAAGTTATTCGTTTTTCTCAATTTTTCCATTCTGGTTTACACTGTCACCATGGCAACCATTCTGAATTATTCCATCACCGTGTTTTCCATTTTGGACAACCCCATTAGTGTGCTTTCCATTTGGTACTGCTTCACTGACAGCATCCCCGTTGTCGTCTGTAAGCGATGGGTTAACTGGAATCGGAACCCTCTTCACTCGGGCGTAGGGTCCGATGGCCGGGTCCATTATAAAATCCCAGATAACCTTGACCCAAGAAGTGTGACACGGCAAGTTATCGTAATACTCAGGAGCGATCTTGCGAACCTGTGAAAAAATTAATTGCAACCTAAGTACAAAAGCGAATATAATTGTGTTAAAAGGTTTAAAGGCTTTGTATATGAGCCGCGAAAAAATGTGCCTTCAGTGAATTTTTTAAAGAATGTTCAGGTTTTTTTCTATTTTTAGAAACTACTAACATTATAATAATTATAATGTATAAGAAAACTTGTAGCAAAATTTTACTACAATTTATAGTGTTTATTTATTCCGTAATCAAAGTCGTCTGCTTTACTTCACGTCAACTTCCGGAAGTTTTCGTATCGCGTATCTTGTCCAAAAACTGTAAATTAAAGTGGCAAAATAACAGCCACGAACAGACGTACGTTCTCCCTCAACTTTCATGTGGAGTTATCCACGCGTTTGTTTCACTGAACCCTATCAGCACCTCGAGCAATAAATAAAAAATAGCCCATTGTTATGGCACTACAAGTAATAGTGTTTGGATACGGACCGACTGACGGACGGACAAGTGATCACTAGGCATTGCTTTTTCTCTTTGAAAAGGGAGAAACAACAGCATCTAACAAAATGTATACTATATTTTACGGGAAAAAATCAAGATTAAACGAATAAAGCTCATGATTTATAAGCTACGCAGTAAGACGATAGCTACGTGCGAAATATAACGTTTTCTACGTTGTTTATTTTAATGTCGCCTGGATCTTTTATCTTACTGAAACCGTTATAAGTCACAACTTTCCTTTATTATCAACAGACGGTTAATGACATTTATTACAATCTGATTAAAATCATCTCCTGAAAACCGCTACGCTATCAGGATCTGACGACGAGTAACTAAAACGTGCTTTTATCACTAACCTTTTGAACCAATCAGATTGTCGCCTACAAAATCGCAAAAGTGAAAGTAGACATAGTATTTAAAACCATGGGAAGTGTTGACAGCCTATGTAAGACACATTTCACTGAAGATATATGTGCTTGTGTAGTATTACATTCATTTCTAATGTAATGACATCTTCAGATCATTTTGCGAGCGTTATAAATCATGCTTCCTGTGTTGGCAATTTCTAAAAATAGTAATCGGGGAAACCGCTATAACGTACACACGGTATCTGCGGGCTGTCATCAGATCTAACATTTTGTTAGATCTGACTTTAGAGAGATTGCATTTATTATACCCCCACAAACGAAGTTTGAGGGGGTATATAGGAGTGAGCTTGTCGATCGGTCGGTCTGTCGGTCTGTCTGTCGGTCGGATTCTTCGTTTCCGGATGATAACTCATGAAAGACTTGAAAGATTTTAATAATATTTGGTACAAAGGTGTAACATCATAAGATACAGGTCAAGTTCGATTTTGGGGCTGGTGGGGCCAGTGTCAAGATCACTGTTACTAAAAATAGAAAAATGCTTTCCAGACGATAACTCCTCAAAGGAATCAAATATTTTAAAATTGTTTAGTACACAGCTGTAGCATCACAAGATACAGGTCAGGTTCAACTTTGGGGCTGGTGGGGTCAATGTGAAGGTCACTGTTACTAAAAATAGAAAAATGGTTTCCGGGTGATTACTCATGAAATACTTTACAGATTAAATCCTTTTTTTTTGGGACATAGATGTAACATCAGAAGATACAGGTTGATTTCGACTGTGGTGCCTGTGGGGTAAAGGTCAAGGTCACTGTTACTTAAAATAGAAAAACTGTTTCTGTACGATAACTCATTAAATACTTCATAGATTGAATTATTTTTTGGGACACAGATGTAACATTACAAGATACAGGTTAGGTTTGTCTTTGGGGCCTGTGGGTTCAAGGTCAAGGTCACTGTTATTTTAACTTCAGAACTTCATTTCCACTCAGTAACTATAGCTTAGAATGAGATTCTTGAATGAAATTTGGTGTATTGGTCGTTTCTGTGAAGACGACTTTTGGAATTGAAAGTAAGGCCTGTGGGTAACTGTAACTAAAAATAGAAAAACTGTATATGCTCAATAACTGTAGTTCAGAATGAGATATTGTGGTGAAAATTGCTATGTAGGTAGTGTCTGTGAAGACGAAACTTGGTATTGAAAATGAGCCTGGTGGGGTCAAGGTCACTGTTCACTGTAACTAAAAATAGAAAAATGGTTTCTGGATGATTTCTAATGAAAGGCTTCATATATTTTAACATTTTTGGCACACATTGATTCTAAGAATTCCCAGTTCAAGTATCAAGCACACATGTGGGGGTATTTAATCACTTTCAGTGATAATTCTAGTTGTGTCTGTTTAAGTGACATCGTTTATCTATCATAAGTATAATCGTATTCAACTATTTAGTCCAAGCATCATTACAAGCATTCGGCTAATATCATTTACAAAAAATATATTGTAGCTTGGGACAAACTAGGTATTACTGTATCGCGGATAGATATATTCATATAAAACGTTTTCGTCCGTTTCAGATCCCCCCCCCCCCAATCCCCGATCTGTTATCGCTCATTTTTATGAATTTTCGAGAAAAAGATCGGGAACGCCGAATTTCGCGAAAATAAGATCTGTGAAATTAGGTGATTGCACTGTAAATGGGTACAGGAGACCTTTCCACAGTCTTTAGCACCTAGAATGGATTATACTTGCTACTTCGGCTTTAAAAAAAGTCTCAAATATACACACAAACAGCCGGGCTTTGGCGACAAAAAGGAACTATTATATTTGTCTAGTCGGTAAATTTGATAAGTCAGTAATACGTAACGACCTTACAAAAATCTCTTTGTGCCTGTGACCGATATTTACCCAGAGCAGTCAGCTCGGCTTTTGCGACAAACAGGAACTATTATATTTGTCTAGTCAGTAAAGGTAATGTCAGTAATACGTAACGACCTTACAAAATCTCTTGGTGCATGTGACCGATATTTACCTAGAGCAGTCAGCTCATTTTCGAAGTTCAAATCCGCGTTGCATTCAAATGCACAGTCGGGTCTATTTTTCCTTTGTAGATATAATCATTGATATTAAGAAGGTCATTGTTCAAATACTCTATTGTATGTCTTCTTAGACTGTTGAAGGACGTCGCGTTCGACTAACCTACATATTCTTCCTGTTTCAGTTCCTTGTTACCGAAATGCATTGACAGCTTTTAAGCCGTGAAAAGAAAATAACTAAATCGATTAAACGTGTATCATTGAATTCTCTGATAAAATAAACAGGGGGCGTGCAAAAAGCTTCTTTTAATTGAAATAACTTTAACCCACTAACCCATCACCAAAAAGATAGAACGTAATGAGATACATCCATGTGGCCACGTCGAGCAGAATGTAAAATAAACCAGTCTGCACATTTTTGTTTGTGTTATACGCTGTTGCTATGGAAGCACAACTAGCTGCTGATCCAAGGTTCAGAAACCGAGATAGGCTGCACACTTTTTATTTTATTAATCACGACGCCGCAATGACGTTCTCGGCCGGGCGTAAATTAACGCTCGGAGATTCTCGCCCATATGAAAGTACCATACTCGAGCATGTATGACAAGTCCAATTGTATTACAGGCCAGGCACGTGTAAGTACAGTTATCCTATCGGTCGGTCTCTTGAAATAAAAAAAAGATTGTTAAAACAGCCTCCGAGGTTACAATGCCGATTTTTGCTGTAAAGTTTTCTAGAAATTGTAAGAAAGACATAACAAAATGTCAAAAATAAATATTTGAAATTGAAGAAATATTTAAGAAACTTATGGCAACTTGCATTTTCTACTTACCATTGGAAGACGTGAGCCGGGTATGCCAGGGAAATCATGGTGCTCGTTATGGTAGCCTACGTTGAAGGTCAGATAGTTTAAGGGTCCGTAGTACGAGTAAGTCTCGTATCCCTTCTTGAACATGTAATGCTCCGAGATGAAATGACCAGCCATAGGATGGAGGCCAGTAGCCAGAAATGTTCCGGAAACCAAATAGACTAGAGACTTGTAACCCCAAAAGTAAACTATTAAAACGTCAATACATGCTTGTAGAATGATGTTCACTAGCTCCAGAAATTCCAGAGCTTTTGGGCGTATGAAGAAAGGCCGGATACTGTAGAAAAAGGGTTGAAGTATAACCCAAAACAACTTGGTGAACGAATTGAAGAATAACTTCCCTTCAAGCCTACTAGGTATATCAACGTCTTTTTCTTCGTCACCTTGGTAACGATGATGCTCTAAATGGTACTTCCGGAATGCAATCGAAACCGGAACTCCAAGCGGAATATTGGCAAAAAATCCCAACAATCGGTTTAAAAGAGGCCTTGAATGGCCGAATGCTAAATTGTGAGCGATTTCGTGTATTGCTAGAGACATAGAATGGTTAATAGTGCCTCCGAGACAGTATGCCAGAACAAATACTGTGACCCAGGTAGCGTCTCTGACCATGTACGCCATAAAAAGCTGGAACAGAACGGCGGCAGTGACGGTGTATTTCGTCATCGGATCGTGTCCCATCAACTTCTTCATTTCAGGGTATTTACCTGGAAACAAATCAAAATGTGAAAGAAACAACGTGCAATAAGCGAGAAATATAACTATTTATTATATCAAGTTTTGAAAAAATCCAATGTTAACACATAATTGAACAGAGACGGATGCATTATACGTCAACGAATTATTGTGTTTTAAAAACGACTGAAATAATTTAATGAAGATGTTAAATGTGGTATCTAGTGACAATCGCATTAAAATGATAACTTAAACTACAAAATAACGAAGGTGTCATTTTTTTAATTTAGGCTTGTTTTAGGTGCGACATTTAACACTTCGAGCGAGTATAACCATAACTTCATTTAGCGTCGTCAGGGGGTTTGAAGTCTTATCGCCAGAAACACTGAGCGATATAAAATTAAGATAGATTATTGCAATGCCTATGCAGGTAATTTCAATGCGCATGCCAATCACTTGACAAACAAAGCATGGCGACACTAAATCCAACTCCCCTGACTTCCAACATGATAGCGAATCTACAAATTGAACAGAGGCGGATGCGATGCATGCAGTCAATTTACAAAAAGTAAAAAGGAATTAAAAATAGATGTTAAATGTGGTATCTAGTAACAATCGCCATAAAAGTGACAACAAATGCTGAAGATCACTAAGTCAACCTTATTTAAAATGCACGATTGCAAAGAAAATATCAAATTACCTGAACCCATGGGACGAATTGATCAACGTGATGAAACAGTATTTTTTGCTATCTATACATCATAAATTAATTTATATACTGATAATGTCAAAAACAACTTAAAGCTGAAGTGTTCGACGTAGGTTGATGATTCGAGTGTTAGCAGTCATAATTCAATTATCTCCCCTTCGGCCAGGGTTATTTGGAATTGAAGGCCCGGCTTGTCTGTTTATCGTGCAAGAATCTACTCGTACTTCCGATTAAAATTTCAGGGTTTGTCGGGAACCAGACCCGAGGCGAAGCAGCTTCTTTAACCACACGTATTTAAGGTTAAAACTTATCATTGTGGTTTCGATGGGCTTTTTATTTGAAATCAATGACCTTAACCGATAAGCCACTGAGTCCCCTTTATGTAAAATTTAGCGACATTAATGTATCGATATATACGAGACTATTTGGAGTGTCAAAATTGTTTTATTCATTAGTGGCCGTTTCCGAATCCGTTGAAATTACATTTTACTCGTAGTTTATGTTTAAAACGAACAGCTTCAATTTGTGCGCAATTTGAAGTTGACACTGAAAGAGGGCGTTAAATTTGAATTCAGTGCGATTCGGTGAAAATATAAGGTAAAGGCAAAGATGTTGTTAATATACGCCCACGTTTGATTTATCTTCAAGTTTAAATAAGGTGTCTCGTGTTTTAAATGCAGGCGGACGTTAACGCAATTAAACAAAGCGTACATTGAATTAATCCGAACAATTCGTCGTTTACTATGAACATTATTACAATGAACTATTGAGTCATTACAAAGTCCAAAAATACGTATGAAATTTTGTAGTGTCATTTTATTCCCAGGCCGGGTACGAACCAAGTGTGAACTTGCACGTGTTAATGTCAGTATTTTTCCAGCCTGATAAATCTTGCGTCTTTTTCACTGATTAGCCGAAACAAAGTCAACAGGCAAATAATGTGCAATGAGACGGAAACAAGAGATTTTTTTTTTGGGGGGGGGGGGGGATAATGTTTTGCAACGTTGTTAATAAATTGTTTTTCTTTTAATTACTCAGTATCTTAGCTGACGGTGGTTTTGTTCTTCACTTGTTGGATAGAGTTTCCAGTCTGCTAGCTCCAAAATTACATCATAACGTGCAATAAAGCGCTCAAGATTTGTAAAAAGGTTGTGATTGCAATATCTGCATACATTCTTTGTCCGATCTTGTTGTCACTACAAAAACACATAAATATTTCGATACGCATGTGGGCATAATCAAACGGGGCTCTCGCCGTATAATGCTCGCTTTTGTTTTTTGCGCTACTAAAGATCAAGACTGCCTTCTAAAAACACCTTTTGCCTTGAAAATATTATTGGATCAACTTCAAAATAACTCTTCGATGTTGACATCAGACCTTTGGGAAAAGTAAATACGATTTAATATGCTTCAGATGTGTTTGAATTAATAAGCCAAGCGGGTGCCCACCTAATAATTTAACACTGAACCCCATAGGATTAGGAAGGCTGTATGTAGATGTTGAATAACACAGATGCTGCACCGAGGCAGATCATGTGTAATCTAACAAATGCCGAAGTGTCTCTGTATACATCATCACAGCTTAACGTCAGGGGCGTATCTATCCCTATATTCATGTGGATTTATTTTTGTGCCATCGCCGGCACCCTTCCAGAAAGTTATTTAAAAAATCGTACTCTGGTGACGGTTTTTAATGCGGAGACCTGTTTTTAAGGTCTATTAAGTAGAGAAATGACAAGGGACATTTGATATGAGCAAGTACGCATACTGCCACTTTGGCTGAATTAAATAAAAATGTCGTAGTCTAGGGAGTCAGCCGCGTACTGGCGAATAGTAAGCTACGTGCCTGAAGGTTATCCTACTTTATATGATTTCATATCGTACCATTTCAGAAGCTTATATCTTATTACTAACTAGGTCGCAATCCGTAACGAACTGCTTAACATAGTTAAGCCAGCGTTAACGATATTCAGTACCTATTATTTACAAACGAACTTGGGCAAGGTCACAATACAATCGTTTAATAACGGTGAAGCTGAGAAATTTTTGGTTTCGTAATGTTATAATTATACAAGTAACTATATATAGATTCATATAATGTCAAATCTTATGCTCGGCTTAACAATAAGGCAAATGAGTGTACCCGTATATTTATAAAAACACGTTTCGGTTTGTATAAAAATACGGGTAAAACGTCTCGGTTGGATAAATCGCACAAAATGTCTTTTAGACCACTGGTCTCAAGTCGAAAGTTTCAACAACTGATTGTTAACGGATTACAGGCAATCAGATACATGAGATCTGAGACTGGTCTCTATTCTCAGTTTTATAATCTTGGGTCTTAATGGTTTCATGCAAAACTGCAGTAGACGCTAGATGCTTTTAATCATTTTCATCAACCAATCATTGTTTGGAAAAGAATGTGTATGTTATCAATATCTTAGCGATCTTGACACAGTCTTGTTATCTCGATAGTTCACATTTCAAATACGTGAACGACCAAACAGCTGATTAAAACCCAGAGGGAAATATTCTTCCTGCTTTTTTTGGTTTAAAATAAACTTCTGATGCATACGATAACTATATAATTTCCTGTCATCTTCTGTTTCATTTGCGGATATCTTCAGCGAGTTATTTGTTGATACTCAGTATAGACTCTCATCTCAGGTTTACTTTTAAAACTTTTTATGTCTAACAATGTGGACTTAGAGACACTTTATATTACATTAAAATGTTGCTAAGTTGTGTTTTCGTTTTGTTTTGTTTTGCTTTTTGTTTGTTGTTGTTTTTATTTTGCAGAGTATTTAAGGGGTAGATGGAACATTCCCATGATACTAAATTGATGGGGTATTGTAGACTGATCATACGTGCACTTGTTTATGATCTCCTGGCTGCGTATATTGTGATGGACACAGTACACAGTGTGTAACTGATAATTTAGTGATAAATGTGGTGTCATGCACCCTTGACATTGGTACATCATCAATAGATAAAATGACAAGTTGTGATGTTACGAAATACAGGCCTAATAACAGACTCGATGTTTTAGATTAAAGTATAATGTAAAAATACAAAGGCTTCAAAAATACGTTTATAATCATTTCATGCATAAAATGTTTAAATTATTGTACATTAAAGCTACATATTTAAATATATACTTTACATGAACCTTAAATTATATAAACATAGAATCAATACATAAATCATAACGTATATTTTTGTATAAAGCTACATGTATTTCCTCAGCAACATTCTTGTCACTCGTTTGTTTAAAAGCTGATAACGAATTGCTAAATTTCAAGAATTTATTCAGTGATCAATGCTGGTCGGATTCTTTCTAATTCTCCAACAATAAAATTTTCTTAAAAAAAGATTCAACTGTTAAAAATCATTTAAAAAAACATAATTAATGAATCATATCAGGGTCTATTTAATAAGTAGTTAAATAGACCCTGATCATATATATGAAGGATAAACTACTACTAAATTCTTTTGTTTTTACTGCACCTTGTCAGGGCCTCATTACATGCAGCCTCTACAATGATGCCTTGATGATGAATCTGGAATTCTTATCAAACAAAGGCACTTACTAAGCATTTCTTTTCTTCGTGTTGCATGTGGTTCCTGAGTATAGGACCATTCAAAATCCGTTCTTGAAACTGTAGCTCCCATTATTTAATTCGTTAAATGCACACAAATAAAATTTAAACAACCGGCGTTTATCATTACATGTGTCAAACTGCCCATGTGTAGTCTGTCGATATGACGTCATAAATTGCATATTCATAAACCACGTGACCCAGCTAAGTTCAGCCGCCATTACTGAAACAAACATGGCGTCGATCATCGGTTCGGAAGTAGAAATACAAGAAGTGGAAATAGAAACGGTTCCTGTGGAACTTCCAATAGAGACAGTTGAGACTTCTGATAACACAATCGAGGTACAACCCATGATAGCTTTACAACCTCTTCCGGAAGCTGGACATGAAGAAATAGTGTTACAAACCCGTGAAGAAGTGGTTGGAGACCTCGTGGGGGACGGGATAACAGTTCCAGCCCCCGATATCGAACTTGTCACAGAAGATGTCACCACATCAAGGAAGGGGAAAGGTGGCAAACGAAAAGGAACTAGGGCCAAATTGATATCGAACACAGGATTAAATGAACTAAGTTTGGATATGCCAACTTCAAACAAAAAATGGGAACAGAAACAAGTGCAAATAAAAACTTTAGAAGGCGAATTTTCGGTGACAATGTGGGCATCTGGTAAGAGTATTGTTATCAAGTGATAATAAGGGTTATTTTTGATCATTTCATTGAAATTTTGGGCCAAAATCTGTCTGTGTTTAACCGGGTTTCGATGGTTTTTGTAACTAACGTTTATAAGGTCACAAAGAATGTGTGACGTCAGACGAGGTGCGGATCACAATCGTCTATGTTAACATTATGCTGACAACAAGTTATTTCACTAGATCAGCCTGATTTGCTGTTGTTAACACTGCTTTTAAATGTTTGTTTTGATTCCATGTCCGCCATCATGTTTTTGTGGGCGCCGCCATATTCTTTAAAAGATGGCGGAGAAATTGGGAATGGCGGCCGGACGCCATTTGCATGTGGTAGCGAAGGAAATGTTTGCCAAATACACAACTATGGTTTTATTTTAAACCTTCATACATAATCAGAAATGTAGAATAATATGCATTTTGTATTTTGATGGGAATGATTTGTAAATTTGGAAGCTAGTGTCTGCAATAAAAGACCTTAAATTTTGCCCTTCGAGGATAATTAATGAAAGAAAAATGGCGGCCGCAAAATTATGTTGACCTTGATGATAGATCACGTGACCTAATGTTAAATATAGTAACACACATGTATAATAAACCCCAACAAGTTATTTATAGAAAGTTTTATTTATGCAATATTGTCCTTTTGTAAAAAAAAAAGTCTGGTAGTGGAACTAGAAAAAGTGGAGTATACTATGTCATATCAGGAATAGTCACATCTTGATGACTCGCCATCCGTTAGCAGCCGAAAATGTAAAGAGTAAAAGAGGATATATCAAGACTTTTCGACCTGGAGACTTCAATTTCAATTTATTTTGTTGGATTTGCCAACCCCAGACTGTAAATAAGTTGAAACTTTCTGACTCCAAAAATATTTAGAACGTTTTCTTGATGCTTCGATGTAATCATTGTTTGATCAAATATTTTACATTTCCCGTCTTATTAATAAATAATTTGAAATATTTGTATTCTTAAAGAAACAAATTAATTAATTTAAAGAATTATGCTGTATTAAACAACGGACATTTCATGTTGTAATTTTTTAATTGCTGCATATTATTTTGGTTTCAACAAAAGGTATATTGATGTTCTTTGTCGCAATGTGTAGTAAAAACAAAAAGGGTAATTGATGGTCTTTGTTGCAAAGCAGAGTATTTTTATATTCTATTCTGCAAATAAGCACGTCTTTGAAGATGCTCCAATTTCTAAGCAATGTATATAAAAAAAGTTAAATGACTTTTATTTATGTATCATTAGGCCGGAACATTATAATAAAAGTGTAAACCAGTAATTATTGTTGTAAACATTATTTATTATTCAACTGGTGTCTTACTGTCTGTGGGTTCGAATTGTCTAGATATTCTTTGGGGTTGAAAAGACTTGGAATCGAAAATAGATCATGATTTATCCAATGATCAGTTTCAAAACAGACTCCCACAAACAAGGAAAATGTATGACTTGATGAGAACCTGCTCAAGGGGTTACAGCTTCGGTTCAATTTGATCTTGATGTGCCTAATGATGCATTATAAGTTACATTTCTTAGACAATATTATTAGATCTTTTATTATTAGGTCTTTTATTATTTGCATCAACATTATTATTTTTATTCACATCGCCACATGAAATTTTATTAAAACCCTGTCCATGTTCATAGGCCACCTTCCACATAGCCATTGGGCTAGCTCAGTGGCAAGTAAGATATTACAATCCCATCCATTGTTAGGTTGCATTAAAATAAGAATACTTATAACATAAACAAATTAACAATATTACAATTAGTGAATTAAAATTGTATCTTTGTAAATATTTGTACTAGTTTGGGCATTCTGTATGTTTATTTCCGTTTAATTTTTTGCTGTAAAATGCTGTCTAATCTAAGTATTCTATGCCATACTATTCTCTTTCAAAGTGAACAAACCTTAGGAGAAAACTTCATCGTTTAATTTTTTTATTCAGGGGATGACAAAGTCAAACTTGAAGAAGATTCAAGTGTGTCCGAGTCAGATGCTGATTTTACAGAATACATGACAGGCAGGAAGCTGCCACCTGGTGGCATCCCAGGATTGGACCTCAGCGATCCAAAACAACTAGCAGAATTTGCAAGGTATGTTGCTTGCAGGGTTTTTTTTTCCTTAACAAACTGACGCCGATAGTCGGCGTCTTCCCCCGGGAAAATAATTCCCCAATTTAAATTTTTTCCCCAACCAAAATCACTTTCCCCTTGTAAAGTCATAATTTTTTTAGCAAAACGTAAACAGAAGCTTAATTTATAGTTATGTTTAATCTATTTCATCTAAAATCTGCAAAATTTTCACGAATATTTGTTAGAAATTAGGTATGTACGCAACCTAGTATTATTTGTCGAATGTTACTAAATTTAGATTCGCTACGTCACAGACACTGTATCCTGGTCGTCAACTTTAACATTACTGGTACTGGATTATCATCGTGTTGGGAATTCTGACTGCCAGTTTTAAGTGGATTTTACAACAGTTGAGTACCGTTAGCGAGCGTACGTCCGTAAATTTCAGCTAAAATACAACTCCTCCGTCGAATTTCTAGATAACATACGTCCCGTGGACTTCCGAAAAAGAAAATCACAACCATCAACGTAGACAGTCGTAGTAAATTTAAACCCCGCCTTTAATCTTTAAGGTCACACTGTTTACGATTAGATAGAAAACATGTTTTGCTAAAACAATAAGCTCCGCCCACTATAAATATACCAACCAGTCGATTAAATGCATGCGCGCGCCGGTCTTATTATCGCCGAGGAATGTATTCTGACAACGGGCAAAAAAAAAGAAAAGAATCTGTTGTTTTGATAATTGGCAATTAATTGAAGATTGACTAAGTAAATTGCTAGTTGTCGTATATTGTCTTCGTCGTGCTTTTAAAAGGATGCGGCTTGTTTGCACTGTCAGGTAAAACGAACGACGAAAAATGCAAAATACGAACAACAGAATACGGCGCCATGTTCTGTCACAAAAATACGAACCGTCAGGTGAAACACACATTCAAAACTGTGCCGGGCAATAATTTTTATCCCAAGAATTTTATATCTCGTATCTTTCGGAGTATTAATTGAAGTCCAAATTTACGACGTGACTCACAACTACAATAAAAATTAATTATCACGACATTTAAAAGTCAAAGTACCGTGTAATTTTATGATCATTTATCATCGTTAGTCGCGTGTTGTAGTGGCATGTGCGTATCGGGGGGGGGGGGGGGGGGGGGGGGGGGGGGGGGGGGGGAAGGGGGGGAGGGGGGGGGTCAGTGGAATTGCTTGAACCCTCCTTTTGAGCAGCAATATTTAATTTTCTTGGGGAATTTAACAATTAAGTTGGTAATTATCAATAACTACCCAAGTACTGGCCGAAACAAAAGATTTCTGGAAATACTGGATCCAAAATGATTTTGTTTCAAAGTACACAATAAATGGATACATTTTAAGCAGGCCCCGAAAGTGAACAAGTATAAATAAACTTATTCTTGTACTGTTTAAAAACAGATAACAAAGATACATGCCTCTGTATGCTAAATAGACAGCTTGGCAATGAAAGCTAAAGTAAAAAAAGAAAGACAGAAGCATAAACTTGAGTATAAACATTTACTGTAGCTAATACAAGTAAGAGTGTATAATAAACTAAAATTTCCCCAATTTTGTATTTTTCACGCATTTTTCCCCTTTTGACCAGCGTCCAGCGTCTTCCCCTCTTCCTTAAAAAAACCACTGGCTTGATTACTTATTGCACCTTTAACTTGCTGGGTAAATTAAAAAGACTTGAGCAACTTTTTATCAATTCCGTTTTATCATAGTGTAACTGTTAAATGAGAAACACAGATGTGTAGGTGAAAATAATCTTTATTAATTTATAATATATACTTATTGCAGGAAAGGTCAGAAATCACATTCAGTAGAGGAACAATAACACCAAGTATATGTATTATAAAATCAGTCATTATGGTTTTCAAGAATGACAAGAAAATACTTAGATTAGAAGACACAACATGAATGATTTGTAAAAAGGAATGTTTTCAGCTGACTGCTTTTTAGTTTTTCAGCACAATTTCTGATGAACATTACGCTTCAACATTTTTTGGTGTTCTTATGGAATATAATTATAAATTATATTAACTTATAATTTCAGTATAAAACAGAAGAAGCCCTCTGATGATGTTCCCAGAACTGTCCCATGTCCTCATAAAGGCTGCAATAAAATGTTCAGAGACAATTCAGCGATGCGTAAGCATCTTCATACACATGGACCTCGAGTGCATGTATGTGCGGAGTGTGGTAAAGCGTTTGTAGAGAGCTCAAAATTAAAAAGACATCAGCTGGTTCACACAGGAGAGAAACCATTTCAGGTAGGGGATGAGTCATCTTTACTAAAGTGTTTGAACTGCAAGGGCTAATTTTTGAAAGTTTACCTAACTAATGTTTTTTCTCGGCTATATATTGACCCTACAAGTTCTTACCCACCTACCTGCCCCAGAACTTCTTGTTTAGGCATCAGCAAAAAAACATTATTTGAAGTAGACCTTGGTCATCAAATTTATATCTGCTTTCTTCTTTCTGAGCCTAAAAAAGAAAGTGGTTTTTTTTGCCATCTTAAGTTCACTTTTCTACTAACTCCATCTGTTTTAATTCCTGCCGTTAGGGAAGAACCAAGAAGCGTCACAGACTAAAAGTTACAGTGAATGTAGAAAACAATTCCTACTTGCAATTGAATATATGCGTCTATTTCAAAATTGAAACGACCAAACATGTAAGAATTATAATTTCCTAACAAGTTGATGTATCATAATAAACTAAACATGTGATCATTTATTGGTGATGTTAAAGGATGTTATTTCATTTACCTAACCATGAATTTTTAACTTACTTTTTCTTGTTTGGTTTCAGTGCACATTTGAGGGATGTGGAAAGCGGTTCTCACTTGACTTTAACTTACGAACACATGTCAGAATTCACACAGGAGATCGTCCATATGTCTGTCCGTTTGACGGCTGTAACAAAAAGTTTGCACAGTCCACAAATCTTAAATCACACATACTTACACATGCCAAGGCTTCAAGGTACCTTAGTTTTCTCTCTGTCTCCATTTTAGCAGTGTGGTAATTCAGGTTTGTGAACAGGTGGTTTTATTTGACTGTTGAAACAGGTTTTAACCCATTAAGTTTATATAGAGGATTTTGAAATACAGATTGTTTTTCATGTGTGTACACCAGAAACTGATATTTACATGAGTGATGTAGCCGCAATGTTCACAAATAGAATAAAATCAATATATCTTAAGTCTCTTAACATTTACATTAAATAATATATATTTCTTTCATCTTTAATTAAAATACTTTTAACATATTATATTCAAGCAGAAACTTCTGCATGAAATGCTTTGAACTTTTGGTCTTGATAGCACATGTAGATCAATAAGATGACCTCTGAAAAGCTCTGAATTGATAAATGACAAAGATTTAAGTGGTTAGATCACATTTCATCTGTCCATAGGTAATGGATGAAAACACCAATGCACCATATGTTTTTCTAAGAGAGTTTATAAATTTTGCATACTGATAGTCACATGTCCTGTTTGTGACAAATGTAGAACCTGATCACCATGCACATTTTGTGCATCATGTCTGATCAAAGTTAACAGGGGTTCCGATATAGTCATTCATTCCCCTTAGTGGGTATGCCTTTTATCACATTGGCGTACAATGTAGGTTCATCTCGGTCTGCATGTCTGTGTTTTCTGAAATGGACATACACTGTTCACTTCTTTGTCAGCAATAATCTGAAGATATGTATGGATGTGCTGGCTGATCCGGATTTAGTTCTACACAGGTCACATGGAGAAAAGGGTAAAGTGAGCTATTTCATGGTGGTTAAGCCTTTATTGGGTGTCGCAGTAAGATTGTCTGTTCTGTTTTCAGTAACCTTGGTGCTTCATACGCGACCTCATCCCCCGAACTTGAACAGGCACATCTAGTTATAGGGTAGGTGCATTTACTGAGCAAAACTCAACCTAGTAGTAGCTTATTCAGTTGCAAAAACATTTATGATATAGTACATACACTTTGGTGTTGTATCGTTTGTTTGAAAAAAAAGTTAGTTTTTTATTTGAAAACAGTTTAGTGTTGAATAATGCAACAAAAAAAGTAATTTTGACATAAGTATAAGACAATGAGTAAAGATATGCCAGTGTTGATCTGTAAGACCAGTATGCCATTTTGCATATTTTGGCTTGCAGACTGAGGCTAGATTTGTGCCTTTTCTCTTGCATTGATCTACATGGGCACAAGATTGTCCTAAACTTGTTGCCAGTTCATTGTTGGCAGCTGACCGTAACATTCTGTGTTTTTTGCTTGGTTTTGTACTTCTGTTTTCACAAATTAATCCATTGAACACTATTTCAGTATAATATGTTTTTTTAGCAAATCCTTTGCTTTTTTCAGAAATTAATAAATTAATTTTGAAAACTATAAATTACCCCATTCAACATAGTTGCAGTATAAAATGTAAAGCAGTGTTCATGTCTTACCAGGCTCAAGTATCTTGGGCAGTGTGGTATAATGCTTATACACTTTTCAAATCAGGACTGAAGATTATTAAACAGAATGGAGACCAGTCTCAAATCTTAAACATTTTAGCATTTAGACTTGTCTCCAATCAGTTTTATAATTTTTTGAACAGGTCTTGTAAGTTTTTCTCCTTTAAATTTACACAGCAATTAACCCTCGACTCAATGAAATGAGGCTGTTATCCTATAGTGAACAGTGTAGATCAACATCAGCTGGCACATCAGGGCCATCTGATCAGGATCTGCACTGTTCAATTTAAGATTGATTAGGTTATATTTTTTACAAAGAAGCAACTACTGTAGATTAAGTTCAGATAGCCTGGATATGCCAGTTGATCTGGATCAACAGTTGTTGCTCATACAAGAAAAACCATAGACATGGAGTAATGGTTAAAGTCTAAATTTAATGAATTCATTTTCACTAGGGCTTTTAACTTTTTAATTAAGGGACATTATTTAATAAACTTCTAATTATTTGCTTGGAATCAGTTTTGTTACTGTTCGAAGTGTAGATAGTTGAGAAATGTCAGATTTTATAATGTCCTTTTGCTTCATGTCTTTATGACATGTTTGGACACTGATGACATACTTGAAATTGTTTGTTGTATAAATATTCATGTATGCCAAAATATTAAATTATTCTATTTTGCATTTGAAGTTTGAGTAGCATATAAAGAATGTGTGGAATTTTTTGCTGTGATCAAGATCATAAAACTAAATCTGGAGATCAGTCTCAAATCTCAAGCATCTGATTGGCTGAAATGGCGACCAGTCGCCATTTCAGCCAATCAGATCCTTGAGATTTTTGACTGATCTCAAAACTTTGTTTAATGATCTTTGCTGCTTGTTTCAAGGCTTAAGTGATAAAAAGTGACATTTACAATTGTGTGTACTTTGTTTTTCAGAAATTCAACAGCGTATACTATACCTAATGCACAGTAAGTATTTTAAATGTGAAAATGTGAGTAAAGGGAGACAACCAGTTTTCTATAAACTCGGTCCAAACAAAACTGATACAAATAAAATTCTAAATGCCCTATATAAAGCAATGGGTTATTTTGTCTTTAATTTGATAACTCATAAATACGAATTGACTTGATGACCCATGGTTCACGATGAGAGAAGACTTGAGGAAAATTATGTTTCAAAGGCTAATACTTGAAACATAAAAACCTCGGCTATTTTACCTTCGTTTTGTCTTTATCAGCCTCCTTGAGGAAAATTTCTGTAAGGAAAGTATTTGCTTGTTTGACTGGTGTATAAATATTATTTATTTTAAATGCTCAAGTACAAAGAATGAACCCTAGATTCTTAACCCTTTCCTCCATATACAGTCCAATTGCGATAACTCCAAGTCCCAAGGGACTGACTATTCAAATTATTGCAAACTTCGAATTATCACGACTTTTACATTTCCTTATAACAATTCGAGTTTTGGAGAGTAACAATGTGCAGTTCTTAAGGCGTCATCCGGTACATACATTACAAATGTTTATTGTCGAGGTTACATAATAATTTTAATAATTTCATTACTCAGTTTTATTTTGTGATTATATAAGCAAAGATCGACGAAGAAACCACAATTTCACAAATTTTAACAAATATCATTGTACGAACATGAAACATTACCGTACTCAGAATAAAAAAAAAGAATAGTTTTCCGATCCAGTAATCTTCCCAGTTATCAGGGTCCTTCACTGGAATACTCGTGAAAAATGGTATTATTAATTTCAGTATCTTTCTTTGCTGATTGATACAAGCTGAAGGTATTGAATAATGAAGAGTCATTTTATAGAAAGGAATATTAATAACTCCAAATGTATGTTTGAAACTTATTTGAGACAAATCACTTTAATTGTTTGCTACACAAACATATCATTACAATGAGGTGCCTCTAACAACTAATTTTGACATGTTGGCGATAAACAAAAGATGTCGAACATTCTCGTGGGAAGTGTGAAAATCGTTTCAATTTATGTACGAGTTATCACGATCAAATTGTGCTTATTTCTTATTCAAGAGACTTATTAATATGTTTGAGTTTATATTGTGTTTCGAGTTATCGCAACTTTTTTTAGTTAAATATATAAGGAAACTTGATGGGACCGGTGGCAGACTTCAAGTTAAACCGTCATTTCGAGTTATAGCGTTTTGAGTTATCGCAATTCCACTGTAGATGCATTTTTAGTAAAAATTTTAATGCATGTGCAACCAGTGTAGATCCAGATCAGCTGGCACTTTCATGCCATCTGATTAGGATCAGCACTGGTTGCATTTTGGTCAGATATTACCTAAGGAATCAAAAAGCGAATAGTTTAGATCCTGATCAGATGGCAAGGATGTGCTTGCTGATCTTGATCTAAACTGTTCACCCTCGCAATAAAAGTGTATCTATGGAGGAAAGGGTTTAACATTTCATACTTCAATTGCAAGACTTTATGAATTGTACAATAAGTTGTATTTCAGAAAAGATAACATGTAAATCAATTTCAATCACTGAATAATTACCTTCTTGGCAGACTTTTTTAAGGTCTGTGATATTTGAAGAAAAAGACAAATTTGTTAACAATTAGAAACAAGGTGGTCTGTAGACACTGAGCATATGCAGAAGTGGCTTCAGTTCTCACTTGGTACAACTGGACTTTACATAATGTTAACAGACAAACATTCTTTACACACAATGGTTTCTAGGTATTGTATGGCTCTGACACTGCACTGACAGCATAATTGCTTATACATTCAGTATAATGTCCATATATAGGTTACTGAAATATTTCAAGTGATGTTTTAAGGTAAACAATTCTTGATTAACTGACATTTTTTAGACTGTTTAGGAAACATTAATTAATTGTTAAGGTCTAACCTGTATATTTCTATTCTTGCAGGGAGGCAATGCTGATTGGCTACACCTATGAGGAGCAGTGACTAGGATCAGCTGTAGAAAGGGCTGAAGAAATTGAATAGTATGTATCAGCTGTTTATAATTGTGGGGTTTCTTAACAGGGTATGTGAGAATATCTTGCCAGTCTGGTTTCCCGAGTCGGGGTGAGGGATAGAGATACCAGGCTGGCAATATATCCTCACACAACCCATAAAGAAACCAAGTAATTGTTTCATAATACTGAAAATCCTTTTCCAGCAATTGAGAAAACATGGTTTATCCTTATTTTGATCATTTTGTCAAATGTCACATTTCCCAGGAAAGATTGTCAAAATCCTCTGAATTAAATTTTTATTCGATTTGCATGACATCACTTAAAAAGAACTTTAATGACTTGTTGATATTTTTAAGGCTTTCTTGCCAAAAAGTTAAATAATCGTTTAACAATTGAAACAATTTTGTCATATTTTTGTTGCAGTGAGCAAAGTTTCCTGCCGTCATCATCATCTTAAGTTAATCATGTGACTACCAGATCCTTTCCATGTGACCAGTGGTTCAGATCATGTGACCATGGTTCAGATCATGTGATCAGTGAGTGCTCAAACTGCATGTGTTGTCAGAATGACAGCGATAAGGGTCTTGGCGCCAGGAAATTCATGAGTTTGGCTTGTGTGGCCTGTGTTGTTTCCATTTCATTTGCAAAGATGAAGGGATATTTACAGCTTTGATTAACAGTTTAAAGAATTAAGTTCTTCAGGAAGATTTACAGCAAAAAGGTCTTTAAAGTTGTATAGGGGATTTACAGGAGATTAAATGGAAGCTAGCAGAAGAAACAATAGTAAAGAGCATGCACCTCTTGATGCTGAGAAAATGTTTAAAGTATTTTCAATTTAAAATGTTCTTGTTTTTTTTTAAACAAAATTAACCCTTTTCTACATTGAATATAGATGATATACATCGGCAAACAATGTAGATCTGAGTCAGCTGACACATCCTGCATGTTATCTGATCTGGATCTGCACTGGTTGTTTCTTTGTTTAAAAAAACCTTTTTAATCTAACAGCAAACATTGTAGATCCTGATCAGATGGCAAGGGTGTTCCCCTTGCAATATAGGTGTAGAGGTGTATCTATGGAATTAAGAGATAAATGATAAGCTTCTCTCATCACTAAGTAGAAAAATTGATGTTTGGGTTTACCCTTTTCTCCATATTTACGCATTTTTACGCTTGTGTGACCAGTGTCGATCCAGATCAGCTGGCACATGTCTGCCGTCTGATCAGGATCTGCACAGGTCAGATTTTAGCTAGAGATCACCTAATGAATCAAAAAGCAAAGAGTTTAGATCCTGATCAGACAGCATGGATGTGCCGGCTGATTTGGATCTAAACTGTTTGCCCTCACAATAAAGGTAAAAGGAGGAAAGGGTGAAGATAAAATTCCTTGCTGGTTGAGAAATAATTTGGATTTACTGAGGGTGGATGCATTGTTATGCGAAGTGAGTTAAGGTTTATCTTAAAGTGCTAAATCTTGGAGATCCAAGCTATTGATGAATTTTTTTTCTAAACTTTTCAATACAGTTTTTTTAAAATAGTAAACTCTGATGTAACAATTGTGATTTTTACAACACAAAGAAATCGACATCTTCAAGAAAGAAGAAAAAGTAAATTCCAGGATCCTTGAAAATGCAGTTAAATAAGTACAAAGGGTTTTGTTTACATTGTTGTCTTTGTGTTTTTTTTAAAGAACAACGGTTATTGCTTGTTCAGTTTACAGAAGGATATGTCTCTAGATAGTGATTTAAGTTCATGCTCAGAGGTTGATGGTCTCCAACATGTTTTCATCTAGAATTATTAGAAAGATTGTTAAATTTACTTTTTTTGTCATTTTGTCAAACACCATCTTAAAATTTTATCTATCACGTGGAAAAGATTTACTTTTTTCCATACAGCACTTTTTCTTATGGAGATTTTTATTTTATTATTCAATTGATTGGGTGTTAATGAACCTGAAAATAGTTTGTAATTTATCTTCAATGTTTGTTACCGACAGAGATCAGCTTAAAAAGTATGTTCCAGTTTTATGGAATAAATTGACATTGAAATAGTATAAAACATGAGTGTTAAAAGAAGGTAACTTTTAATCCTTTTCTTCATTCTATTCATTTTGTGACAAGAGCGAAAAGTCCATCCAATTCAGCCAGCAATGTGGACTGTTTGCTTTTTGATTTATTAGGTTATTTCTGACCAAGAAGTTAACAGTGTACATCCTGATCAGAATGTGTGGATGTACCAGTTGATCTGGATCTACAGTCACAGATGAGATCAAATGCTTATATGTGGAGAAAAGGGTTAAATTGTCTAAACGAGAATTACTATGTGATGGCGTGTGCAGCAATACTTCGAATAAAATCTAAGTAAAGAACACTTATATATCCTGTTAATTCATTGAATATGACTTATATTCCACGGTTGACAAGTGTAGATCCAGATCAGCTGACACATCTTTGCCATCTGATCAGGGTCTACAAAGTTAGCTTTTAGATTGATTAGGTTATATCTGATGAAGAAGCAAATGGTGCTAATGACAAGGAAGTGCTGACTGATACAGATCTACACTCGTCACCCATGTGATTAAGGGTTTATTGAGGATCCACTTCATTCTTCCTTGCATGCTCATCGATAAAAAAGAAAAGTATCAAAATCTCACTAACGGCAAAATGCCGTTCAATGAAACTTTGCACAAATGAATGTTACTAATGTATCTTAATTTTGCAAGGAGGAGTGTAGTGGATCCTTAATGGACTTAACAGATCGTAATGAATAATCATTGTTAGCCAGCATTTTTTGGTTGGTTTTAGTGATGACATACATTTGCATCCATCATCACCTAATAACTTATCATTTTTCTTTACATTTATTCATAAAGTTTTGCACAAGTCATTATTAAAAGCTGTAAGCAAGTTTCAAAAAGAATAAAGGTAAAAAGTTGATACTGGTTATTAACCAGGTTTTCAATGCAAAACTGGTTATTGTAATGCTGAAGTATGCGGGCAGGTGTCAACTTTTGGTTTCCACTCAATAACCCGAGTTTGCTTTGGCCTATTGACATCAAACTTGGTGGTAGCTAATATCAAAAGGCAGCTTGGAATTGCTACCCAGGTGTCTGTGATCAAGATCAAGGTCACTGTTGCTTAAAATAGAAATTCAGTTTCTGCTCAATAACTTGAAATTAAGTTTTCATGTAATAACTTGAGTTTGCTTTGATCTATTGACACCAAACTTAGTATACCAAAGCTTATAACATAAACAAGACACTATTCTGCATTGCTACTAGATGTTCTGACTAAGATCAAGGTCAAGTTCATGGTTGCTTAAAATAGTAAATCAGTTGCTTTGACCTATTGACACCAAAGTTGAAGTGGTGTAGCTTATATCAGGATACAACACTGGATTCAACTTGGATGTCAATACTTGATCGTTGAAAACCTGGTTTCGTTGACTGCGGCGCTTCTTATTTTTGTTTATTTTATAATAATAAAGTCTTCAAAGCACATCAAAGTTGAAACTAGTTCTAAATATGTCATGATGGGAGTCAATTCTTAACTGGAGGTTTTTTAAGAGTGATATATTTTTCACAGAAAGTATTTCATATAAGATATGTATAAATGTTGTGCACTCGCCTTTAAAAGCATTTTGTTCAAGAATGTATTTACTCTTAATGGTCTTCTATACATGTTTGTTGACCTGGAACAGTGAGGCAGGATGGTCAGGGTTTTGTGAAATAGAAGCAGTCCTCTAGGCATATGTCTCCAAGCACATGTGTTTTCATCTCTGTTCACTTGTATCTTCAAGAACTAAAAAATGGCAGTATACCCATATAGGTATTTAATCCTTTACTCCATAGATAAGGATTTTATTGCATGAGAGAACAGTTTAGATCCAGGTCAGCCAACACATGTGTGCTGTCTGATCCAGATCTGCTCTGTGCACTTTTGATTCATTTGGTAATTTCTGACCAAAAAAGCAATCAGTATAGATCCAGATCAGATGGCATTGATTTGCCAGCTGTTCTGGATCTATACTGATTGCTGATGTGGTAAGAGGTGTATATATGTAGTGAAGAGGTAAGTCTTAACCCTTTCCTCCATATATACGCATTTTATCACATGTGTGACCAGTGTAGATCCAGATCAGCCAGCACATCCATGCCGTCTGATTAGGATGTGCACTGGTCGCATTCAGGTCAGAAATAACCTAACAAATCAAAAAGCGAACAGTTCAGATCCTGATCAGATGGCAAGGCTGTGCCGGCTGATCTGGATTTAAACTGTTCGCCCATGCAATAAAGTTGTATCTATGGGGGAAAGGGTTAAGCTGCAAGTTTGTTATCAATTGGTTATATGGTCAGCCATATACGGTCTCCAACAGGAACTGGTTGCTTGAAGTCTGTTTGTATATGTAATACTTTATTTATTAATATCTTAGCACACAAGTTTTTCTACTGAAGATTAGGAAAACGGTATTCTTGCTGTTTAAAGCTATATGTGTTGATTGTTACAATATTCATTAAGATTTAAGAGATCATAACTGTAAATGTTGAACCTTTTGAATCTGTAAATAGAAATGTTATTTAGACCTACAGTATTTAAAAATACTTGTTCTTGTAAAAAATGCAAAGAATTATAAAAGATCATGGATTATTTTCACAAGTAAAAGTTTAGAAAGATGAATGTGTTTTTCACTTGTATCTTTCAACCCTTAAAATGCTTGTCATTGATTAATCTATTATTTACTCTTTACTCCATATATATGGGGTTTATCAGGTGAGTGACCAGCAGTGTAGATTGATCTGTGCCCAAGGTTATAAAACTGAGCATGGAAACCAGTCTCAAATCTCAAGCATCTGATTGGCTGAAATGGGGACCAGTCGCCATTTCAGCCAATCAGATGCTTGAGATTTGAGACTGGTTTCCAAACTCAGTTTTATAACCTTCATACCAGGATCTACACTGCTTGCTTCTTGGTCAGAAATAATTGAATGAACCTAAAATCAAATCAATGAGGTTTTGATTAGACAGTACAGATGCGCCGTCTGATTGAGATTTACACTTAATACTATAGGATAACAGCAATATGGTTAACTACTATGAATTCAGTTAGGTAACTGTCTAAGCTGTTCTACCTACCTATAAAATTTCTGCAAAATATAATACGAATGAAAATGACCAGTCTTCTTGAGGGGTTGGATTATAGCCATGTCCCATGATCTGCACAAATAATGTAGTTAGTTTACTGCCTGCAGATTTCGGCAACTAAATCTGGTTAGTTTTAAAATGGATCTATTTGGACTTCAGGTTCTCTGGAAATTCTAATCCAGAAATCTTGTGTGTGTGTAATTCGTCTTGGAATGTACACCGGGCTTCCAATAGGCTATTGTAACTGGTATTGAACTTAGACAAACAAACAACCGGAGATTCAAGATCCATTGTCAAGTGAAGTCGAGTTGGTAACCCTTTAATATATTAATATACTGCATACAGATTTTGTATGGTCTGATTAGAAACTACACTGTTCGCTTCTTGGTAAAAACTAACAGTGAATCATAAAGTGAAAATTTTAGAACTCGAACTTGTAGCATTTGTGACTCGCATTTAGCAGTATCATGCATTGTGTTGGAATTACAAGGCACCAAGTTGTAGCAGTATCCTGCTGTGTGCGGGCATTCGCGGACTTCATCTGATGCATTCCTGGGCACAAGATCATAAAACTAAGTTTTGAGATCAGTCTCAAATCTCAAGGATCTGATTGGCTGAAATGGCGACTGGTCGCCATTTCAGCCAATCAGATGCTTGAGATTTGAGACTGATCTCCAGATTTAGTTTTATGATCTTGGGCACTGAATTCTTTTTATTTAGAATCTTGCACCAAAAACGCATTCGGAGACTCCATTTGTTGCTGTTTCCAGTATAATAAACGCATTCCTATATTATCAAACACCTTAAAGGCCTTTATTTGAAGCAGTATCCAGCATCATGAACACATTTATTGATGTTTGTAAATATCAGTATCTTGCATCATGGACGCATACAGGTGCTTAGTTCAAGCAGTATTGTAAATCATAAACCAATTGAGCGACTTACGGAATGATGAGGTATAGTCTTCATTTGAAGACACGCCTATCCAGAGTTGTCGCTCCTTTTACTAGCTTTGACGGAAGATACAGCAAGAAACGACAACTCTATGTGGAGATTGCATTGGGAGCATCCTATCCTGCTTACGAACGCATGCTTTTGAAAATTAAAACATTTAGGGACCTGATAAAACAGTATCCTTCATCAAAATTTATTTTAACATAGTCTTGCTTGAAGCATATGGTCGAATAAAAAATATTAATAACAAAATTTATGTTGCAGGCTATACAGTTTATTGAATGAAAGGGTAGTATACCATTTGACTCCTTTTTTATATCTGTCAATTTTCAGAAATGGTTAATACCTATGAAATTAAGAAATCTGGAGCGTGCACTCATCACCGTTAATATTAGAAGGCATGTTTAATGTTAATGATCTCACAAAAAAACGGGTATCTAGTGTCGTATAATTTATGATCATTTGCATAATCTGACACTGATATATAGTTACTTCAGTTTGAATTAAAGTGTTTCAGTTAATCAATCCAACACAAAATCATTTCAGTTTCACTTTCGGATTCTGCTTGTTTTTGACCTGTTACATTCTTCAAGATAAAATTTATTTACAAGAAATAAAACTCGACTTCTAAATCCCATTTAGATATGTTGTACGATTAAATTAATGCTGTTTCGCCGAAACACGAAATTGGAAACTGGTTGCCAAGGCAATGGAAACGAAATATTGATATTTCCTTTCAAATCATACATGTGCGAATGGCGTTTATATATTCGTAGATATTTACAGATATGATTTACAGCTAGTTTATTTACACAGCATGTTTTACGTAAAAAAATGACGGTTTATCTGGGAAAGTCAGAAAAGTACAGTCTCCCCGGCGCGGAAAGACGCGCCTCTGGCCGTAAAAAACAACACGTTGATGTAATAGACGTAAATTCCGCCGTAAGCCTTTATGACAAAAGAATGTAGCGGCCAAACATTTAAGCGTTTGTAAAAAGATCCGTGTTAAAGTAAGTGATGGTTTTATATACACCGTGAAGATCAATTTACAACCTGCAATCCATGCGTATAACCACTTAACTTGAAACTGTCGGGGGAAATAAATATTCTTCAACTGTAAGTACATGTTTTAAAATTTTTTAAAAATTTGAAGTATTATTTAAGTACATGTCGTTATTTATCATTATGATTATTGCATTTTAGTGCGATCTGAACATGTTCTTCTTGGTCCGTAAGAAGACTTTGGTGTGGCAAGTGTCCGCAATGAACGTTAAGCTAAGGGTCACACCCGTCCACATCAAGCACCCCCGTTCCATGTTAGTGATTAGGCGGCATTAAGGCCTACATTGGCAAATTGTTTGGTTACTGCAGGAACGTCTTTGTATTGACTTTAGCTGGTTAATAGCCGCTATTACTTTTTGCAAACTATTATAAAAACATACAAAGGCGAAATACGTTTATATCAATAAATCTTCAAATCAGTAATTCTTTAGAACAGGAATAACATTTATGACTTCGCCGCTCGTGTGATCGTGAGCTTACTGTGTAATGGAGAAATCTAAATCATTTAAAAATGCCATCTACTCTCTAAATGACTAAACTTCTAATAGTATTTATTTATTATGACAGATAAACATCCAGGCTTATTGAATCATGTCGATCGGGGACATGTTACCCGCGCAGTTCTACGAGATAGCTTTCCTGTGCACGTTCATCTTCATTCCCGTGATTGCATTCCGAGCAGATGTGGAGAACTATATATTTGGCATCCTCGTGATCTACATGTGTCTAAGAGTGGTGAGACGCCGGAAGAGGTCGAAACTGACGTCTGATGGAAAGGCAGTATTCATTTCGGGATGTGATTCTGGTAAGTAATTTAATTTCCGGAAACACAGATTAACCGGCTTCCGGTAACCGGATCTGATTCAGCTGCGTATTAATTGATGTTAAATGCCGGTGAAGGAAATGATGAGTTGTTGTCTCTTTCGTAATTACGTATTTAAGGGAAGCTGAACATTGCAAACTGGGCTTACTTCAAATTATTTGTTGTTGTTTTTTTCATTTTTAACAATTGTGGATGACTGTGTACTATCTATGTTAATGTGACAGCAAGACATCCCCAAGCAGTATTAACTCATCTTGATATTATCAACATTTTAACGATATAAAATATTGCAAACGCCTTTAAAATTAAAGAACATTTTTTAAAGAAAAACCTACCACTTATCCATGGCAGCAGACAATCCGATTCTACTTTTACATATTTCTGTTATGTTTATGTATTTATAATCTACAGTTATATTTATATATTTATAATCGTTCATTTTATTTAGGTTTTGGTAGCTTGTTTGCAAAAAAGCTCTGCAATGAGGGGTATACAGTATTCGCAGGGTGTCTCGAACCAGATGGCGAAGGAGCGAACCAGTTGAGGACCAAGTGCTCTGACCAACTCCATATCGTAGCTCTTGACGTCACGAGTGACGTCAGCGTCAAATCCGCTGGACAATACGTTAAAGAGAATCTCGGGGATAAAAGTATGTTTTAGCATTTTGCCGGACAGACTGACGAAACCAATAGTTTCTAGATATCACTCACTTGACACTTTTGTTTCGAAGCTTCAGTCTATGTTAGTGCAGTCATTGTGTTTACACACCTGTAATAGTAGAAACTACGAGTTTCTTTATTAGTAGCAACCATAGCTATAGTCTACGTTAATCTATCTTTCATATACTATGTTATCATTACATTTCGCGGTGGTTTAATTTTCGCGTATTTCGCGCTAGGGTAAGTGTGCGAAATCAAACCTTAGCGAAAGCAAACCATTGAATATATAGTTTTATGAGATTAATACAAGTGCGCGGATTTAAGCCCTCGCAATAATGTCACTTATGTCATTTGCGCGAAATCTGATACCCGCGAAATTAAATGTGAAAACAGTAAATTGCAATATATTGTACATGTCCTTTATTTTCGTCAAAATTTACATCAGCATGTACGCGTGTCAATTACCTTTTTAACTTGAAAGATGTCTGTGCATTTAATGATTTAAAATGAATTTCGATTCGATACTATTCAATAAATCATGACCGAACGTCTTTATCTAAATCTAAGTTTATGAGACTACGTTACAGGTTTATGGGGAGTAATAAACAATGCTGGCGTTTACGTTCACGGCGATGTGGAGCTATGCCCGGTGGATACGTACAAGTTTGCTGCTGAAGTCAACTTGTTTGGGCTCGTCAGAGTTACTCAGGAATTCCTACCACTTATTAGAAAATCTCAAGGTACATTTAGTGTTAGCTGAAAAAAGTTGTATTTTCGCCAGTTCAAGTAATTATTGAATTTCTTGATGGAAAACAAGCGATTCGAATAAAGTCAGGTAGCACATCTGTATAAACCGCGTATTCCATCTCACAAACTCCTTGGTGACCCAACAGTCCCAATTGCCTTCCAAGTTTTACCTTGTTTGGGAAGGGCGATGAATTTGGATAAGACCCTTTTTGTATTTTGCAGATCCCGTTCACGCTGAATGTTCCGATGTTAAATTATTTACAATCATTGTTCTATTAAGTGAAGAGATTATTCATGAACTAATGAGTATGTAAGATGAATATTTTAATTTTGTGTAGTTCTTTTTGTTCATGTTTGCTTTTCTGACTTGATAATACAGTTTGCGACTGTTTGTTTTCAGGTCGAATAATAAATATGTCGAGTATTAACGGACGATTCACGTGGCCATGTGCTTCGGCTTACAATGTTACCAAGTTTGGTATAGAATGCGTGAGCGACTCACTGCGCATGGAAATGATGAAGTTCGGTGTCAAGGTCGCCATTATAGAGCCCGCAATGTTTGGAGGAAATACAAGCATTCACGGTGAACACAATGTAATTTTTAATGTGATTTAAACAATTTGCTTTCCTGATATCGATTTTAACTATTTGAGATATGATTCTTTTAAAAGTAGCGTGAACTGTTATTCTTTCATATGTCTAGTTGTCAGATTTTAATAGACCGTAGTAATTTTATTTTCCTTTTGTGTATTTATTCCCCATACTCCTCGCCTGAACACTTAAAGCTCCATCATTTCGTTTTGGAATCATTTCTAGCTTCTTCAATATAATATATAAAAGTGCTTCTTGAAGGCCTACTGTGCTAGATAAAATTTTCATTTTGCTGAAGTTTTCAGTTTTTAACTATTTCTCATATGTATGAATATATGACATATACATTGTATATATTATAATGTTGATTCTTTGAGCTCACTTTTCTTGCAGGTATCTCGCCATTTTAACCAGATCGACCGATTCTGGGAGAGTGCAAATGCGGACGTTCAATCTGTCTATACGAAACAATATATGAGAGATCAAATAGACATGATACTCGGTATGCGACAGAAACTAGCGGCTAAAAGCCCGGATGCTGTGATCGACGCCGTCATGGACGCCGTCTCAAGTTCGAATCCCCAATGTAGATATCCTGTACATGGAGGACCATTACCAGTAGATCCTATTGTGGTAGGCTAATAATTGTTTGTGCGGTGCTAAATTCTGTTCAACCAATAATTAAAGCTTTAAGTATTTGCCGCCGCTTTATCTTTCAAAATTCCAAAAGTAGTGCAAAACTGCGTCGTAGAATAACTCGGTCACCAGTTTGTTTTTAAAGCTTTTATCTTGACGTCATTTGCGGTCAAATAAATGAAACGGAGTTTTTCAAATCAAGAACTTTTACATTTTATCCTAAGTCAAGGGCATGCATGCGCTTCAAATGTTATAAGTTGTTGTTTTAACAGAGAGCCTTGACCTAAGTTAAGGTCATTTCCAGTTAAATGAACATGATTTTCATCGAACTTTGTGACACGAAAATCTATATATCATTTTCAAACTTTTATAAATCTGATGGGCTTATGTTCAAATATAAATATTTTTATAGTTTATCAATATGATATTAATCAAATTCGAACACATTTTCTGTCTTATGACCCAGTGACCTACTTTTTTCTACAATGTTCAAACCTGTGGCTTTGAAAGGCTTACGTGTATACTTGAATTAACAGAGACGAGCTTCATCTCAATTTGTTTCCTTTTTTCGACTGGTTTCAGGTCTTTGCGACACTCTACCCATACTTACCAGAAACTTTTACTGACTGGTTCATCTGTCGCATATCGGGTCACCTTAATAAAGAAATTCTGAAGGGTTCTGAACAACTGGCGAAAGAACACAGAGTAAAGCAGACGACAGAGCAACTGAATAGACACAAAGCAGAATAAAAATAAAGAAAACCTGACCCACGATCATAAAACTGAGTATGAAGACCAGACTCAAATCTCTGTAATCTGACTACTAGTAGCTGAAAAGGAGAACAGTGTCCATTTCAGCCAATCAGTTGTAGTTTTATGATCTTGGGCCTAGTTTTTATGTTTTGATTGGTCTCAGCAGAAGATCTCAGATACGGACTATGGTTTGGAGTCCTGGCCTGGTGGGGCAACAACAAAACGTACCCTGTGTCGTTGAGAGCGTGCGACTTTTTTGTGACGGTGACTTGTTGCGATGTTTTTATTACTTCTGTATTTGACAACACGAATATAGTTAATAAAAGAATATTCGGATAGAATAACTTTGGCAGTCTCATCCCATGAACTGCTGGCTGGCTTGTTTGTTGATTCGTTTATGGAATTCATGAAAATATGACACCTTTTTACCTCTGCTCATGCTAAGTATGTTTATGGCACTATATGTTTTACGCTTTAATCAGAAGAAATTCGTTAGTGAAACTTTTTTGACAGGCCAAATGGGTCACTTTGCCAGGAGAAGGGCCTGGTGGGCTAGGAACACCAGAAAATTGTGTTATTTGGGGGTGGCAACCAGGGTTCAAATAGTTTTGATGGGGTATTATATTATGTAAATGCAATTGTGTTTTGCGGGCGTTATCAGAATGTGTTGCCTACCCTCACCCATCAAACCTTTTCCTGGAATAATCTTTTTTACTCGTAAAGAATGAAATATAATGTTTTGAAGTTTGAAGACATAGAATATAATAATTATTGTTTTGAATTTGCAAAACAGAAAATATATAGTTTCGATATGTTTGTATGAAATTATGAAGAATATGGAATTATGGATAAAAACTCTTTAGAATTAAATATGTATATTTTGTTGTTTATTTAGTGTATTTGTACAAAGCAATGCCAGGATTGTTCAGTGACTTATGAATCGGGGATTGCTGCCCCGCCTACGAGTCGATATGTGGAATATGGACACATTTCCCCTCCCATTATTATTTCAGAACGGTAGAGATAACAGCATTCCGTAGATAAAAGAAAGGTGCCGCAACCACCCTTGGATTTTGTAAATTACAAGTCCCTCTTCTCAGTACAAGGTCTCGAGCACATTAATATGAGAGGCCAGTAATGTTCAAAATAAAGGCACTACCCGCTTGGCCGCGGAGAAACCGTGAATCTTACAAATGTGGATCGGTTTCGAAGTTGGCGGCATCTCGAGTTGCCCTCGTCCGTAAGACCTTCAAAATCTTTTGTCACCAACAAGGCCTACTCCATTACTATCCGACATATTTCTTTCAAACATTTATGTTAAATAGTATCACGGTTGTAAATTCAGCTGTGAAGTTAATCAAACGTTCAAGTTAGATTATTGAAAAATTCAAGTTAGAATATTGAGTTAAGTTCCACACTCGCATTTACTTCAGAAACTGAACCATTGTGGATTAAGATGCATTAACCTACTCTAAAATTGAAGAATTTCTCTCGTTCTCTCGTTGCGCACACAACAAGTTGTCCCAGAACGCAGAGATATCTCAGCAACGTCACCGGTCAAATCTGGCGCCCCTTATCGCAGCGTCTATGGTCATCTCTTCCTGGGCTGAAGGTTATCAAACTGAGATTGGAAACCAGCCTCAAATGTCAAGAATCTGTTTGGCTGAAATGGCGACTGGTATTCCTTTAAAAATTCCATCCTCTTTTATTTCATATTTTGTTCAGGATTGTGGACTCCGAAGTGAAGAGTTTTACATTTTTAACATTGAATTTCAATTGCCAAATGTCACTCCACTGACCGAGTAGATTTAAGTCTGACTGAAGAATTTTAGAATCCTGCTTGTTGTTCACAATTTTATAGATTTTGGTATCATCCGCAAAAAAGACGAATAGTGCTGTGAGTGGCATCATTAACGTCATTTATAAAAATCAAAGGAAGTATAGGTCCTAACACAGATACCAATTGTTACTTCTTCCCAACTTGAAGCTGTAGAATTATCAATAACCCGCTGTTTACGATTTGTTTACGAATGATTTAATCCATTTAAATAGTTTGCCTTATATACCATAGACTTTCAGTTTATAAAGCAATCTGCAATGAGCATAAAACTAAAACTGAAGACAAGTCTAAAATCTCAAATATCCGATTGGCTGAAATGGAGACGAGTATCGATTTCAACCAGTCAGATGTTTAGATTTGAGACTGGTCTCCAATCTTAGTTTTATGATCTTGGACCCATGCCTAACTTAAGATCTGGTTCTTCAAGGCGGCCGAGTCTAAAGCTTTCTAATGCTTTCAAAACATACGTTTGACCTTCTGTTTAATACGCCTCTGGTCCCCATATTCAAATTGTCACATCAACTCACCAGAAATGGTCCACTTTGGCACTCAAGTTTTGTGAAACACGGACTATGGCCAAACGAATTCTTACTGACTTAAAATGGGACACCATCCAAAACTGCTGCAACACAACCAGAACAACCAGGTTGTATTAAGGTAAATAACTCAGTATTCCTCCGTGGTCTATTCGAATGAAGTCCGTTTCATTATATGCTATTTTTTTCTCTTCATCTGGGGGCCTCTTAACCGTTAGAAATCGACCTGTTTGAGACTTGTTTGCAGGAATAACATGTCAGGAAAATAAATGAAAGCAATATCATGCCTATATCTCGTTTGGTAGAGGCGCACTAGTTCCGGAAGAGCGGATGTATATATTTGGCACCGTATTTGCGATACCGCGTTTAAAATAGGGTCTGTTCGGTTAGAGATCAGTAATTTTCTTACAAGTAAGTTAACCCCCCATTTGCTGTGTGTTTTTCAATAGATGAAATGTAGATCTTCACAGTAATATATGGTTGTCTAGAAATTAAGATGATAGAAATCATGTTAAATGTGCATTGAATATTGTGAATTTAACATTGAGGTCTATGGGAATTGGATTTACCTTGGTTCAACCACCAACCATTTAAGACTCATTCTCAGATAATATTGACAATTCATGTCGCCATCCTTTCAGGCAAAATAACTGAAAAAGGGAGGCAGACAGTAGAGAAAAGCAATTGAGATTCGAAGTATACACATTAAACATTTTTTAAAAACAAATTCCTAACGAAAAGCTTGATTCGTAAAAAAATCATAATGCCATAAACATTAACAATGCCCAGAAATCCCTATGTCGCCAGCGAATTTTTCGTTCTTTTGAAGAAAAAAAAGTACAACAAAACTGCGATTTGTAAATAACATGACATATTATTTCCTCGTTGTTAGTGGCATGATTCACTAAGAAAGTTATAATTTATAAGAACTCATTGTTTTCAGTAAATATATTTGGATTAAGTGATGTCGCCAAATTCAATAAATTTACAGGACAAAATTTTATTGTAGCACTAACAACATTGAAATGTATGAAATTGCTAGATCTTTACCTTCGTTGCTGTCATTTTTAGTCAAGTTTATTAAAAAAAACTTGAATACATATTGGGTTTTACCAATAAGATGTTATGAGAAGATGCTGAACTTATTTTTTCTTCACGGAAAAATAGTGTTATAATCTACGGGACAAATATATTATTGGTGATGCATCTTTCTATTCATGTTCTGTGTCTAAACTTAAACCGATTTCAAACGAACAAGATATAGTAGAATTGTGACAACATCAAGATATGCAAAAAGCAGTGAATTTCTATACAGGAATTTCTATCAAAATAGTGTTTCAATTAGATTTTCTCATTTACGTGACATTAATTTACGAGTCAGAATTCTCAAAGATACTGCTATTTTTTTTATTTCATTGCTCCTTTTTGAGTATTTTGTTCCTTTGGCTATAGAACATCCCCTGATGTTGTCATTTCGCGTAGAAGTCCATATTGTCGCAAGGTGCTGTCTGCATTATTCCAAAGCTTAAGGTGAGTTTTGAATCTTTTGAAAATTGATACTAACATTAAAATTACTTGATGATTGCATGTATATTTCAATTTATTTTGTCAAAAGTAATTATATTAATATGTTTTTTTTTGTGTAATTGAACAGACACACACTGAAAAAACAACTTGGCCCATAAAAGAGAGAAAAAGTCCCGTAGGTCAAAAAAAGAACAATGGTACTTATGAAAATATTTTTGTTGAATAAATATTCATGAGCACAAAATTATAACACACAAACTGTACACGGAGAGAGTTGAGAAAATGCTTAAAGTATATATTCAATACATGCATTTATTTTTGTTGCAGAATGGCCATGTCAAAGACTCAATGGATGAAATAATTTAGAAAGCGCAAGAAAGAGAATTTCAGAGAGCAGTGGATGGAAATTGAGAACGATTTAAGGCATATTATGTACCAACTACACATCTTACAGAAGATGATAAGGAGATGCAAGGAGAGCAAAACAGAAAGAACTTAATCGTAAACTATAGTAAGAAAAGGAGGTCAGCGTCACAACACGAAGAAGAAGAAAACAAACCAAAAACTTCAGAAACCTATGATGATAGTGCCACTGATGTTGTAAGCAGTTCAACACAAGGCGAAGAATTGCTTACTGCAAAGATGCCATTTCACTCACAAACTGCTAGAACAAGAACAAGAAAGGAACCGAAGAAAAGGCATTAAAAGATCTTACAAATGCATTGAGACACTTGAAGACTAGAATGATATGTTAAGAAAAATACTGAAAACTGCAAATAAGCGCATAACGCTTAAAAGAATAATCTTACTCCAAAGAGCAAAACAGGTCTTTTTTGAAGACCTTTTGGTTAGATCCCAAAGACTTCCCAGATATCAGGAAGAAGCTGTTGTTTGCGACTGTGTTAATAAAGAGATCTGGAATACAGTATGCCAAACGCCAATACAAAAGATTGACATACAAAATAGAATTAAGTGGCAAAGTTATGAAGAAATACAGAATAAGATCATGCAAAAGATGACATTCTTAGAAAGATTTAAAGTGATAATGGGTAATTTAGTGAAGAGCTCAGAAATTCAAAGCACAACAGATTACGAAAGATGTACAGAACGTTCTGAAGAGAGATGAAAACTTTCTTGTTTTGCCAGGTAAAGGTGGCTGTGTTAAAGTTGGCACTGAGAAGAAACAGAATCTAGTAAACTTCACTCTATGAAGAAATCACACAGTATGCTTGATTATAAATTACATGTTGATTTGCTTTTATGTTTATGGCATAACATCGTTAAACATACCATTTGGTTAATATTTAGGTACTCTAAACAATAGTCTGATCTACGGGACATTCTCTAATCATTTACGGGACAATGATTTATTGAAAATTTGCAAGATGATCAAGGCAGCGGTTTATAATTTACTGATTATTATTATTTCCATGTACATCCAGGAAACTGAAAATGGTACGATCTGTCGATTTAAATGTTTATGTTTTCATTGATGTTAAAAGTTTGATATATTAATTCTGAAATATATCATTTTATGAAATGAAATAAATTTTTGTTTTGATATTTCTTAATAGCAAGTTATTACAATATATTTCAAATGCATTAATTCCATATCTATATCACTGTCAATAACAAATTAAAACGCTTCGTTGATTCCAAAACCCTTACACACTATGCTGTAATAGTTTAAAGTTAAGGTGTGGAATATTAAAATGATCCAAAATAAACCCGTATATAGGCAATGTCTAACCTAGAACAAAATACTTTTCTGTTTTACTTTACTTTATCCCTTTTAGAAACACACTTATTAGACACACCTTAGCACAGAGACAAATACAAAAACTATGTATGATGAAGTTGAAATTTCAACTTTTTTAACATGCAATTGTCAATATTATCTGAGAATGAGTCTTAAACGGATCGTTCACAGTTAACCTTGTGAATAGTTTACTATAGCTGATCCTCC
This sequence comes from Corbicula japonica, assembly GCA_038501625.1. Classification (NCBI taxonomy): domain Eukaryota; kingdom Metazoa; phylum Mollusca; class Bivalvia; order Venerida; family Cyrenidae; genus Corbicula; species Corbicula japonica. Next base: position 55,524 of record JAZAYU010000109.1, on the reverse strand, counting down.
ATTCATAAATGGTATGTCTGTTAGAGGACATTACCAACGCTGCAAACAAATCCGAGCCCGCATTACATTCTCAAAATAGTTTCTTTCAAGCCATCGTGCTTCGGAACAAATTGAGATAGGACCTACGATGTTGAACCGGCAGACTGGGTGCTTTCCTATCTGCTCTGGTTAAGCAAAACATACTATTATAGTCACAAGAATATGTCTTTATCATTTTAAACAGAACTTATAATTGTGGAACTTATTTCGAAAACATTCAGTCCTGCCTGCTGCGCGTTAGCCTGTTCTTGCATAGTTAGGTAACTATTGATGAATTGCCGCTGATAAAAGCGTCAGTTTTGTATACGCCAACTCCACGAGGTTTAAATAGATCAAAAGGGAACTTTGAAAGCCACCGAACACGACAAATATGAAAATACTGCATGCTCGGTTTGATTGAGCCTGTTCATGGGCAGTAATGGGAATGCATATTACTACCCACGCAGCCTAGACCCGGGTTGAGCGCAACTCAGTAATTACACCATTAAATAGTACAATTTCGATCCATCCCAAACGATGGTATGCATATGGCGGTGAACATGGAACCTTCAATGAGGTATTTTCAGATTAGTACCATTCCATGTTCAGCGGCGTATGGTCCCCAGATAAAAGAATGGGTTTTGCCCTAAACGAGAAAACAATGGGCGGAACTAAACAGAATAGAATTTTGACAGGGGATCTTAGAATATAAATCCTGCATATCACAGACGACGCCAAAGGCAAATTTTAAAAAGCAGGAAGTATATCCTTGGGGGTGATTGGACAATATCGAAATCTATATTGGTTGGGATATGGAAACCACTATAGTGTTGGGATATCGGTTGCAAATCACAATCGATCATCAGTTGGAATCGGTTGCCACTTCCGATGTGATTTCACCGATTATTAATCGGTTTATAAATCATATCTGAGTTACATTAACAAATGGTTTCTAACAAGTAGCTTATATAATATCCCTTATTATTGTGTGTTAGCTGTTACTTTCTACATAAAGGTTGGTGTTCCAATTACAAAAATAAAACTTTTTCGTGCGTTTTTATTAAATATGCGCTGATTGGAATAAATGAACAATGCTTGACAAAGAATACACACCCCAAAATACGTTGTTGATAGGCTTTAATGCCCAAAAGGCCCTACCAATTAATTTCAATCATGAATAGTACAAATATTGACCTAGATATGTTTAATTGTGCAGTAGTTTACAGACGGGGTATACATCGGTTTAAATCGATTATGGGATAATGACATCGATTATCGGCATCGGGAGGTTCTTACTGATGATTAATCGATGTCTTTCGATTATCGGCACATCACTAGAAACCACCGATCTATAAACTGGCCGAAATATTAAAAACAAAAGTAATTTTAGAAGTACTATAAACATACTACAAAAGTATCGTGCTCAACGACCTTCAACAATTAAAGTATAGTAAATTATATAGAATTAAACATAAATTGACAAAATGAAGAACTAGCAATCTCGTAATGCGTCAAAAATAAGGTAAAAAGAGTCCTAATGTATTATCAAATGGGTATCCAGTCAAAACGGCCCCTGGTCAAAACGGACCCCTGTCAAAACGTCGTCATTTTGGTCAAAAAGTCCCCTTTTAAAAATGATTTTGACTGGTAATCATAACATGTAGTTCTTAACCGTGGTATTGCTGTAGCTTTGTTGCATCAAGTTCTTGCTCCAATTTCTGGCAGTGCTGCACATTCATATCATTTAGACATCAAGCCCTAAAACAGTGTACTTTTATTGGTGCTATGAAACCTGTTGATTTTTTAATAGTGACACTGTGCCTCTCAAATAGAGTTACCTTTCTTAGTTTTTGGTAACGAGGCTTGTAAAATTTACATCGTAGGATTTTCCTCGTAAGAATTCAAGTGTATTTCTAGTTCTACACCTTTTCTCTGGATGAGAATTTGCCGACATCATGATCAGGTATATATCTATTTTTGTGTTAAACTTATTTCCGCGTTTGATGTTTGTAAGTTTGTGAAAAGTCATATCTACTTTCCATCGTGGTTTTGGTTTCTGTATTGACTATTGTTTATTGATAGGTGTATGAATCGATAACTTAACATTTTCTTATTTTGAAATTTGGCAAATACTTCATCACATTAAGTAGAAATAAGATCTCTTCATTTGATAGTAACATAAGATACAGAAATATTTGGGATTCCAACATACAATATACACTTTCCATTTACTGATCGAGGGTAAGAGTCTCTCAGTGTATTTGCTTTCTTTTCTCCCATAAATCTGTTACTGCCAGTATGGTACTATATAGGCCAGCTGGCTAGAAGTCTCATTACTAGGTCCCCAAAACATAAAACAGAGTTGTGACCTGTCTCAAATCGCATGCGGAGACAATTCACCATTTCAGTCAATTATACTCACTATACTTATTACCGTGATATACCTATTACCGCGAGTGCCTTGGTAAGAACAAATTCACATGCATACACGATGATGTCACTTCTTTTTCTGTTAGGATTTGTTTACATTATCTCCCAACATCTCTCAAACAAATTGAACAACAAATTATATTAAGTTTCTAAATATCTACTTTTTAACAGAAAAAATTAACTTCATACAGAACTAGATAACCACTGTTTATCAAAAATAATAACTTCAAAAGGTTTTAATATATTTAATTAAATGAAGTAAACATTTTTCAGTTACTAATGATTTGTTCCAGCAGAATTTAAGTCAAGTAAGCTACATTATATCACCAGATTCCTGTTCCTGTATCCTAATTGGCTGAATGGTAATATGTATACAATGAAAAACCAATGGCTGACGCAGAGGTTCATTGCAAAATCGAATTTTATTATAAAGGATTCAGAATTTTCAAAAAAATCATCTGTTTTCTAAAGATAATGGATAGTTTTAGTTACATTCATAACAGTTGATTGTTGTTGTTGTAAATTTATTTTAATATACCCTGGCAAACTTAAGACTCATGGTAATAGGTATGACCAGGATACATGCTTGAGATTTGAGACTGGTCTCTAGTTTTAGTTGTATAATCTGGGTCACAGATTCCTTGACAGTCGTACAAGGATTTTACAGAGGTCAAAATAATTGTAAATGAGAAATAGTAATGCTTTGAAAATGAGTTGCAATCAATTTATCCTTTGTTTGCGTGTCATCAAACCATTGGTAGACATTTGATTTAACCCTTCCCTCCATAGATACACCTTTATTGCATGGGCGAACAGTTTAGATCCAGATCTGCCAGCACATCCCTGCTGTCTGATCAAGACCTAAACTGTTAGCTTTTTGATTGGTTACGTTATTTCTGACCAAATTGCGACCAGTGCAGATCCTGATCAGATGGCACAGATGTGCCGGCTGATCTGGATCTACACTGGTCGCACATGCGTAAAAATGCGTATATATGGATGAAAGGATTAATTGCTCTTCGAGTCTAGAATGAAGAATGAATTTAAACAATTTAAAAATATGTACAATTTTGATAAGATGTCCAGCTTTCAAATGACTACTCTCAGAAGATTGTTACTTGTGTGTTTTAGATTCTGAAATCTAAATAAACAGTAAAAGAATTATGTTGAGAGGCAATATTAGTCTATTTCCTTCTTATATGTTTCTTACATTATACTCCATTAACATCAGGCCATATCAAGGCAAAGATTTTCTGGGTGATGTGGGGGGCATGCTTTGCCGGAAAATTTTATTTTTAAAATGTCCTTTTTTGTCACTTCAGTCTCAAATATTCAATGAGGAAAGTGCCTTGATGTGCCTCGTCGTGGCTAGGGGTCTGAAATAACAGAAATTACTGTTCAGAGAAAGTGCAATACATTGTCTCCTTGAACTAGTTGACATGGTCCAATTTGTACCATATAATCCTGCATTTTTATTGAGCCTGATCTCTGACCAGGTTAATGCTTTCCACCATAGAATGGATAAAACTAATTTGGCATTGGTGAACAGTGAATATACAGATAAGCTAGCACATCCATGCCTTCTAATCAGGATCTGCTTTTTTTGCTTTTTGATACAACAGATCAGTTCTGATCAGTTGAAGATCCTGATAGGATACATGGATATGCCAGTTGATCTTGATTTACACTGTTCACACATGCGATAAAACCAGTATATATTGAGTAAAGGAGTAAAGGGGTTTTACATTATCAGGAGAATAGTTGATGAGATTCAATGATGATGTGCCATCTGAATGCTGCAAAATCAATTATTTTGTTTCATTTCAGCCTCCACTGACAATAATTCTTGTTAATTGCCTTTCTCGGGAGTTGATCCTTGGACCTATCAAGGGACAGCAGACCTAAGTCAGCATGGCAGACGTTGATCCAGAGACATTGCTGGAATGGCTGCAGATGAGCACAGGAGAGGAGAGAGAAATGCAGCTGATAGCATTGGAGCAGCTGTGTATGCTGTTGCTAATGTCAGATAATGTGGACAGGGTCTTTGAAAGGTGACTTACCTGCTTTAATAGTTGACAAGTTAACACTTTCCCTCCTGGTATGCCTTTAATCACATGGGGGCCAGTTTGGCTCCATGTCAGCCTGAGCATCCAAGCAGACTAATCTTGATAAACACCATTCGCTTCTTAATTGGAAATAATTTAATTGAATCTAAAAGCAAACAGTGAAGATTCTGATAAGACTGAACAGGATGTACACTGGTCCAACATGAGATATCAGGGCTATAATTATGGGGAAAAGGGCATTATTTTTCTCTGAAGGGGAATAAAAAAACCAGATGTAGTTACTTTTTGGGAAAAACTGCATGATTTTAAAGAAATTTTCTCAAGGGAAGGTGCACATAGAAAGGGATTGAAAAATAGGGCAGATAGATATAATGTAAGAATAAGAAATAATGTAAGAATAACCTTTGAATGTTTGATAATAACATAATTTAACTCTGAAAAAAAAAGACAGTGTTGGCACTTAAGTATTAAAAATTGAAAATATTGAACTGCTTGAATTTGTCTGTTTTTGAATCAATATTAATATCAATTTGTAGTCTAACGGCTCCTTTGACTAATGCTAGTGCTGACAAAGATAGGTTATTTCAAGAACGTGCAGCTGATCTGGATCTACACTGGCTCTACATGGGACAAAATACATATCTACAGACAAAAATTAAAATTGGCTCTCAGATAACACAGATTGTTAGTTGCATACCGAAATTATTCTGACAGGTTTGCTAGCCGAAGATGGTGGGATTTCAGAGAATAACTGCAGAAGGCCAATGTTTCGAGTTTTTAGCTCACAGCTTATTAAAATAAAATCCAAAATGTCAATGTCTGTACATGTTCTTTATTACATGTACAACAAAAACATAAAATGATGAATGCAGTTCTAAGAGCTTTTGGCAGGACATAATGTTGTAGTTAAGTTGGAGAATTTTGCCAATTATTGACATACACTATTTTTAGTGTATACAGTATTTTTAGTGTATCTAGAGTTATGTTACAGTCATATGCCCAAGGTTATAAAGCTGAGATTGGAAACCACTCGCAAATCTCAAGCATCTGTTTGGCTGAGTGGCGACCAGTTGCCATTTCAGCGTATCAGATACTTGAGAATTGAGACTGGTTTCCAATCTCAGCTTTATAACCTTCAGCCATAGTCAGGAGAAAGGTTAATGTTTGTCCTGTTTCTGGAATATGACCCTTCATCCCTGAACTGGGAATTTGGTTGTTATGGTTTTAATGGATTAAATAGCAAACTTGATTTTCACTGTCTTCCATTTTCTTAAATAATTGGAAACTGAGATTTTTTTTATCAGCATCAATCAGTACTGTCAGTCTAGAATTCTTGGAACAATTCGGATAAAAATAATTTGAAAATGTGTCCCAGAAAATGGCTTTAACATCATTACCCTTTAATAAACGGTATTTTGGCTGATTTCATCCATTGTTGTAACGGATTTAATTGACCGATAAACCCAAAATTTAAAAATGTTAAGACTGCAGGGGGAAGGGGAGTCTAGGCAAACTCTATACTTCATTGTATTGGTTTTATTGCATGTGCCAATAGTGTAGATCCAGATCAGCAAACATCTGTGCCCAAGGTTATAAAACTGAGCATGGAAACCAGTCTCAAATCTCAAGCATCTGATTGGCTGAAATGGCGACTGGTCGCCATTTCAGCCAATCAGATGCTTGAGATTTGAGACTGGTTTCCAAACTCAGCTTTATAACCTTGGAACCTGTACCTAGATCCAGATCAGGATCTTTACTGTTCACTACTTCGTCAAAAATAACCAAATGAATTAAAAAGTAAGCAGTGTAGATCCTGATGGGACAGATCGGATGTGCTGGCTGATCTAGATCTACACTAGTCGTCCATGGATAACAGCCATATCCCACGGAGTAAAGGGTTTAGATCATCAGATGTATTACTTTAGGTACTGGTCATTAACCCTTTCCTGGATATACATGTATACGCATTTTTACGCATGTGCGACCAGTGTAGATCCTGATTGGCCGACACATCTGTGCCATCTGATCAGGATCTGCACTGGTCGCATTTTGGTTCGCCCTAGCAATAAAGGTGTTTCTGTACAGGAAAGGGTTTATCTATCTATTGGTAATGAAACCTGATTTATTTTGTTAGATTGTTGAACTTGTCTGTACTTGTTAAAGATCATTGACTGCTCTTTATTTATTATTGCTAATAACTAAGTTGATTGCCCCAAAGTGTTACTGAACTCGGGCTAGAAATGGAATGTGATGAGGGCATATTTTTAGGTTAAGATTTGTTATTAATCAGTAATTTGGTAATTTACTGCATTTCGATGGAGAAAATTCAAATTGTTAATTTGTAACTGACACGATAATCATGACAGTGTTCTGATTCTTGTTTGAAAATAAGATCAGGTAGGATTAACAGTGGATCAATATAGACAGAAATTATCAAAGTTTTTTCATGTTTAAATACCAGTAGAATTAAGATTTCCATTTTATAAATAGAGACAGTTTAAATCATTTATCGGTATTTCTTTTACTTTATACTTCCTGGTGTTCAGATTTGCATACTGTCTATTAACTGTAAACAAAGACCCATAATAAAGTGGAGTGTTCTAAGTTAATAGCTAATTAACGATATTGCTTAGATATAAATAAAGAGATCATTCAGAACATGCCGATAGACATGCATGTGTCAAATGTCTAAAGGACATTAAAGGTTAAAGCTGTCATTTTGTTGATTACTTACTATAAAAAATTACATGGTTTATTGTAAATAGCGTGAGACATTTATGTTATTTTCAATTAATTGGGACAATGTTGTTATTACTGTAGGTTAAACAATCCAGGAATATTCATAAAGAAATAATCATTTTTTGTTTCCACATGTTTACATGAATTGCCAAACAAACTTGCTACTGTTGGTGAAATGCCAGAAAATACTGGAACCTGTAAAGACCATTGTCTGTTGTTTATGTTGTTGGTGTAGTTACAAATCCTGGTATTTAATTTAATCCTGGTAGGTCAGTTACATATAGTTATACCATTGATTGTCCATCACTAATATGGTTTCCTGAGCATCAATATCTCAGGATTTTAACCAAACTAAGTGTTAACCTGAGTGTCCAGTTTGACCTGAGTGTCCAGTTTGACCTTTGTCAAACATCAAGGTCACAGAGTTAAATGGTCCAACTTTTTGAAAAACTTCTTCAGAACGTAACTATGCATCCCCATCCTTGCGGTCAGATGAGGTTCTACAGTGTTTGCTCTTTGGTCTGAAATAACTAGTGCATCAAAAAGTGAATGGTGAAAATGGTTATCAGAATGCTTATTTATATCTAAACTTTGTCGCACATGCAACAAAACACATATATTTGGAGTTAAGGATGAAAATAAACATGACTTTTCCCATAAAATAAGATGTTAATTCCTTCTAAATAACTGTCTGGAAATAATGTCATTTAAAAATATAAGGTTGGGAACTCAACTAACTGCAGGAGTTTCTTTTTATAATCAAAACAACAAATTAAACTAGACAAAAACTGTCATTTGTGATTATTTGTAGTCCAATTTTAGCGTACATTTAAAGTTCACATCAGATTCTTACTTAATCATTTATGCTAGTGGCAGCAGTTTTCTGCCATGTTGTACACGTATTAAGAAATTGAAGCAATTACTACCTGTGGCTGCTTTTAGAAAGTTGTTTTGAATGGTGAACTGGCAGAAATTTCTTTCCTTCATAAATAATAAGAGACATATATGTCAACCCAAATGTGAACAGTGTAGACCCCGATGAGACTGCACGGTCTAGATCTACATTGGTTGCATCTGAGTAACTCAGTTTTGTGCCTAAAGGTTACTTTAAGGTAAGACCTGTGTAATGAATACCTATATCCAGAAGAGTATCCAAGGGAGGTAACTATAGTAGTAAATTAGGGTAGATTTCTGTCATGCAAGAGGACCAGGGTTCAAATCCCACTGGAAGCTATTTTTTTTTGTAAGCCTAGAGCTTAAATAATTGGCATATTTCTTTTTTTCCTGTGTTATTCTGTCATTGAATATAAAATTCTCATGATTTAAACTAAAATAAGCAAAATAATCAAGATTAAAGGGGTTTTCGCTATCAGAATAGTGTGTATTCAAGTCATCAATTTGAAAATTTCTAAAACTGGACGGTAAACTTCTCTGAAATTTTGTTTAAATTTTGTTTAAGGTATATAGTTAAAAAATGGTTAAGTTTGGTATATTGCACCATCAGGATTTTGCACAATTTTCATTAATTTAGTCTCGTGAAATATAAAAAATGCATTTTTTAAATTTATTTGGTAAAAAAATGTCATTTTAAGATAAATTCTGTATTTATATATTATATCTTAAATTGGTTTAGTAAAATATAACATATTTTGGATAAACTGTAAAAAAATTAAGGTTGAATATATCAATAACAAAAACTTTTGTCACCGATTAAAGAATTTGGATACTTTCACGTTTTTTTCTCACTATAAATCTCAAAAACTACACGGTGAAAATCATTAAAATTTTGCATACAAGTCAGTGGTATGAAGCAGTTGATGAAAATATAATCAGATGTTGGATTCTTAATAGTGCCTATTACACGGGTCTTACCTTAAGAACATGTAGTAGTTTTTGGCTTGTGTTAATAGTGTAGATCCAGATCAGCTGACACATTGCCATTGGTGCAGGCAGATCTGGATCCACAATGGTTGCTTCTGGGTTATATCCCAGTTAATCTAAAAGCGAACTGTGTAGATTCTAATTTGCGATTGATCTGTATCTACACTGTTGACACATGAGATAAAACCCTAAAGGTATAGAGATTTTGATACCTTTTCTTTTTTGTCTATAGCAAAGGTAAATGGCAAAAGGTGCACTACCTTAAATATGAAGTAAAGGCTTATAAAAAAAAATAATATTGCAAAATGTTGAGCTGTCATTGAAACCAGACACTATTACAGGATTTGAGTAATGTTATATAAGGAAATAATTCCTTTGATATTGCATGTAATGGACTACTTATAAAAGATAGACAATCTCCACCAAGGCAGTATTGGCAAAAGGTGATTACCACTGCCAGTCTAGCCAGTTTGTTATGAAAGTCTTAACAGAATGTAAAAAAAAAAAATTCTCTTTCTAAGTGTCTTGTGTTGAAATTACTATTTAGTGCATCCTGTGAAGTGCTTATCACAATTTGAGTTACATCTGCAAACCTTGTAAATTGAGGGCCAAAAATGATAAAAATGAGAATGGACAAGTCTGCATTTCAGGCAGCATTTCAGAATTTTAGATGCTGGAGATTAGAGACTGGTCTCCATTCTCTGTTGTTCAGTGCCCAAGGTTATAAAACTGAGTATGGAACCAGTCTCAACTGTCGCCATTTCAGCCAATCAGATGCTTGAGATTTGAGACTGGTTTCCAAACTCAGTTTTATAACCTTCAGACCTGTTGTTCAGAAGTGTTCAAAACTATTACAGTCTATTGGTTAATCATTGTATAACTTTAAATTCATTAAAAATGAAACATGAATTTTAAAATGTTTCGAGTCAATTTCAGTCCAATACTATAATGGACAAGTGATTGCAGGCTTGTATTAACAATCTAGTGTGAAATGTATTTCAGTTGTCCACCGAGAACCTTCCTGCCAGCCCTTTGTCGAATATTTCTGGATGACAGTGCTCCAGACAATGTGTTGGAGGTCACTGCACGTGCTATCACATACTACCTTGATGTATCAGCAGAATGCACAAGACGTATTGTGGCGGTAGAGGGCGCTGTGAAGGCCTTGTGTAACAGATTGATGTTGATTAAAACATCATCTAGAACAAGTAAAGACCTTGCTGAGCAGTGTGTTAAGGTAATTGTCAAAAAGGTCTTCTCACGCTCTCTCACACACACTCACTCATACAAACACATGCAAATACATTTTACTGTGGTGTCGTTTAGTTTTTCCATGATGGATTTTTATATGAAGGCCACAAATGATATGGCAAATCGGCTTAGTGCAGAGGTTACAAATGATATTGTATGGGTATAAATTTGCGCAGTTAATGTGTTTTCATATGACTAGCTATAAAATGGTTTTATTTGCTGGAGCTTGATTTTGTGCAAGTTCTGTATCGCGAAAGATACAAAAAAGTAACCACCCACTAAATATAATGATGCTACTGTAATACAAAAAGAAATGAACAATAATTGGTTATAAATAGAAATAGTTATAAAATATGAAAGTTTTTTTTGGTTCATGTTAAAATCTTTGCACATTTGACTTGCGTGAGGTATTAAGGACATTGAAAAGTGCCAAAAGAATAACTAAGAGCTCTGTCTCTCTATTTGCAGGTGTTGGAGTTAGTTTGCACCAGAGAGTCAGGAGCGGTGTTTGAATCTGGTGGATTGAACTGTGTGCTGACCTTCATCTGTGAGCATGGATCCCATGTGCACAAAGATACCTTGCATTCATGCATGTCTGTCGTATCCCGGCTCTGTGGCAAGATGGAACCCAAGGACACCCAACTACCAACTTGTGTCAGCTCCCTCTCAGCCCTGTTGGACCACGAAGATCCCTTTGTGAGTGATGGGGCCTTGAGATGTTTTGCATCCTTGGCAGATAGGTTTACAAGGAAAGGGGAAGATCCAGGCCCGCTGTCAACCCATGGTCTGATTGATGTGTTGTTAAGGAGGCTTCAGCAAGCTGGAGATTTAGGTAAATGTTACTATTGTGTGTTTGGTTGCAGTAACAGGCTTCTATGATCATGTTTTGCTCAAGGCACACTTTTGACTAGGGAAAACCATGTTTTTTGCTATTATTCCAAAAATATGCCAGTATAAATGTGAACAGTGATAATTAATTGGTTATCTAATATATAATTATTATGATGTTAGGAAAATGCTATTCATGTGTTTTTGTAAAAAATTACTTTGCTTACGTAAACAAAATAATGTTTACAACATGATCTTTCATTCACTGTTCATTATTTATGTTTATGGGAGATTTTTTTACCAAATTATGGTGAAAAAACATTATTTTGTTAAGGAATAGGGCAAAATAATGCCCCCTAAATAAAGCCAAAACAATTTTTTTACCTATATTTAACATAAAATGGATATTTTTTAGGTCCCAACACTTCTGTGTCCAGCACCCCAGGAAAGGTGAGTGTGACTCCAGAAGTCAAGTCAAACCCGAGTGTGTCGACTGTGATCAGCTTATTATCCACCCTGTGTCGAGGGTCTGCCAGTATCACACATGATCTGCTCAGGTCCAAACTGCCAGATGCTGTAGAATGTGGTCTGAGAGGGGATGAAAGGTAGGTTGTTTGTTTATCCCTTTACTTTAAATATACAGGTTTTATGGCATCTATGTGACCTGGGCTGAAGGTTATGAAGCTGATATTGGAAACCAGTCTCAAATCTCAAGCATCTGATTGGCTGAAATGGCGACTGGTCGCCATTTCAGCCAATCAGATGCTTGAGATTTGAGACTGGTTTCCATGCTCAGCTTTATAACCTTGGGCACAGTGTTAACCCTTTCCTGTATAGATACATCTTTATTGCCAGGGCGAACAATTTAGATCCAGATCAGCCGGCACATCCGTGCCATCTGATCAGGATCTTAACTGTTCGCTTTTTGATTCATTAGGTTATTTCTGACCAAAATGTGACCAGTGCAGATCCTGATCCGTGCCGGCTGATCTGGATCTACACTGGTCGCACATGTGTAAAAATGCGTATATATCAAGGAAAGGGTTAAACTGATCAGCTAATCTGGATCTACATCTGTATGATCACATCTTGGTAAGAAATAACCTAATGAGTGTAAAAGCAAACAATGTAGATCCTGACTGCCATTCTGTAGCCGGATCTTCTGTATTTATGCAACAATCAATTTACCAGACTTTTCATATCGGCTGAATTGACACTCTTTTTTATGAGTGGATTTGGAAACAATTATGTCTGAATTGAACCAACACCTTTTCGCTTCCACATAAATAAAAACATCATCAGAGTCACATATTCATTATGTATAGCAATGAAATATTTACTATGTGTCCTTCTGTTTACATTGGAAATATGAATGATCCCAATATAAGAGGTTGAGAAACTCTGTCATACTCTCATTTAAAGAAAATTTCAAGCTGAGATCATTTGTTTTATCAGATGCTGTTTGGACACAATGAGACTGGTGGACCTCCTATTGGTCCTGTTATTTGAGGGGCGAAGTGCCCTACCCAAAGTGGGTGTGTCTTCAGTGTCAGGCCGCCTCCCAGGACTTAGGAGAATGGACAGCTTAGGGGAGAGGTCACATAGACAACTGATTGACTGTATTCGCAGCAAGGATACAGATGCTCTGATCGATGCTGTGGATAATGGTAAAATAGCCCCATTTTATATTAATTAAGATAACACGTTAAATAATTTCAGTAAAATAAAACCACTGGTGTTTAATGCTCTGTATATAATTATAATCAATATTTGAAAATCTGAATCCGCAAGTGATACAAGATATATTGTATATTTCTAAATAAGGATATTACGAAATAACATTTTGCAATAAAACAGAGCTGCATCGTACCAGACATGAGCCCACTTTTATGTTTATGTTTTGTTTTGTTAATAATATAGTCAGTGATATGTTGATCAGCCTTTTATTGGTCGTTTATAAGGGGCAGATCGCCGGACCCACGTAGGTGTGTCTATCAAAACTTGTTCGTTTTCTTCAGGTTTTGAAGTCAATTTCATGGATGATGTAGGTCAGACATTGCTTAATTGGGCGTCAGCTTTTGGTACCCAAGAAATGGTTAGTAACTTTAATATCTTACATTGTTTCCTAACATGCATGGTAAATAAATGTTATGCATAAACATAAACTTAATGGACTGGTTTCTTTTAAGTATTTGAATGGTCATAAATATGGAGGAGTGACAAATGCTTTCTTAAACATTTGTTCTGCATCTAAGGTACTTGCATAGTAGTGTTGGGAAATTGGTTGCAAATCATAATCGATCATCGGTTGGAATCGGTTGCCCTTTCTAATGCGATTTCACGATTATAATCGGTTTCTTAATTTACACAGTGTTAGGTTTACAAATGGTCTTAGATCATTAGCATAGATAATTACTGGATACTAATAATTTTCAACTTTCTGACAAAAACCGAATCAAAATCATTGCTGCCCAAAAAGGTTTGTGCAACTGAACTGAACCCCTCTAGATCCGCCACATGAATTTCCAAATGCAAAAATGTTGCGTTTTCCTATAAATAATATACTGATTTTAAGGCTGAAGACACAAGATAAAAGGTCTAATTCTGCAAAGGCCTGTTGTTAGTCTAGGTTTTTTCTGTGCGATGGAAGTTCTTCGTTAATCTTGTAGAATCTAAAGTGCTTCTGATTAATTTTTTTGCCTAGGTTCTCGTAAATCTCTCGGGTCGCCATTTTAATTTTCAATTTTTCAAAGTGATTTCCCTTTATGGCCGGTGTAAAAGTCGGAACCTGTACCTTTATATTTTGTCTCTTACACTGCGCATGTCTCAACTGTTAATCGATTATGAGAGAACGACATCGATCATCGACATCGAGAAGCATTTTCACGTCGCTAATTGATGTCTTCCGATCATCGGCACATCACTATTGCATAGGAACTGTTTATATTCATGTTTATTAGGAAATAGCAGAATTTGATAAACCTATCTATCTGTTCACACAATTGGCGATCTTTGGATATATTTAACAGGTTTTGATAAGCTTTGGACATAACTTCGAAGCTTCACCTGTTTTTACACTTAATTAAATAAAGACTGCACATAGAAAAATATAGAACATTTACCCTTTACTACTTGGATATGGCGTTTATTCTGTGGGCGAACAGTGTAGATCTTGCTTAGACGTGTTCCCATCAAGATCTAAACTTACTTAAAGGTTGAACTCCTGTGTTAAGGAAGAGGTTGACTGAAATCCATACTTTAATTTCTTCTATAATTTAAGGTTGAATTCCTATGTGAAAGAGGAGCTGATGTGAACCGAGGGTTGAGGTCCAGTTCCCTGCATTATGCTGCCTGTTTTGGCCGACCACAGATTGTAAAGACCCTGCTCAGGTATGGGGCCAACCCAGACCTACGGGATGAAGATGGGAAGACACCACTGGATAAAGCAAGAGAGAGAAATGATGAGGGTCATCGAGAGGTCATACAGATCCTGCAATCCCCTGGTGAGTTAACCCTGTACTGCATGGATATGTCATACATATATATCCCTTGAGTAAATGCAGAAAATCTAGATCAGCATGCACTTCATATATTCTGGTTCCAAGGTTATAAAACTGAGCATGGAAACCAGTCTCAAATCTCAAGCATCTGATTGGCTGAAATGGTGACAGGTCGCCATTTCAGCCAATCAGATGCTTGAGATTTGAGACTGGTTTCCATGCTCAGCTTTATAACCTTGGGCACTGATTAGAATCTACAAAGTTCACTTTTAGATTTATTGATCATTTGTGAGCAAGAAAAGAACAGTGCCGATCTAGATCAGACTGCATGGACGTGCAGACTGATCTTGATGTACACTCAAGGCCTACCATGAAAGAAAATTTTCTATATTAGAACACTGTTTAGAACTGAGGTCATTTTTGAACCAGTGTAGACCTGTCATCGTGCACAGCCTATAGCCTGATTTTGATCGGCAATTTTTGCTATACAATTGGATTTCTACAGAACACTTCTTGAAAAATGACCAAAGTTCAAAGATGACAGATTCCATTACACATACTTAAGATTGTTTGATATGTTGAATTACCCCTGTACATCAGAACAGCCCTGTACTTTAGAACAAATAAAACTGCCATTTGCAAATGGTGCCGACTTAGTTTATAGAGGTTTTTTTGACTGATTTCATTTAGCAAGTTAACCTCTTCTCTAAGCAAATTACATTATATAGATTTTTAAATCCATCATTTTGTGCTTGAAAGTTATTTTTTTGTTTTTTCCATTAATTTTCTGTCTGCTAATTTTAAGCTAACAATATTTATCTAGATCTACATAAAAGAAAAAAGTTGAAAGTGTCATTATTTATTTCTAGTTCTCTTTTAGTTGAAGAGAGCTTCTGACAGTTAAATTATTAAATGATGAAATAAAACTATTTTGAGCTGTTTGTATTTGTAAGTGCAGATAATTGAAGATAGCTTCAATTGCTTGAGTTTATGTAGATTCAGCATTGTTAAATCATTGCATTGAATCATTTTCTATTTTTAAGGAGAATGGATGGTACCGTTACAAAGGGAGAGCACTCCAATCTCAATGGAGGAGAAAGAGAAGAAAGAAGAGGTCCCGATGGAAGTGGACGACTCTGCCGAGCCAAAAGGGGACCCTGAAGTTGCACCTCAATATGTGCAGAGACTGCTGCCTATATTCACTCATGTGTTTCAGAGTTCAATGATTCAGTCTATACGGTGAGTACTTAAGTAATAACATGATACCTAGGAGGTATGTAAGCATATTTGTCGATATTATACCTTGGGGATCATGAAACTGTCTCTCAGTATGCACACAGACTGTTACTAGCATAAATGTTAATATTTCCAGACTTTATACTATAAGAATTTTGATACAATCCTTTAGTCGATGAGTTTGATCCCTATGAAAAAAGGAACTTAACATAACATAATATGGTTTGCTGGATTACCCTGTTAATATATACCATTCTTTCAAATAGGAAATGGGTAAAATTAATGTGATATATATCTGGTATAATATATAAATCCTGCTAAAAGAACTGTGAAATGATGCAAAATGTTGACATGAATAATAACATCTGGCATATGAATTCATCACCGTTGTTGATTATTATACATGCATGCTGTTCTGCTGAAAGGTATAATTCAAAGGGAGTTTTACTTCTCACATACTTAAATGAGCAGACGAAACTCGATGGTTGAGTCAAGTTGATAAAGCATCATCTGTGTTAGAAGTCCCAGGTCATGTTGCTCATTTGATGGTGCTAGTGTTCTTTGGCAGTTATATGTACAAAATATATCTGCCACAATTGGGAGAAATCTTGCAAGTCATATGATAGATCTACTTCTTGATTTTCATTTAATAAAATTCCAAAAGATAATGGTTCAGGTAAAAACTGCAGTTTGTTAAGAGTACTTTGTCTTCAAAATACATTTTATACCTCCTTCAGTTTGATAGAAAATCAAAAGGCATTACAAAAACTCACTACAAGTAAGAAGTTAAATTTAACATATTTATCACTTGAATTATTTTCAGGAAGTCAAGTCTTTCTCTGTTAAAAAAGATGATCCACTACATAGAGGGGCCCCTTCTTGAGGATCTGTGTAACCAGAGTGGGGCCACAGCAGGGGTCAGCTTTGCCACCTCCCTGACAGAAGTGATGGCAACTGTGCTCGATATAGAGGTATTTCTTCACTTAGTCTTTGAATCCTTGACCTGATGTAGGCAGATAATCTAGTCATTGCAGCTAGTGTAGAGCCTGACCAACCTATACATGTGTGCAGTCTGAACCGGGTCTACAGTCGACACCATTAGTTAACCCTTTCCTCCATAGACACACCTTTATTGCAAGGGCAAACAGTTTAGATCCAGATCAGCCGACACATTCAATCAGGATCTAAACTGATGCTTTTTGATGCATTAGGTTATTTCTAACCAGAATGCGACCAGTGCAGATCTTGATCAGACGGCACGGATGTGCCAGCTGATCTGGATCTACACTGTTTGCACATGCGTAAAATGGCGTATATATGGAGGAAAGGGCTATTCAGTACATATATTTTTGCAAAACTTCCTAATGAGCAATTAATAGATTGAATGAAATGAAAGAAAAAGCATGTTCTTAATACAAACTACATATTAGGAATTAATGTATTTGAATGCTTGATGTTTGAAGACTGAGATCAGCATCACACTGCAGTTGTTGATGCATTTGATGAATTCCTTAACAGCACCAATGTACTACTGGGTATTCACTTCCATTCCTTGAGGCTCTAATATTGCTAGTATGTGTTGTCATTTGATACATAAAATAAAAAGTAAAACTGACAGATGTTAGCTTGGGACCAGTAAGTTCCGAGACTGCTTAATGTCAACCAATCCGACCTCTGAAATAACAGACTGCTTTGCAGTTTAAGTTTTATAACCTTAGTGGGAGCCTGATTATTTTTTTCAGACATCAGATCTAGTGGGGAATGAAAATACAGAAATTCTAGAAACCTCTTAGAATTAAATTGTGCTCTTGTCAGATTAGAGTAGTCATGTCTGTTAGAAAACAGACAATACCAGACACTTCCAGTCTTTGCAGCTTCACTTTGAAATGTTTCTAATATTTGTAAAGTATCTCTGATCATACACCACATGCCATCAATCCTTTTAACATTGACATAGAGAGACATTTATAAGGATTTAACATTGTGTTAGATTCTTGCTGATATTTTATGTGCCATGAGACAAAGGCAGATGACAACAAGAATTAAAGTTATTTACAAGAAGATATGAAACTTGAATCACAAAAATTATCAGATTAAATAAGGCTCTTAAGAGTGCACCAAGAAGCTTAGAAAGAAAATAAAATGGTGGAAATCCAAGCACTTATCATGTTAACTCCATAATTTTATATATGTACAAACTTTTTTAAAAGAGGAAGGCATGATGAAGTGATTGCAACAAAAGCCCAATGGATTTTTTTCATATTTGGTCAATGTGAAAATAATTATTTACATTTGGTTTTATCCAATAAACTAAGCTTTGTTTAGAGTTAGGGCCCGAATTCTATTTATGTTTTTTGCTGAATATTTTGCTTTTCGAACAAAATCTCTTCAAAAATAAAAATGATTTTGTTAATATTTATTTATGTTTATCATCAGGATGATGATGATGGACATCTGACAGCCCTACAGATAATTCATGATGTCATGAAGAAAGGGGGAGAACTGTTCCTTGACAATTTTGCTAGGCTGGGACTGTATGGCAAGGTTCTCTCCCTTGCTGGTCCACCAGAGGAAGAGGGAGCTGTTGGAAATGATAATAAGGTACTGGTAAAACTGTCATGTTGTTGTCACAGTTGATAGTTTGTTTATTGAGCACCAGGGACACTGACCCATAGGGGTGTAGGGGTGGGTGTGGGGCTAGTGGGGGAATTAAACTGGATCATTCTTACCAACAATGTCCAGAAGATCAATTGTGATTTTTAAAACTTATTTTTCCATAAGTTTTGGAAATAAAAATTACTGTAATGATGCATATGACATTAGTTTTGACAACGTATATGAGGCTGAAAATATAACAGGGTCCGTACAGACCTGGAAAAGTCCTTGAATTCAACATCTGTCCTGGAAATGTCCTGAAAAACGAAATTTCCGGATTTTGTCCTGGAATTGTACTGAAAAAATGTGAAAACCGCTTGAAAAATGAAAAATGTCCTTGAATTTTCAACCAGCAAAATCAAGACGTGTAAAATGTCGAATGCATACATCGTAGATCGCCAGAATTGTCGTACGAACGACAACTTGTCAGTAAGCTGCGAAATGCCGGGGTTAAATTAATACCGACTTGTCATTAAATGAAACGAGCGAAGATTTCCGTACCTAATCGTTATTTTCCGGAGTCTGGTCTGGGTCTGGG
The DNA here is from genome assembly GCA_038501625.1 of Corbicula japonica. Taxonomy (NCBI): domain Eukaryota; kingdom Metazoa; phylum Mollusca; class Bivalvia; order Venerida; family Cyrenidae; genus Corbicula; species Corbicula japonica. The sequence goes on along the minus strand of JAZAYU010000109.1, from coordinate 36,382 downwards.
CAACCATCGCGTGACGTCACTGAAAAGCGTGCACGGTAGAAAAAATTCATCTGCATTTTCACCGACGAGTGATTATGAGTTCTAGAAGGAAATGTGTGTACAACCCTGAGTGGGAGAGCAATGCCGTTTATCAGACGTGGATCCGACCATTTAAGGCCGACAAAACAAAAGCAATTTGTAGCGTGTGTGATAAAATTATCGACATTTCAAACATGGGAGAAGCGGCGCTGAAGTCGCACACAAAAGCGGAAAAACACAACAGGTCATTAAATAGCGCTGCAAGTAACAATTCATTGAAAATATCAGCATTTTTTAAACCACCTAGTCCAAAGTCCAGCCCAAAGTCCGATGTCAATACTATCGATGTGCCTGTCATGTCTGTGCCACCCCCACCAAACAACATGCCTTCAACTTCGGGTTCAACTGGAACTCTCTCTCAATTTATCTCCAAAGAAGATGTGTTAAGGGCAGAGATTTTATGGACTATGCATACAGTATCTAGCCATCTGTCTTATTCATCAAACGAAAAGGTAAAACGTGTATTTCAAGCTATGTTTCCGGACAGTCAAATAGCAGCCAAGTTTTCTTGTGGTGACAGAAAAACTGCTTATCTTTGTGTATTTGGAATCGGAGAGTATTTGAAAGAACTGCTGGTAACTGATATAAAGGGACCTTACTGTGTATTATTTGATGAATCACTCAATAAGAAAATACAACTAAAGCAGATGGATATACATGTACGTTATTGGAAGAGAAATGCAGTTGTAAGTCGATATATTGGCTCTCAGTTTTTAGGTAAGTAGATTAAATTAGTTCAGCGAAATTTTATTAAAATTGAAATACATTTATTGTCCTCATCACCTTTCTTATGTTTTAATATACATTAAATTTTGACATAAATGAAATAATCAGAAGTTTACTGTCTTGAGTGCCATCTGGTATTAATTTCCATATTGACTTTGAAATAAAAGCACAATTATATCCAAAACAATGCCTGTCAGTGGCATTGATCAGCCATGTGCCAATGTAGAAAGTACTACATATAAATTCCTACACATGCAAATCATGTTTTAACCTAACTGATATAGTGAAATAATAAATAAGAGTGTGAATTTATGAAACAAAGCAAAACACATTTTTTTTTTTAAATGCATGTTTCTCAACTTCCTATATAATGACCACACACAACATTCTCATGAATGCGTTATCATCTGATGTCACTGGATGACAATATATCCAGACAAATATATACAAAAGGTTTTAAATGTATCCAGACAAAGACAAATCACTTGATATAAATTATAATTTCAGGTCACGGCACAGCGCTTGATATGTTGGGACATTTCCAGAAGGGTGTATTAGATAGTGGTATGGACATTAGCCAAATGGTTCAAGTAAGCATGGATGGACCGAATGTTAATTGGAGCTTTTACGATATGTTGAAAACAAAACTTTTTGAAGAGTATAATACTAAACTGATTAATATTGGATCCTGTGGGCTGCATATTCTTCATAACAGTTTCAAAGCGGGAGTTACTGATGCCAAATGGGATGTTTCTAGCCTGCTGTCTAGCCTGTATTACTTATTTAAAGACTCCCCAGCCCGGCGGGAAGACTTTCAGACGATATCACAGAACACTATCATGCCTTTGAAATTTGTCGGACACAGGTGGCTTGAAAATGCTCCGGTGTGCGAAAGGGCCATTGGTATTTGGGATAATGTAGAGAAATATGTACAGGCAGTTAAAGAAAAGAAAGTTACTCCCCCTGAAAACAAATCATATTCAGTAATTAGTTCAGCAGTGGAGGATCCCTTGATTATTGCCAAGCTCCATTTCTTCAAGTGTATAGCTTCTCAACTTCAACCCTTTCTTAAAGACTTTCAAACTGATAAGCCTATGGTGAGCTTTTTATATCAGAGCCTCTGTGATATTATTCGAGGCTTGATGAGAAGATTTGTTAAAGAATCTGTTCTATCTGAAGCAAATACAGGGGAAAAACTAGTTAGCATTGATTACCAAGATAAAGGAAATCATTTAGTGTACAAACATGTTGATATTGGGTTTAGTGCGGAAAAGGCTGTAAAAGATGCACAGAAAAAGTGTGAGAAAAAGGGGAGAAATCTAAGTGACAGAATGGTTATGGACTTCAAAGAAGAATGTAAAGTGTTTCTCATTGCAATTCTCAAAAAACTGTTACTGAAATGCCCAGTCATCTATTCCTTAGTTAGGTATATGTCATGCTTGAACCCCAAAGAGATGGTTGCTAATCAAAGACAATGTTCAAACAGATTCAAACAAATATTAACTGTTTTGCTCAATGCGAAGAGAGTTCAAGAGAGTGAATGTGATGTCATATTACAGCAGTATACAGCCTTTTTAGACACAATTCCTGTTATTGGATCAGCAACATTTTCTGGATTTAGTTACACAGAGCAAAGACTAGATGAGTTCTATTTTAATTACATGTCTGGTCCAGAATGCAGTAAGTTATTTGATGTTGTTAAACTTCTCCTTGTGTTGTCGCATGGCCAGGCGAGTGTGGAGAGAGGATTTTCCGTAAACAAGGAGGTGGAGGTGGAAAATTTAAAGATGCGGTCTATTGTAGCTCAAAGGTTAATCTGTGATCATGTGAATTCTGTTGGGGGTGTTATGAATGTAGATATTAATCCAAAACTGTTAATGTCAGCATCAGCAGCAAGGACAAAGTATGAGGCATATCTTAATGATGAAAAAGTAAAACGACAGACTGAACAAGAACAAAGGAAAAGGAAGGATGTCATGGATTCTGTTGATAAACTTAAAGAACAGAGAAAAAGACTGAAAACTGATATAGACTCTCTGATCAAATCAGCAGATGATTTAAGTGAAAAAGCAGAAGTTACTGGAAATTTAACTTTCATAAGCAAGGCAAATTCATTTAGGAGGACATCAAAAGAAAAACAAGTACAATTAGAAGGGCTTGAGACAGAAATTTCGGATAAATTATCTTCTTTGAAACAGTTGTAAAGAGTATGTATCAGATAATTATAATTGTAACTGCGTAATTACATGATGTTTTTGTCCTTGAAAATTACTTTTTTGTCCTGGAAAAGTCCTGGAAAAGTCCTGGAATTTTATTTTACCAAATCTGTATGAACCCTGTATAATTTTAGTTAATAATTTCTTACTAGACAGAATTACTGATATCTTACCATTACATACTAGTAAGCAATGTAAGTTTTTACATGTATTACTGTGGTACCATTTTATTTAGCGGTGGTTTAATTTTGGCTTATTTCGTGCTAGGGTAAATGCGCAAAATTAAACCCTAGCGAAATCAAACCATTGAATATTTAGTCTTATTAGAATAATACAAGTGCGCGAATTGAAGCCCTCGCGAAAGTGTCAGTTATGTCGTTTGCACGAAATTTGATCCTGGCAAAATTAAATGATACAATAGTAATTATCAAATTTTGTGCAGAACAATAGTAATCAATATAAATTAATATCTGGTGCCAAGGTTATAAAGCTGAGATTGGAAACCAGTCTCAAATCTCAAGCATCTGATTGGCTGAAATGGCGACTGGTCGCCATTTCAGCCAATCAGATGCTTGAGATTTGAGACTGGTTTCCATGCTCAGTTTTATAACCTTGGGCACTGATGTTAGTCAAATTCACTCGGATCTGGTTTACGCATGATGAAAATGTGTTTGATACCTGTAATGTTTCAAACATCTAGCTAAATTTCGTTCATAAGACAAACTTGTTGCAACTGAAATTGCAGCAAACAAAGTCTTAATGGATTGTTACATTGAAGTTTAAAAAAAGAAATTAAAGTTTGAAAGGCAAAATCAATAGTTGCCATTGTCCAAAATGGTTAGATGATACAAATGAATGAAAATTCATTATAAGCTTAGCTATAAACTTAAGAAGTATTTTAGTGCATGATTTATTGAAAAATTCTTTACTCAGCAATATTAGTTGAAAATATTGGAAAATCTGCATTTTTCATTGGTCAGTGAGTGTTTGATTATATTTCTGCAGTTTTGCACAGATAAAAAGTGGATTTTGTTCCAAAATTTTGACTATATTATTTAATTATTTTATTTATCAGAATTCATAATAAACAATAACATCTACTTAGCTCGAAACTTCTAGGATTGATGTCATATTCCTGAAAACAATTTTTTGGATGTTGTAGGTCAGTTGTTGGTTGTTAATTGTTAATTACGTAAAAATGTCAGAACAATGAAATGTAACAGTCTTGAACTTTTAACACAGGAGGAAGATACTGGTGCACAAGAAGATGCCTCGGACATCGTGCAAGGCAAGCCATATCACTGGAAGGACTGGTGTATGGTGCGTGGTCGGGACTGTTTGTACCTCTGGAGTGATGCCGCTGCTCTAGAACTCTCCAACGGAAGCAATGGATGGTTTAGATTTATTCTTGACAGCAAATTAGCTACAATGTACTCCAGCGGGAGTCCAGAAGGAGGCTCTGATAGTTCTGAAAATCGAGGAGAGTTCTTGGAAAAACTTCAGCGGGCAAAAAGCCAGATAAAGTTAGGGACACCTAGTCAGCCAATTATGTCCCATGTGTCACAGAATAGGATCTTGGTGGGGAACTGGGCTATAACGTGCAAGAAAGAGGGAGAACTGCATATACAGAACTCTGATGGACAACATGTAAGATTTGCTTGACAGATTTGTTTCCATGTTAAACCCTTTAGTCCATATATGAGCAATTTAACGCTTGTGCGACCAGTGTAGATCTAGATCAGACAGCACTTCTGGATCTGCACTAGTTGCATATTGGTTAAAAATAATCTAATGAATCTAAAAGCAGGGCACTCATTTAGCTGTTTTCAGGGCCGAATATGGGCCCCATTCCCCTGTCAAAATAGTATGTTTTTTTCCCCTATTTCAGAAAAAAATTCCCCTAAAAAATCTAAAACTAAATAACGTTGAAAAAATTTATAAAAAAGTAACTTAATTGTTTTATTTGTAAGTCTACTGTCACAGAATATGCTTGCTATTGTAATCGGAGATAGAAAACAGTGTTACGAGTGTGTGTGACCCTTTAAATTCAAAACGTGTATATTACTTAAAATTCCCCTTTTTGTCTTAAAATGACGTAAAATTCCCCTTCCTGCGGGTATGGGAACCTGTCCCCGAAAGTTGTCTAGTGCCCTGAAAAGCGAACAGTGTAGATCCTGATCAGAAAGCACAAATGTACAGCTGATCAGGGTCTACACTGTTCCCCCATGCATAAAGCCGTATATATGGAGGAAAGAGTTAAGTATTAACTTTCTCATCAAAAAATTGTTGCTCTATACCCCAGATGAATTAATAATGATTTCTCAGTTACAACTAATGTCTTAAGAACAGTTGGTTAACAACACTATACAGTCTATCACTGTTAAACATGTTTTACATTATGTTTCAACACTAACCTAATCTTAATGTAGGCCTTAACTATTGATGTAAATATTCTAGTCCTCCTAATCAGCTTTAAAATCAGTGATTGTTTTTGTTTCTTAAGATGTATGTTAGGCTAAAAATTATAACCTAAATTAACAGATTTGAACTTGTTGTTATATATAATTAGAACCCACAGTTAAGTCAAAATGTTGGAATATTGGAAGTATAGAAACAGCTTGATATATACATTTCAGCAAGCAACAATCTTGAAGGAAGATTTGGCAGGATTTGTGTTTGAGTCCAACCGAGGCACCAAGCACTCATTCACAGCTGAGACATCCCTTGGTCCCGAGTTCTCTGCTGGCTGGGGCGGTAAGAAGAGCAGGAAGTTCAAGTCCAAGGTGGATGCTCTTAGGTCAAAGGTGGGTCAGATGGTAAACCATAGACTAGCTGTTATTAACTGTTTAACTAAATTCTCATAAAATCTAGCAAAAAAGAAATTAAAATTGTTATCACAATCAAATAGATTGAAATAGATACTTTACAATGTTATTTGACCTTACATTAAAGAACAGTTGTATTAGCAATTTGAAGTAATTTATTTACAATTTCATAATAAATGTGTATAATTTTTCCATCCTTATAATATATAGGTGTGATTTCGTACATACGATTGATCAACCATTGGAAAAGATTTTTTGCTGAATTATGTATTAAGCTGAAAAACTTGTATCACTGACTTTATCAGGTAAAGACCTTGGCTCGTGAGATATATGATGAGTATTTCAAGGCGGCGGAGAAACGGCCGCGCGGTATTGTACACAAGATGAAGAATATTGTACAGAAACTGGAAGCCGCCTGCGCCAAACAGATAACACAAGTCAAGGTTTAAATCCTTTTATCATGTGTCTGAAATTCTTTGTCTGTTAACCTGCATTTTTTTGACAATTGTAGACCAATGTCTGCCTTAAGGTCTATATAGTCTGTTTAGCATCTACACAGTTAAATATAGAGTCAATAAATGTGCAAAACATAACACCGAATCTTGCATGGACTGACCCAAATTAAGGTTGATAAGACAATTATTGCGGCGTTGTTTTACATGCATTGCATTGTTTTATGAAATGTTCAATATATAAATGTGTCTTAACATAGCCAACAACCTTTAGATTCAGAATGAGCACATTAGGTTTAGATTTATGTTTTGTCTAAGTCAAAAACAAATATTGCATTACAACAGTGTTTGTTGAAGAAATGTGATTTGATGGTCATTTGCTGCGAAGAAAAACTAAACAATGGGAAAATCTGTTTTGTAAATTGCTGTATTTTATTGCTTATTCATTGCTGTTTCCTTGCATGATGAAATAGTTTTGTTTTGGTCTTCATATATAATGCATTATTGTAATTTAGACATGTATGTTTTTCAAAAAAGTGTGTGTCAATTTGCAGAGTACTGAGGGACAGCCTAACTGGCGTGAGGAGATGAGACATGCACTAGAAGAGCTGGTGGACCTTCTCAAAGATGATCATACCATATCTGCATTTGAACTGTATTCTAGTGGACTTGTACAGACCTTACTCAACATTCTCAGCAATGTAAGTCAACTTCCATGTCTCTTGTCCTCTTCATTTTAGGAAAGAATAATAAATTTATTATCATGTTTTATTTTTACTAAGTTCATGATCATACCATAATCAATTACTCTGTGGATACAGCTGGTATCAATGCCATCTATTATCTAATCAGTATCTTCATAGTTCGCCTATAGATTCATTAGGTTATTTCTACACATTAGAGAACTGTGTAGATCTAGACCTAGAGACATTGTTGTGCCTTCTGGGTTGAAGGTTATAAAGCTGAGTTTGGAAACCAGTCTCAAATCTCAAGCATCTGATTGGCTGAAATGGCGACCAGTCGCCATTTCAGCCAATCAGATGCTTGAGATTTGAGACTGGTTTCCATGCTCAGCTTTATAACCTTGGGCACTGATCTGGATCTACACTGGTCAACCATATCATAATGGAGTAAAAGGTTAAAAGATAAAATAATGTGATGATGTGGGAGATTATATTGATACATATTTATATTGATTATATTTGATATTGCTATAGAACATTGAAGAGCCGAACACAAAAGGTAGTCAGAAGAGAACAAAAGATCGAATCAACATCTTCAGACTGGTCCTACGTGACAGAGATGAGTATGTAAAATAAGTATTGTTTATCTCTTAATCCTTGGAAATCCAAAAAGTGACTTCTCTATCTTCAAATTTTGTCAATTTCATTCTCTATATTCAAATTTTGTCAATTTCATTCAAGCGTAAAAAATGTTTAAAATTAATAATAAACATCAATTAAGTGAACGGATAAATATTTGTGTTTCAATTTTTCCAATTGTGGATATTAGAAGATGCAAACCAATGTCAGATAAATAGCAACAGAAAGTTAGGTGGTAATGGTAAATTGTAAGCCTTGTACTGACCAGTAAAGCTAGTTGTTTGCTTATTGCATTTAGCATTTCATACAATCCCTATTATCATAAACATTATAATGTACACTGAATCGCGCTATTAAGAACTCACCTCAGGGACTTAACAATAGTTGTCTTAATAATGAGATGATCCATTTTCTAGAAAATAGTGCAAAACTGTTTAAAGGGACATTGAAATAATGGTCTTATTATCAGTTAGAATTTATGAGGGGTTTTACAGTAATAATTTCTGTTTACAGTGTGATGCCTGCTGTGTCCCTGGTGAGGAAGTTGATAGCTGTGTTTGAGTCTATAGAAAAACTGCCAGTGTTTAGTTATGATCTCAATGGAACAGGATATGGTCTCCAGGTAATCTCTCCTTTACAATGAAAAACTAGAGATGTTGAGACTTGAACATGTATTTTAGGCATAATCCTTATACTCTATGGGATATAGCTGGTATCCCATGGGCCAACAGTGTAGATCCAGATCAGCCAACACATTTGAGCTTACACACGTATCTGATCAGGATCTCCACTGTTAGCTTTGGATTCATTTGGTTATTTCTGACCAAGAAGCGAGCAGTGTAGATCCATATTAGACTGCACAGATGTTCTGTCTGATATGGATCTGAACTGGTTGCACTAAATGAAAAAGGCATATATATGGATTAAGGGTTAATTTAACTGATACATGTATTTGTAAAATTCAAAATTTGAAGACGTGAGAATTTCGATGCCAGCACCTGACTCGTTCTGGGCATGTTTTCAGTGCACCCTCGTAAAACATTTACCAACTTAACTGATAGGTTGACTTCAATTGTGACAAAAGTTAGAGAAATCGGTACTTCAATTGTGACAAAAGTTAGAGAAATCGGTATTGATTTCTTCTTGATGTTATTTCAGATTTTTACCAGGAAGATCAGATTCCAGTTGGAGAGAGCCCAAGGGGAGACAAGTCTGATTGACAGAACTGGTAGGAACCTGAAGATGGAGCCACTCACAACTGTAGGAGCACTGGAAAAATATCTACTTAAAATGGTATAATGCTTCATGAATATTTTATACTGCTGCAGTGTTATATGTTTAAAGAAAAAAAGAAAAAAAAAAATTTCGGGTCAGAGTTAAGAAACAGAAGAGAATTCCAGGGCCCTGGTTCCCCGAAATGGGAACTAGAGACCAATCTTGAAACTTAAGCTTGTGATTGTTCAGTTTTAAGCTGTTAAAAATGACCTTGACTTTTGTGTTGTGGGTTGCTTAGCTGTAAAAATGACCTTGACTTTTATGTTGTAGGTTGCTAAGCAGTGGCATGATTATGACAGGAGTACATTCAACTTTGTGAAGAGATTGAAAGAAGGCCAGACGGTAACATTCACACATCAGCAGGACTTTGATCGTAATGGTCTTCTCTATTGGATTGGTACAAATGGAAAGTAAGCATATATTATACTGAAATGTTCTAATATTTTTCAACAATTTCTTTTTCTTTCAAGATACCTATTTCCAGAAATGAAAAGGAAAAGCCGTTCCAGTTTGCCAGAATATAAATATATATATTTCTTTAAACAACATTGCCAACTTTTGTTGTTGGTTATTTGTCTCGGTGCTTTATTACTTTGTAAAAGTTCCCTGTAATTTAAAAAAAACATTGGTTTTCAATGGCTAGAAACCAAACAAATAATGTAAACACTCACTTTTAGTCAGTTACTTAAAAGTTGTTAAAGATTACAGTACAGCACAACAAAACAAGGAAAAATTCCTTCACAGCAATGAGAATAAATATCTGGACTTGATAAGGTTTTATATGCTAGCTAACTATCAGTTGCAGTTTAAAAATTATTTAAGTTGCCAACAATACACTCGGGAGTGCTGTTCATTTCAGTGCTGTTCAGGAGTGGATTAATCCAGCACAGTACAACCTGGTGGTGGTGACATCCTCTGAGGGTAGAAATCTGCCATATGGTAAACTAGAGGACATCCTCGGCAGGGACAGTGCTGCCCTCAACTGTCACACCAACGATGACAAGTAAGAAATCCTTTATAATTTTTTACAGGATGTCTAAAAATTAACATTTTATTCCATTTGATATGACATATATCTGTGTAGATCTAGATAACATAGCACATCCATGCAGTCTGATCTTGATCTACACATTTGCTCATTGTTCAGAAATAATTAATTAGATGAACAGTGTAGATTCTTATCAGACTACAGGGATCAAAGTGTTATATTCATCAAGTAAAGGGTTAATCAGGTTTAATTATGCACATATTCTAAAGTTACTGTGTTAGTTCCACTAAAAGATGTCTGTACATGTATGAGATCTATTTGTGTAAAAATACTCCCTTTTCATGTTACAGGAAAGCATGGTTTGCCATAGATCTTGGGGTGTGGATATTACCGTCACTTTATACACTGAGACATGCTAGGGGATATGGAAGGTAAGAAAATATATCTCAATTACCGTATAATGGGTTATTTTCGGGATCGAAATTTTCGCGACTTTGCTATTATTTTAATTTTCACAGTTGTAATGTTAGCGAATTTGTGCCCGCAGAAATTAATTTTTGCGTTTTTACTGTTGCAGTGCATTCATATTGCTATATTTCTTGTAATACGGTACAGTAAATGTACCTGTAAAAACTAAGAATTATTAGAAGTGTTTGCTATTATGTGAAAGCTGTGCATTTAATGTGGTATTTTATGAAACTGTGATAAACCAAATTGCCCGTAGCATAATTGACATCTGTTTTAATAACAATGGTGTTTATGTTTTTGCACCCGCAGAAATTAATTTTCGCATTTTTACTGTTGCAGTGCATTCATATTGCTATATTTCTTGTAATACGGTACCAGCAAATGTACCTGTAAAAACTAAGAATTATTAGAAGTGTTTGCTATTATGAGAAAGCTGTGCATTTAATGTGGTATTTTATGAAACTGTGATAAACCAAATTGCCCGTAGCATAATTGACATCTGTTTTAATAACAATGGTGTTTATGTTTTTATCGACGGAATGATAACCGTGACCACCGCAGATAAAGACGTAATGAAGCAAAAATAATGTTTAGCCCGCTGGGGTGAATATAAAGCATTTTCAAACAACTTATTAAGTAACGCTCATCTGCATTGTTTGTAAGGCATAAGTATATGCAGCAAATTTTGAAAGTATGAAATTATCCCCAATACCAATGTTTTCGACTCCCGAACATTTAACTGTATCGGTACTTGTCTAATCTGCCCGAAGCGTTTGCTTAATTTGTGAACTATGATCCATATTCGATTAACCCAGAACATAAAGAATTAGCAACATCAGTTTTAATCAAGCCTACCGTGCAGTCTTGCAATATAGTGCACTTCGCGAAAGTTGGGAATTTTTGGCGTTTATTATTTTCGCAAATTCACGACAGTCGAGAAAATAGCGAAAATATTATGCTCGCGAAAAAAAAAAAGTTATACGGTATATACATTGATAATTTACAGGTGAATCAATTTGCAGGATATTTGTTAACATGTTGCAGGAGGTTTTTTACCAAATGGTTTTCAAAAGTTATTGTGGTGATGTTCTTAACGATATATTCTGTCTGTGTATTCTGTCTCTAAGATGTTGTTTGGAATAGTGATATTTAAATGAAATAACCGGAGACATGGTTTTATTAACCATTTCCCTCATGTACACTTTTGATCACATGGGTGATCAGCTGGCACATCCGTGCAGTCTGTTCTAGATCTACACAGTTTGCTTCTTGGTCAGAAATCCCAAGTAAATCTCAAAAGTGGACAGTGTAGATCCTTATCAGGTTTCACATATGTGCTGGACAGTGTAGATCCTTATCAGGTTTCACATATGTGCTGGACAGTGTAGATCCTTATCAGGTTTCACATATGTGCTGGACAGTGTAGATCCTTATCAGGTTTCACAGATGTGCTGGACAGTGTAGATCCTTATCAGGTTTCACAGATGTGCTGGACAGTGTAGATCCTTATCAGGTTTCACAGATGTGCAGGCTGATCTGGATCTACACTGGTCACACATGGGATATGTAATGTATCCATGGAGTAAATGATTGAGTATTAATACATTATCGAAGGAGTGTTGCTAAATGGATGTTAAACTAACCAACTATACTGAAATATTTATTTTTGTTACCAGGTCAGCTCTACGAAACTGGCAGTTTCAGGTGTCTAAAGATGGTCAAACATGGACAACACTCTTTGACCACAAGAATGACACGGCACTGAATGAACCAGGGTAAGGAAGTCAAACAATTCCAAGCATCAAGAATACAGCCAAATATGTGATCAAAAGAGCATTAAAATAACAATTGGTCTTAAGAAGCTTTTTTAAGGTTCGGCAATCTTACATGGATGGATACCTATTTATGTAGCTGGCATACATACCTGACAATACATTTTTATAGATATCTTGTAATGTATCACTCATATATACTCATATAGATATCTTATGATGTATCTTGTATAGGCAATAATTCACCTGTTAAAAGTTTAAATACACTACAGTTAAGAAGACAGGAAGATAAACAGAAAAAGAGATGGGTACTCTTATTGCACTGTTTGCTTCTTGGTCAGATGAATGTCTAACCTAATAAATGCAGAAGCTTTAAGTGTAGATCTACACTGTTGGTCCGCACAATAAAACTCATACTTATGGAATGAAGAGTCATACCAATGTTTGGTTGATTACAGGTCCACGGCATCCTGGCCACTAGTCCCTCCCAAAGAGGAGAGTCAGGGTTGGAGACATATCAGAATACAACAGAATGGGAAGAATGCCAGCGGACAAACCCATTACCTGTCACTATCTGGCTTTGAGATATATGGTACTGTCACTGGTGTATGTGATGACTTAGGTAAGGACTAGAGAAGCTATATAAATATTTATATCATATTCCACTAACTGTCTGGAATATCAATTCATAGTTCACAATGTTGGTTTAAAGACCAATGTTTTAAACTGATTTCTACTGTAAGTTTGTCTCAGTTCTGAAGAAAAATTTGAGTGGAAGGACAACGTCCGTTAAAAAAAACAACAGCAGGCTCATGTTTCGAGTTGAACTTTCAATCAAACCGAGCCTGCAGTATTTTCATATTTTGTCGTGTTCGGTGGCTTTCAAAGTTCCCTTTTCATCTATTTAATTCTCTAACATTGGTTTCAGAATGCCTATGAAATGCTTAAGAATAAGCATCTTAGACTAGTTTATTTTTCAGCCAATCAAAAAGTTGAGATTTAAGGTTGATCTCCAATTTTTGGCCCTGATCTGTTATGACACTGCTGTTGCTCACTGGTTTTGTTACTCTTCCAGGAAAAGCAGCCAAGGAAGCCGAGGCTCAGTTAAGACGACAGAGACGTCATATCAGAACCCATGTGTTGAGACAGATGCTGCCTGGTGCCCGGGTTGTGAGAGGCATGGACTGGAAGTGGAGGGACCAGGATGGTAACCCACCAGGGGAGGGAACTGTGTCTCAAGAGCTTCACAATGGTTAGTTACATTGTTTTTCACCTATTTTTTAACTATCCATTTGTAAATTAGTAAAGCAGACTTTATTTGTTTGCATGGGTATAGTATGTGGGTGAAGACAAGTGGGGCACTGGTTATGTCTGTAGACTGACATTTTCATGTATTCAAACAGATGTGAGTTTGAATGTGAGCAAGGTACCCTGGCAGCCTAAACTAGGTCCCTGGTTCTAGCCAGGGGCCAGCATGAGTCAGAATATTGCTAAGGATGGCAACGAATTGCTGATACAAATTCCAAACTAAATAACCATCTTAGTTGTGGTCATTTTCAATCTCAACATGGTTTCTAAATTGAATGTTAATCATGATTTCTAGGTTGGATTGATGTGACTTGGGACTCAGGTGGCTCAAACTCGTACAGGATGGGTGCTGAGGGGAAATATGATCTACAACTTGCCCCATCACATGATCCAGAGAGGCTCAAACCCCTACCTAAGGTAGAACAGGGAGCTGTGGGTGGGGTAAAGGTCAAGGTTTCCTCAGCTACAGGAGATAAAACCAAGGTAAGTGTCTGAAATTATTTGTCTGTGATCAAGGAACAATACTTATTTTTAGAACTTAGGGTAATGATAAAAGTATTTTTTGATGTTTTTTTTTTATAAAAATATGGTAGTGTTTTGATTCAGTGACAAATTGACAAGCAAACATAGAAGTAAAACAGTGATTAATTTCAATTCATATTGAAACTCGTGTTTCAAACCATATAGAAAATGATTTTACCTGGAAAATACTTAAATATGATCATTATTGTTTGTTTCCAGATAAGTGTATTAACTAGCAGAAAGAGTAGTTCCACTCCAAGCTTGAACGAGGTCAATGACAACATGCCATCTGTAGCAGCCACGGAACAAGCTGCCTCAGCAGACAATCTCACACAGACAGTCAAATCAGTATGTTTGCTGTTTCGAATATCACTGTTCTTTTTATACTTATTTGTAAAGGACCAATCTTCCTGATAACATTTGGACTACATTCAACCCTGTGTCTTGGGACACTTAAAAATAATAATGTTTTCGTGTCCCCAGTATTAAGGGTTGCTTAAAAGTATTTGTTAAAAATGTGTTCCAATGCATTGTATGCATGTACCATTATTGTCTAAAAACATGACATGACATTATCACGGAACATATAAAATGACACAGATATATCAGGGTAGTAGTTTCTTATGAAACCTCATGAATGTTGCACATGTATATCTGTTAATTGGCACTAATTGACAAGTTATTTTGTAAAAAATAAAAATGTCCCAATGTTAGGTTGTCGTTAGACAAAAAAAGGAATCTCACACTGCATATTGACCAATCCTTCCAGAATCAGATTGACAAACTATGTGAACTCGGATGGAATTGAAAAATTGATACAGTACAGTTTAGGGTCCAGCCATGACAATAAATAGACCAGTGACCAGTGTCATAAAACTAAAACTGGTGACCAGTCTCAAATTGGAGGCAAGTCTTGATTTCAGCCAGTTAGATGCTGGAGATTTGAGACTGGTCACCTACTCGTTATGTAACAAGTTGCATAGATAACACATCTACAGAATAAACAGAAATATTGTTACTTACAAACTGCAAGAAATATGTTGATGAATTGCTTATATTTTGAATTTTTTTTCTCCATGAACAGGTGGCAGAAAACCTGGCTGAGAGCATGATGAACTTGGCAACATCTGATGCAGGGGTGAAGGTCACTCTTCAAAGTGTGGAAAGTGGTGATTCTGATCTTCTGGAGGAGCCTCGCCACCCTACAGAGCCCACAGTGCTCGTACATGCCCATGCCAGAGGAGATGATGGGGCTACAGGAAGGTCAGACCCCAGACGAGAACTCGCCGGTGTAGAGCGCAAAGGTAAACATAGATATGATATACAGACTAGAACATTTAAATTCCAGATGTCAGAAGGTTTCATACAGTTGTAAAATCCCGGATTCCCTCTGTTCAATCACAAAAATGTATTAAAACTTTAATTATTGATATTGAAAAGTTCACATGAGTGAATTCCAGTACTGGAATAATTATTTAGTACTATTGTCGTACATCATGGAAAGACAAAAGAGAAGTTATTTTACTTAGTATCTATGATTTTCCAATTATATTAATAAAATTCCAGCTTTGAGGACACTCCAGTTATCAAAAGATGATTGGTAAGGATTTGTTACTGTCTTACTCACAATAACTTAGTGATTATACTAAATGAATCATGCAGAAAATGATGTCATTTTAAACTCACCTAACAAACATTGATATTTCAGCAAGTGCATCTGCTGAAGCTAAAGCTCAAGTGAAGGTAGTGGAAAGAACTAACCAAGTTAACGCTAGTAAAACCACCGATGCTCAGACCCGTACGTCCCCCACCAATCCTATGTCAGTGAGTGTACCGAACCTCCCTGCCAGCATGGAGCAGTCTATGAGCCTGCTGGAGACGTTTGCAGCGGTAGCAAGAAGGAATGCTGGAAACAACATGTTGAGATCAAACAATGCCATCAGTTTGGCACGACTGTTACCACCGAACTCGCCGAGTGACTGGACAGGTTTGTGCCGTAAGAATCAATTTTAGATATGTTCTCTTCTTCTTTCATCTTTAATGTGAAATCATTTGAGCCATGTCATGCAGAAATGTGTCTGGACCCTTTACTCTATAGACTATGGCAGTTATCCCATGGTCGATCAGTGTAGGTCAAGATCAGCAAGCACCTAGAGGATGTACACTGTTTGCTTTTGGGTTCATCAGTTTATTTCTGACCAAGAAGCAAACAGACCAAAATCAGATAGCATGGACGTGTAGCATGATCTGGATTTACATTGTTCTCCCATGGGATAAAAGATAAATCTCATGGGATTAAGGGTTAAGTGAAGTTAATGACTATCCTAAACTTGCACAGACAATTGCTTACTGTCCATGTGCAGAAGTGAATGAATAATTTGTAAGAAATTAGGTAGAAAATCAACTAATATTTATAACAAAATTATTGATGAATGTGAAATAGCAGCAACAGAATATGTCAAAACTATCACTGATGATGCATTTTTTCATGACATGGCTAATTAAAGATTTAGTTGGTGGTTAACTAGTAAATTGTTATTTCAATGGTAATTACTTTTTAATTGGTTTTGGCCTTGATAGCATACTTTTATAAAAAACATTTAAAAGTAAAGTGAAAGATATTTTGGATATGTTGCCATCTACTTCGATTTTCCTTCTCTCTTTCCATGTCTTATTCTTTCTGCTAATAGGTGTAGTGTAGTGGAAATTTTTTATTTAATTTTCATATGAGCGTGTCTCAATTTGATCGTTGTTACCCGTAGTACTTTATGTCATTTATATTCCCTAGTTTCCAGTCATATGGCTAAATTGTTAGGGTTGTTAAATGATTGGATACCCATTCAACAGATCGACTTTACTGACTATTTTTACATAAGTGAATTATTGTCTAAAACATTAAGAAACTAATAAGAATAAATTAAAAAAACTTTGAAAAGATATTGCATCAAGAATAGTTTGTATATATCACAGTGTTCTTTATGAATATGTAAAGTATTTAATCTCTGATACATGGTGTTTCTCACTTTTCATTCTACAGATACTCTGCTCTCGGCAGCCCAGAGTTTCCCGAACCTAACAGCCTCACTTGCAAACACGTCAAATACCCTGACGACCACACAGACCATGGCTAATGTAACGTCTCTAAGTCAGGTAATGTCAGAAGATTATCACAATGTTGATGTGCTGTTGTCTGCTTTAGTAGAGGTCAGTGTTGCTGCAGCAAGTAAAAGCTTCACACACGCTTACAACGTGTAAATATGTAGGAAAGGGTTAAGAAGTTCAAATGGTGTTCATTTACCATTACTGGAAAAGAGTTGACACTAGCACCTGTGCCCATTCTCCAGTCAATATGTTTACACATGCATTAATTGCTATTAATAATCATATGCATGTGCTCTTGGTGAATCAGTACTGTTTAAACTAAGTAGTGCTCATTCAAGTTTCTTTTATTTTTTACTTGGAGGCCAAAGTTAATAAGAAAGTTGTAAAGCTAGTTTGTAATTTAGTGAGATGGTATAAACAAGGAGCTCAAAAGTCATTATTTTTCTTTAAGATTATTCTTTTATTGTTAAAGAATTGCATGCAACAGAGATAATAAACAATAAACTATTGTTAACCTGTGATAAAACATACCATACATTAAACCAACAGTTAATCAGTCTGGCCTTAAGGATAGGAAATGGTTTGAAAATCAGTTAAGCATGTCATTTGCTCAGATCGTTTAGGGAAACTGGCTGGTTAAAACATAAGTTTCTGAACCTCTGTTAGAAGAATCTTCTCTATTTTTACTGAAATCACAAGGAGCACTGTGTGGTTCCAACGTGACGCAGGCATCGGGAATTATTTTATGTAAATTAGAAATATTTGTATATCATGTTGTGTAAATGATAAGTCCTTATAAAAAAACAATTACAGGCGCTAACAAGAAGTCTAACATCAACGTCTAGCGAGAGTGACAATGAATATCTAGAAACATGCCGTCCTACATCGTTACTGACAGACCTGGAAGACGATGATGAATTACCTGAGCCTGATGATGATGATGATGAGAATGATGATGAAAACGAAGATGATGACATGTATGATGATGTGTTACCTCTGGTTAGTATGCTGATTGATTGATTATTTTATTAATATATCAGGTTCACAAGATAATGAATTTGATGCATTTATTCTAAATAATAAACTTGTACCCTGCCAAACATTCTTTGTTGACTTTGTTTTAAGAATTTGAAGTTCAAATCCTTACTTTTGGGACAGGAAGGGGGTGGGGGCTAACTTACATGGTCGCAAGAAAAAGGTGTTTAATACAACTAAAGTTTGCATTACAAGATAAATCATTGTTGCCTTGGAAGAATTAAAAAGTTGATGCCTTTGGCAGGGTAGGGGTTAATGCTTCTTGCTGGCTTGCATGCTCACTGTGATTGCTGAGTAGAGTTTAGACAAGAATGATCTGGCCCCGTGATTATAAAACTTTTTTCATGCTCGACTCAATTTGAGCATGAAAATTTTATGGCTTCGTTTCTGTTAATTATTTAAAATAAAACATTTTAAACTGAATATATGACAAAATTGTTCTCAACAACAACTGTTGAACAGATAGTTATCCCTTATTTATGAATACTGTCAATGTTTTAGACATTTTAAGTTTGAGCACAAAATTGAGTTGAGCATGAAAAAAGTTTTATAATCACGGGTGCTGGTTTAGGTTTGTGAAATTTCTTTGGTTTAGTTTTAGTTTACTTAACTCACTGGTGAAAAGGTCATTTTATCATACGATATGTACTGAATTCTCACTTTTAAGTCATTTGTGGTAGAGAAGCAGGTTGTTTATGTGTGTGTGTGAGTGGGGGGGTGGGGTAATTTGATCAAACTGTTAAGACAGAAGACATACTGTCTGAAGTCTTATGGTGAAGAAAGAGTGTAGACTCGGGTGTCATTTATATCGAATCAATTATTATTTCAAATACCATAATTTAAAACAGCATGAACAAAAAACCCAACAAAATATCTTTAAAATTGTTACATTTTCTATACTGCAAGTTAATTATTAATTGTCTGTTACAATTTTCGTGGATGAAGTTGGCAGATAATTCTACAAA
The DNA here is from genome assembly GCA_038501625.1 of Corbicula japonica. NCBI lineage: Eukaryota > Metazoa > Mollusca > Bivalvia > Venerida > Cyrenidae > Corbicula > Corbicula japonica. Next base: position 17,328 of record JAZAYU010000109.1, on the reverse strand, counting down.
TGACAGCCCCTCACAAGACATAAAATTGTATGTCAAGATGATTTTAGAAAATTGAAAACAATGAATTTAAGAAACTGCAAACATGGCATTTTACCAACAGTCACCATAATCCTGGCACAAGTAAAATGTGTTAACAACATAGTCCAACCTGTGCTTAAAGACCACCTGCAAACAAAGACTGCATGAAGATAAAAACCATATTTAATTTGTCCCATTGACTGATTTTAAAGATCAAATTTACCTATGAACAAAGACCTGCCTTTGGGTGTTGTTTGAAGACACGGCCCGAGATCATAAAACTAAGATTTGAGACCAGTCTCAAATCTCAAGCATCTGATAGGCTGAAATGGTGCCCAGTAGCATTTTCAGCCAATCTAATACTTGAGGTTTGAGATTTGGTCTCCAGATTTAGTTTTATGATCCTGCGTCCAGTTTTGACTGGATATAAAATAGATGTTTAAGGTGTTCTTCTATGTTTGTCAGGATGACGAGGTGGAACCGAGCCGAGAGAGGAAGAAGACCTGGGATGATGAGTATGTCTTGAAGAGGCAGTTTTCTGCTCTCATACCTGCATTTGATCCTCGGCCTGGACGTACCAACATTAATCAGACACAGGACATAGAAATTCCAGCACCAGGCATGCTCAGATTTCATTTAAACCTTAGATAAACAAACCATTTATTACAGGGATCTTGAGGAAATTGCCCATAAGATTATACATGATAGAAGTTATCTTGATATTTTGCCTGAAGTTGAACTAATTATTCCGTTGTGAAGTAAAAGTTGGGGAAAACTGCAGGATTCTGAAGAGTTTTCTTTTTAAAGAGATGGCATCTGTCCTGGGGTTTTACTACACAATAATAACAAGTCTAGTGAATCATTGATTTTCCTTTTGTTTGGTTTCATGTTTTTTGTGGAGAATCAGTGCGTGAATACAAACCAGTCTGCAAAATTTTATCATGTATTACTATGGTTTTTATTTCCCTTGGATTATTTTTACGGGTTTCCCTATGGGGAAGTTGACACTCAAAATTTTTTTTTATTGAAAATTAGAAACATGAGTTTTTTTATGGTAGGTAGTTCTGCATTAAATGGGATTTAAAATTAATACTGTTGTACAATGTATTACAGGTTCTGAAGGTGATAGAGCAGAGAAACGGGAGAAAGAGCAGTCTGAACAACCGAGAATTGTACTCTATCTGAAGGCACCCATGTCATTACCTGGGGTATGTACAGTATCGTTACCTGGGGTATGTACTCTGTTGTTACCTGGGCTTTGGACTGGGTAGTTACTTTGGTTATTTTCCGGGAAGGGGGGGGGGGGGGGGGGTTAGTTAGCCTGTCATTTTCCTTGGTCAGTACTGTATGTTTATGTGGTACATACTGTAACAATCACTTGAGTCTTATTGTTTCCCTAACTTTGACATTTTCGTGTCATTGCCTTGTGTCTTTTAATATGTCTTCACATTGACTTACTTGGGAATGTCATTTGGCACAAAGTTTAACTTCATTGAACAAACATGCAGTATCTAGAATTTGGTTTCGAAGGCCATTTTCACACATGAGGACTGAAGGTCAAGTCTTCCAAATTTCAAACTCCACTGACTTGCACATACAGGTAGGTTGCAGTCAGTGTAGAATTCAGAATGTCATTAATAATTAACATATTTTGAGATATTTCATTCAGATATAAACTCTTCATTCTTTTGTCACTGTCCAAACATTAAAATCTTATTTCTACCTATATTACAGGTGTGTGATGAGGACTTACCATTAGTTGATGATAGCGCGTGCATATTTAAATACATCCAAGAGTTGCTGGTTGCTGGCTCTGCTGGTAACAGAAATGAGAGGCTCAAACGTATCTGGGAACCAACATATACGTGAGTACTAAAAGATAACCAACTGTAGGAAATAGCTTTCTTGTATATTGATTGTGTAAATTCTTGGACATACTGAAATATAACCAGGGTTGAAGGTTATAAAGTTGAGATTGGAAACCAGTCTCAAATCTCAAGCATCTGATTGGCTGAAATGGCGACCAGTCGCCATTTCAGCCAATCAGATGCTTGAGATTTGAGACTGGTTTCCATGCTCAGTTTTATAACCTTGGGACCAGCATTAACCCTTTACTCCATAGATTTATTGCATGTGCAAACAGTGTAGATTCACATAAGCTGGCAGATCCCTGATGTCTCTTCAGGATATACACTGTTTATTTTTTTTATTCATCAGGTTATTTCTGACCAAGATGTGACCAGTGCAGATCCAGATCAGATGGCACAGATGTGCTGGCTGATCTGGATCTACACTGGCTGTACATGCGTTAGAACACTTTATATGAAGTAAAGGGTAACAGCTATCCCTGGAAAATTCCATAACTGAAATTTTCAATTCAGAGTAAAACTTTATAATATGCTCAAGAACAGATACCAATTATATAGGAATAAATTTGTTATTCGATAAAATGGCCACTATATCATAAGAACATTCAACATTGAAATCAGATCCAAATGAAAAAATTAAATATGTTTCACAGGATAATGTATCGAGAGCTGAAGGAGGGAGAGACTAAGGCGGAACTGAGCATGAAGGAGTCCACAGGTACTATACAGATCCTGAATGAGTGGGAGACGCCGAGAAGTAACGACACGATAACCTGCTCAGTGGACCACGTGCTGCAACTACTGCAGAGACTGTATGCCTTGTCTATGGAACAAACAGTTTCTAATAATAAATATGGTTAGTATGAACATTGATAAAAAACTTTTATTTAAAAATTGAGTTATGAGGACTTCTGTGCCCAAGGTTATAAAACTTAGCATGGAAACCAGTCTCAAATCTCAAGCATCTGATTGGCTGAAATGGCGACCAGTCACCATTTCAGCCAATCAGATGCTTGAGATTTGAGACTGGTTTCCAAACTCAGCTTTATAACCTTGGAGCCAGATCTTATTCCTAACCCTTAACTCCCTGCAGTGTCATGATAGACCTGTTTGAATAATATTTTTACATTAACTTCGTCCTGTACAATGAAGTAAAATTTATTTAACAAATCATAATTTCTAATGGTAAACTGTGTGACATATTACTGTAAAAGGCATGGCTTGACCTGTAACGTCACTGAGCATGCACGTTTTGCCACAAGTTGCTGCAAAAAAACGTGTCATCATACACTTTGTCGTCAACATGGCTGTTTCAACAGCAATTAATTTTAAAAAGCCGTGATCACTGATTTTTCTTATATTCTGTATTAATGAGGGTATAGTATTGTCCCGAGGCCTTAGGCAGCACATAAATGTGTATGCAGGTTATGAACATTTGTTTGTTATCATTTGCAGTAGAACTAGAGTTGTGAATTCTCTCATTTCAGACAATATGGACATGTCACTAAATATCAGTGTTGAAGAATTTGTCAGCAAAAAGGCTACTAATAAATTAGTACAACAAACTAAGGTAAGAAATGTTTGTATTTACTTTGTTTGTGAATCTTGAATAAATAGCATTCTGGGTATGAAAAGCCTTTCCCAATAACCCATTCAATAGTTGTTGTAGTCCCATCCCAACTTGTGTAAAGTTGAGACTGGTTTTAATATGTTATTCAGGACTTTTGGAAAGGAAAATGTTTATGAACTCTCAACAAATAAATGCAATTAAATTACTGGTAACTTGAAGAAAGAATTGACTGATTGATCGATTGTTTTTATGCTAAACAAATACCCGTCACTTCAAGAAACTGGTAACTTGAATAAAGAATTGACTGATTGATCTATTGTTCTTATGCTAAACAATTACCCGTCACTTCAAGAAATAATCAATTGATTGATTGATTCATTCATTCATTCGTCTGGCAAGATTGCTTGATTGATTGATTGATTGATTAGTCTGGCAATCAACAAATCAAACAAATAACATTCAGAGATTTAATTTTAGAGCTTATTTGAAGTAACTGTATTTTTCATTATTATATTTAATAATATATTTGTACAATGATTGTTTATGTGAATGTTTCAGGATCCTCTTGTGTTAGCTAGTAATGCATTACCTAGCTGGTGTGAGAGTATGACTAAATGGTGTCCCATGTTGTTCCCCTTTGAAACGAGACAGCTCTACTTCACTTGTACAGCCTTTGGTACCTCAAGGTAAGAATTACACATTTTTATTTACTATTAAAGGAATGTTCACCACTTGAATTAATTTAAGTATATATTTTTTATCTGACAGTTTGTTTTATTCCCAACATATACAAACAGAAGCAGCAGACAACATGATTAATTCGGGAAATTGGTATCCAAATTCTTAATACTTGAGACTAATTTCATGTCTCACTTTTATTATATTTTACCCTTGTATGTTTTTTTTTATCAAAACAAAAAAAGCTGATTTTTATAATTACAAAAATGTTCTTGGTTTTTCAGGGCGATAGTCTGGTTACAGGGAAAACGTGACCAGCATCTGGAGCGACATCGTGGAACAGGTCTGAGACGTGATGATGGTGGGGAATACAGAGTTGGTAGGCTCAAACATGAACGGGTTAAGGTTCCAAGAGGAGAGCGTCTTCTTGAATGGGCTATGCAGGTATGAAACATAAGACTGTATAAAAAATCAGAAAGTTTATCCATCTTCTAAGCTGTACCCAAGATCATAAAACTGACATTTGAGACCAGACTCAAATCTCAAGCATCTGATTGGCTTAAATGGTGACCAGTCGCTTTTTCAGCCAATCAGATGCTTGAGATTTGAGTCTGGTCTCCAGCTTAAGTTTATATTCAATTTTCCTGGGGTACTGACTTTCAGGAATCTCATTGGCAGATCTATTTTTGAATTTAAAACCACCATGAAGAAAGAATTGAACATACAGGTAGTTCAGAATATTGAGTTAAACAAAATTAAGAACCCATGAAAATGGTGGCTAAAGGAAAACCACATAATTTTATGCTTGGATCCATGGTAAACAGAGCAATTATTTTGTAGCAGTCTGTCTCCCAGCAAGTACCATCATTAGGAAGAAAATAAGTCTAAAACCAGTCAGTTCAACATTTAAGAGTTTCCCAAAATTACTGTCACCTATTGCGAAGAAAACATGAACTTAAGAAGAAGTCATTTTCTGTGTGTTTGTCTATCTGTTTATCATTTAATGACCCCTTGAAAAATGTTGATATGAATTGGAAACAAAATGTTCATCTTATTATGACAATAAAGCCACCTTCAGATGATGTATATATTTAATATCAAGATACTATTAATATTTTAAAAGGCATATCTTGTGGATTTAAACTCAGCTGCCATTCACATATCTAACTGTATAAAGTTCAAGTAAATCTTTGTTTTCAGATGCTAAGATTCCATGCTCACAGAAAGTCAGTATTAGAGATAGAGTTTAATGGGGAAGAGGGTACAGGACTTGGCCCCACCCTAGAGTTCTATGCCCTTGTTGCTGCAGAGCTACAGAAGACAAGTCTAGGAATGTGGCTACATGACGATGACGTCCATGACGAAATTGAACGAGATGTATTTACTTTAACAATTTATGCTCTCTTGCACTTGGCTATGATAAAAGTCTTTCGTTAGACTCTTTCCATTTTTGCACTGAAAAAACATATGAACTTGTGCATGACTTCAAAAAGAGCTGTGCACAAACTATTATATTTTGAATACTGTTATGTTTGGTTTTGGGACTTCAACAAAGACAAATGATTTACCATTAGGTAATGCATGCTGTCATTTGTTTTGTTGTCACTGTAGCTGTTTCAACAGCTGTTCAAAAGGCTTAAATAAAACAGTTGCAGTTACAAAATATTTGTTGTTGTCTCCATCAAATGCAAATGGTTTTGAGAATTGTTGCACTTTTTAAACTAAGCCCTGGATGAAATTTGTATGAAGTTGTATAAAAACAGTAAAATAAGAATACCAGGGATAGCCACATTCAGAAAACAGCCAACCAAATCAGCCAAAAAGTAGAGAGGAAAAGAGAACATAAGTTTATATTATCATCAATTTAAAAATGAAACAAAATGAAGAAACTAATTGTGGGAGATTTGTTTGGCAAGTGATTGAAGTTGATTAATTTTATTCAAAAGTGTTCCAAATGAAAAACAACAAACAAAGTAACAAAATATTGTTTATTTTGTGTTCAGTACACTTACAACTATAATTCTTATTTGTGTTACAGGTTGATATTGGAGAAGGCATGAAACCTCGTGGGTTTTATATACAGAGATCCGGGGGCTTGTTCCCAGCCCCTTGGCCCCAAGATAGCTCGGATTTGGACAGAATAGAGGATCTTTTCCACTTCCTTGGAATCCTCCTTGCCAAATGTGTACAAGACAGCAGACTTATTGATCTGCCTCTGTCGACCCCGTTCTTAAAACTTATGTGTATGGGTGAAGTAGGACATAATATCACCCAGCAGTACACACAGTCCCTGGCTAAGACATGGAGTAATATGACTGAATCAGTCACTAGTGAAGGCAGTGAGATTTTCACTGGGGACGAGATAGAAAAGGAGTTAATTCTGGACCCGCCAAAGCCACGTCAACCTGCGGTACCACCTTGGTACGAGGGGATACTTTCAGAGGATGACCTTGACATCATAGACCCTCACCGATCTGGATTCCTCAAACAGTTGAGGTGGGTGGTATTTTAAGCCTTTTATATTTGATTTTATCACATAGGCAATCAGTGTAGATACAGAACAGCTGGCACATCCACATGTTTTCTATACCGAGATGAACATGATAAAATATCAATTTAATTCTTGAATAACATGAAGTATCATACAAAATGGACATGTATACATATTTTATGTAGCTATTTATTTTGTTGCTTTATGCTTCAATATGACACTCATCTCTTAAAGAATGAGAAATGTAAGCTAAACATTTAAGAAGATGTTTGTCTCTAAAACAGTAATTTAAATAATCCTGTTACTGCTGAGTGTGGCATATTTTAGCAACAATGTTTTATTTACAATTTTACTCAGTTGATTAGATGTGAATGTGTCAGTTTGAATAAAAATTAATTGTCGCTGCATACCATTGTATTTTTATTACTCATACAGAGAGCTTGCTGCCAAGAAGCAGAGGATAATGAAGGACAAGACGATGTCAGAAGATCAGAAAAATATCGCGCTTCAGGAACTAGCGTTACCTGACCCTAGAATACCTTCTGCAGGAGTGTTCTTAGAGGACCTAGGGTAAGCCATAGGTTTTTTTTAGCAGAATGTTTGAAAGTATTTTTTTTACTTAGTGTTAAAACACAGGATACTGACTGGAGTTTCTTGGTCCTAATATTCTGAAGCTGTGACTTAAAGCAACTCGTGCTTGTGACTGGTGAATTAGGTCTGACCTGTCAGCTGCCCATGTTTGAAGCCCATTCTACAGACAAAGTGTTATGAACTTTAACCATGTTTGTTTCTTAGAATTGCATCATGTTCTTCATTAAGATGAGATTACATTGAACAACAATCTTAGAGTGGATGTTTTTTCACACAGTTTAATTTCTGATTTGTTCAAAAGTCTTTAGAATTAAGAAAACTAATGGGTCAAATAAGCTAACCATTTTTATTTCATTTGTGCTGAAATTACTCTAAAAGATTGATACAGGACAGTTTAAAAAAAGTTGTCAAAAGTCAAGATACTCATCATAAATAATACAGCTTTTTATCATTTCATGTTTTACCATTCAATGTTCTATTACAGGTTGACATTCCAGTTTAATCCTTCCTCCAAAAAGTATGGATTTACTGCCATAGATCTTAAGCCTGATGGAGAGGATGAGGTAAAGTGATTTAAAACCCATTTATTAGAAATTGCTTTCACTGTTGGATGATTGAAATCAGTAGAAAAAGCACCATTTTTACCAATTACAGTTTTAAAGTAGGAGATACCTGTAGGTGATTTTTTCTTCTTCCTTCTCAAAAACATTGCTAAAATGTGTTCAATTGAAAAAAAAAATACATTTAAACTTTTAGCTTTTCTGACTCTGTGTGCAATCAGGTTACCTGTTTTTGGTGCAAAATCATGTGTATCTTTACAATATACATTATAGGAAGTGATGCCAGATTGCCTGTGTGGGTAAATAACTCTGGGCTATAAAAATAAGATAGTGTTTACCGTATAGGCCAATTGTTACAGGTTGCAATGTAGAGGATTTAGCAGAAATCAGTTAAAATTGTTGCACTGCTTATATTAGGAGTTATGTAATAATATGATTTGCTTCATTCAGTTAGCTAGTTTCAGAATGTTTGAACAAGTATAGTTATTGAATATTTTATTCTCTCGAAACAGGAGGTGACTTTACAGAATGTAGAGGAATACACAGACCTTGTGTATGATCTTTGTCTTAACTGTGGTATACGAAGACAGATGGATGCTTTCAGAGGTAAATTTAACCACTTAAATGATAACCAGTGATAATTCCGATTTGTTTGAAGCTGTATATGATTGAGTTTATACAGTTAGTACTGACAAGCTAAATTTTGAGTACTGATCCAACATTCAAATTAATAGTAAATCGGCCTGTATCCAAGATAATTAAACGTTAATTGATGACCACTCTCATATCTTGAGAATCTGATTTGCTGTTCTGAACTTGTTATAAATTTATAGATAAAAAGAGTTAACTTGCAACTGTTATAGAAGTAAACTATTATGTTGACATAAAGCAACAAAATAAAATGCAGATTGTTTGGACAGGTGTTAACAAAAATCTATTTTTTCTAGCTGGGTTCAACCTGGTTTTCCCTATGGAGAAGCTGCATTCGTTTTCACCATCAGAACTAGGAACCATCTTGTGTGGTGAACAGGCACCTGACTGGACTAGGGAGGACATTCTCACATACACAGAACCTAAGTTAGGATATACTAAAGACAGGTACTCCTTTTTTGTCATTCTTGATTTGTTTCATAGGTCAGTCAACCCTTTATTCAGTGAATGCTCCTTTTTTCACATGTTCGACCAGTGTAGATTCAGGTCAGCTAGCACATCCTTGCTATCTGATCTGGATATAATATTGTTTCTTGGTCTAAAAATCCCTGATGAGTCTAAAAGTGAACAGTGTAGATCATGATTAGAGTGCACAGATGTGGAGATTGATCTGGATTTACAGAGGTCATACATGGAATGTATTCCATATTCTATGGAGTAAAGGTTTAAGTCTTAATTGATATTAAAAAGCTGACATCATAAATACATGTAGTAGATAAATTATACTGTCCCATCTTGTTATTATCCTTTGTGATTTAATAACTGCCCTTTTTATACAAAAATACAACAGTGACCAGTTGTTTTGAGCCAAAAAGATAAAATAAAATCAATTTTAGGCAGTAATGTAGATTATGGTACTTTGTAAAAAAATACAGTATCAGTTATAGATTTATATTCTAAAGTTTATTCATATTCAATTTCATTTGTTCCACTTAATTCAGGAAAATTAGTGGAAGTTTATTTAAAGTGATATTTACAGTTTTTATATCATTTAACCCCAACATGTTAAGCACAGCATTTATCAAGTGCCACCAGTGTAGAACCAGATCGTCCTGTGTGAGTCCAGGCAGTCTGATCAGGGTCTAGTCTTCACTATTTAAATAATACTGGTAATTCAGTTCTGTAAAATCCCCTATTAACAATGAATGGACTGGGTTTTTTTATGAAAAGACTAGTTCATTAGATAAAATTAGGTTAATAATTATTATAATAACTGACATGTTTTACTGTTTTTCATTCTTTACATTTTTTTCTTTCAGTTTGGTCTTCCAGCGCCTGGTCAATGTATTGACAAACCTTACACCGGATGAACGTAAATCTTTCCTCCAGTTTACAACAGGGTGTTCTTCCCTGCCACCAGGTGGCCTCGCTAATCTCTATCCACGACTGACGGTTGTTAGAAAAGTTGACGGTGATGACAAAAGTTTCCCATCTGTGAACACTTGTGTGCATTATCTCAAATTGCCTGAATATTCATCCGAAGAAATATTAAGAGAAAGACTTTTAGCTGCAACTAAAGAAAAAGGTTTTCATTTGAATTAACATCAACAGCTTTTAGGCAGTGATAAACAGTTTTTGCCTGCAGAGGGCTTTCTTTTATTTAAATATTGTTTTGTAAAGATATAGACATTTAAAATTTTATGTTGATAATACGGAACAAGTGATGAAGAAGAGATTTGAAGTATCGCGACTTTATCAGAAACTGACAGACGATGATTTTTGTGAGGATGGCCTGTGCTATATTTAGACTGGTGTTAATTTTTTCAGTGCCAGAGTTGCTTCAATGTAAAGTTTTATGTGCAATATAGTTTTAAGGTTATAGACAATTTGTGACACACCATGAAAAAAATGGAGTTAATTGCCATTGTGACAAGTGTAAACCCCGACATGCGCATCTACCCAGTATGACCAGGGTCTACACAGCTTGCATTCAGTCAGAGATTGCTAAGACAGTAAGCCACGTTTTGTCATGGCAATCTAGTTTCAGATGTTTTTGTTTTGGTTTCACTTAATATGTGTGTAGTGTATTATGACACAGTGTTATAGTCATAAACATTTCCTTTAAAATTAAAAAAAAATATTTTCACTAATCAGAAAACTAACCTTTACTCAATAATGCCATCCACATTGTTTATTGTTTTTTAGAAACAAGACAGATTGTGTAAAGTCTCTGCTTTGTTTACCGGTGGGTACTAAAGTTATAATGGAGTCTTCACATGATGTGTAACTTTTTTACACACTAAATGTAGAAGATAGGTAATGCTCCTACTTTTGGTGTGTTTTTACCAATCAAACACATTTTGTTCTTAGGATTATTGGAAAAGGGGTTTAAATATTCATATAGTTGCTTATATTTTGAGAAAATCAAGAAATCAAAAGTTACTGCGACTTCAGAGTTTATAGTATGTTTTCTTTTGCTGAAAGAAGCAAATGTTTTTAATTGTTTGTATAAAACATTTAGATACACTAGTTTATTGTATTAAAGCAAAAGCTTAAATTTTAAGTCCTGGGACCAAAGTTATAAAACTGAGAATGGAAACCAGTTTTTACATCACAAGCCTCCTATTGGTCAATTCTGAGACTGTCCTCGGTTTAAGACAAAAAGATACCCGAGATTGGAGATTGGTTTCCATTCTTAGTTTTATAACCTTTGGCAGGGCAGCATGTTCTTTTGTGATTTGATCAAGTGTGTCCCAAGAACATTACAGGTCACATTTGAAATGATTATAATGTTGTGAGATGGTCAACTTTAAATGTTAGGTTAATTGACCAAGTGAAAAATACTTACTGATGAATAAACATGAACAATTTATAAATAAAACAACATTACTTCATCAGCACCTTAGGTAAATATAATTTATTAGTTGTCTGCTATTTTTGTGTATTGATTTCCTTTCTTTTTAATGTACTTACAGAAACCCTTAAGACCTTTACCCTATGTGAAGAAAATTAATGGTGTTAATATAATAATGTTACTATACCTCAGTTTTCATTGTATATATTGTGGTAAATAATTTGTATATTTTGTCTAAACAGTTGTTTAAAGGTATCAAGACATATGGTTTCCCCTGTTCTCGTTTCACCCTTTCCACAATATATAAGCATTTATTGCGTGGGCGAACAGTTTAGATCCAGATCAGCCGGCACATCCATGCCATCTGATCAGGATCTGCACTGGTCCCATTTTGGTAAAAAATAACCTAAGAGATTAAAATGAGTTTAGATCCTGATCAGATGGCACAGATGTGCATCCATGTGCAGGATGGATCTAATATTTTCTTGTTTGGTTTCACAAAAAATGTTTGCAGAGCTAAAAATGTTTATATTCATTGAGTGTTTATAGATTTTCGATATTATTACATCAGTACAACTTTACTATGACATGTTTTTAAAGATTTGATCAAGGGGTGAAAACTATGAACCTTTTTTTTACTTTAAAAAAATCATGTTAACAGAGTAATTTCATGTGCTTGTGCTTTCACTTTGCGAAAATGAATAAAACTGACCTTTCCAAGTCATACTGTGTTTTTGTTTGTTGTAAAGAAATTAAGAACTGTCAGTCCCTTTATACAATCACATTTCAAAACCAAGACAACATTTGTTGAGGCTGGTTGTCAGTCTCTCAGTCTGTAAACTTTCATGGCTTTTGATCACTTACTGAAGAACGGTCTGATCCACAGTCATTAGACCTGGTAGAGGAATTGGTCTTAAGAGTCAAAAGGTCAAGGTGACTGGCCTTAAATTGAAAAATGATTTCAATTAATGAACAATGCTGTGACCAAACTCGAAGAATTGATTGCTCAGTAGATGACCCCTGTTGATTTTGTTGAATTTCTTGAAAACCTTAACATTATTTTGACGAATTAGCACTAAACATTGTAGACCAGCATATACTTATTTCAAGTATGAGTTGCTTTTGTATATTGTCCATGAATTTCAGAGTTCTCATGCAAACAGTTTTTCTTTTGTTTTAGTATGTGCTTGGTAATTAGAACATGAATTAGACTAAATTGAGCTTGCAAACATTAACTACATCCTTAGCTAAATACATTTCTTTACTAAAATCTATGTGGCAATAAGTATTTCCCCCAAAATTCATTTTTGAAATTTTAGCCAGTTTTCGCCATTTGCAATGTTTGCGACCCCTTAACACTTTTAATCACATTACAAAGATTGGTACTAGAAAGGTACATGATATTTTAATAAATGGAGCGCGTCACGGGAAAAGGTAACTTCGGACAGTTGACGTCAATCTTTGTAATGACGTCATAAATTTGAGCAGACGACATTATTTATTATGCATTTCACGGTAAAAATACCATTTTATTGTAAAAATGTGTAACAAAAACACATTTTAGTTATAGGAAATTGATTTATAGTTGTAAGTTCTTTCTAAATTTAGCAACAACTAAAATATCACTAAAAATGACCGAAGGTACCTTTTCCCGTGACGTGCCCCAAATAAAAATAATAAATATTTTTTCTAAAAGTTGTTGGTATGGATGAGGATGGGGCGGATACACCACCCACCCTTAGAATCCACCCACCCCTGAAGAAATGTCTGTCGGTTCGAGTTAAGACGGTCAGGGATTGTTATAAAATTTTGTTGGGGTGGGGATTAGGGGGTATTACCACCCATCCTGAACCACATTACCCATAAGAACTTTTGTCAGGTCTTGGTTCTTACACCTGTTACTACTTTAGGTTAAACGGATAGCCCTGATACGTTTTTAAGCAAATGCCTAGCAAACGAATGTCATGTGGAACGCCTGGGATTTTATCTAAAACAATACCCCATTAACTCTAGTTTTTTACGCCTGCCCTGTACAAGTTTTCCTCATTCGTTTTTCACATCGATCAAGAAAACCTTTATAATGTAAATGGTATTAATTCATAGGCAGTGCATAAATCGATCAAAGGTTTTCACATTGTACTTAAACGAGTTATTTTAAACAATGTACATTTATATTAGATCATACTGATCAATGATAGGAGCATATTTCTGACTGCTAAAATAACAAACTTACACAGAAAAGGCAAAAAACGAGTTCTACAGGGGATTCGTATTCATGAAAAAGTAGAGTCTCATTTGCATTAATTTTAGATGTACGAGCGGTTTCAATGGGTAAATAATCTTAGAGGACATAAAAAACTTTGTTTTGAATCGTATGATCTTTAAAACATAATCCTTGTTCCTTAGAATCATAACAGGGCAAGAAAGGAATACAAATGTAACTTCGCAAATAACTGTTGTCGTTCTCTCATCGACTTTGTCAAAATCCATTAGGTCCAGTATTTCCTATAAGTACATGTTGCAAACAATCATGTTATTTCAAAATGTGAAAACAGCATAGTCACTCTAAAAAACATAAACTCCATATACAGTCAAAAGTACAAAGGAAAGAACGAAATTATCAGTATTTGCTCCGAATTACAGACTATTGTACACAAGGTGACAGATGTATTGACAATCATGGGTAGTGGTCAACTTTCTTCTATGAATGCGCTAAATTTCGTCAAAAATGCTGAATAAATAAAATACAAGGCTTTGAAGATCTGAGTCGATGTTTTTTTCTCGCCGTAATACCGAAAAAAAAACGACGTCAAAACCCACGTGGTATGGCCACGCCGATACTTGCCCCAACAGGTTCTGTTATGAACAAGCAAGTACAAGTTACCTTGGTTAAATAGCTTCAACCCACCCATCTACTCGACAGTGTTGCATGTTACAGCATACGAGTGAAAAAGTATACGCTGTCTGAAAATGTTTACCGATGTTTTACCTTATCTTTAGTGCACGTATCATTGTACCAATGTTAAGGGATTGCCACACTCCTCCCAACTTTGTTCGTCGATAAAAATCTCAATAATAGCAAAATGCCGTTCAATGAAACTTTGCACAAATGAATGTTACTAACATATCTTTATTTTGCATACAGTAAGACACGTTAGAAAAGTAAAGAAAAAAAGCTAGACATAAAAATTCCTTAAAATTCTATTTACATACATTCACAAAAACTAAGCGTTACAAAACATAATTTTAAATTCCCACGTGAGCGCAATCATACTGACAAGAAAATGTGGTGTACTTTGTAAAAGAATTTCAACTACTAAAATAGAAATCAGTGATTGTCATCCGTTTATGCGACCAGGAAGCGACCAGATTATTGAAGGTCAAACACACTTTTACTATTATCTTGTAGAGTTTACATATGTATGTCACTAGGACACAATAAATTGTTGTCAGTACCATATTACTAATGTTGGCATTTAAAATGATGTTTTGTGTTATTTAGTTTTTGTGAATTTATGTAAATAGAAGTTTATTGAATTTTTATACCTCACTATTTGTCTTTACTCTTCAAACGTGTCTTACCATCTGCAAAAATAAAGATACATTAATAACATACATTTGTGCAAAGTTCCATTTTGCCGTTATTGAGATTTTGATAATTTTCTTTTTATCAACGTACAAAGTTGGTAGGAGTGTGGCAATCCCTTAAACAAATTAAAAGACTGATCTTATCAGCGTATGTTATGATGTTGTTATGATGAAAGGTGTTTGTCAAAGATGATAAAACAAAGAATTGCCTATTATATGCTGAAAGTATTGTAATTCTTCGCTCGCTGGTAAAATCCCCATACGGCACTAGATTATAATGTTAAATTACTTTTTTCCTTGACATGCAGTTCAACATGGAGAAAAACGATGTTTAAGCCGAGAGTAAGTATTTTTTTGCAAAATTCCAAAATACGATTAATCGAAGCAGACAGAATAAATAGGTAAAACCCAGTCAAAGCCGACTGTAGGCGGTTTAATGTACCTATAAGTACGACGCAGTTTATAGTTAAATGCATTTAAATAATTTATTTTCATAAAAACGCTACTCTATTGAATGAAATCGCACAGCCATACAATCCGACGAGCATGACTTCCTTGCTTTGATCATCACCACATATATACTTCTAATATTATATTGACAAAAAGCCTTAGGGTTTTAGGAATGAATGTGTTCTTTATATTTCGCTTGCTGTATAAATATAATATTAAAATATGAAACTCCTCGATTTACAAACGCTACGATATAATGGACATCAGCTTCGACTTTGAGTACCCGTAGTCATTTAGTCTTTATCACTTTAATTTTCAGAAATGAAATCATTTAATGCACTGATGACTAGATCTACTTTATAAACGAGCTTACATAAACACACCGCAAGATCACAGGACCATTTTGATTCTAAGATAAAACAAATTTACACATTCTCTATTAGTCATACAATTCAAAATTGTCCTACCGAGAAAGGCAAACTCGGAAATTTAAGACTAGTCTATTTCTCATTCTCCGGTTGTGTTCTTTCCTTTCACGTTGCTGGTTAACATTCTTTGAGTTCTCATTTTTATTCTTCCGTCTTCTGCTGTGAACTTTGTTTTTGCGGTGGCTTGTTTTATTCTTATATGAAAAAAACTTCTGATATTTTCTCCCTGTAGTTTCTCTATCTAAACAACAACTTTTCAAATGAATCATTATTATTCGTCTCAAAATTATAGCAGCCCTTATCGTTATGGGTGATCATAGTCGCTAGTTTAATTTCTAATGTTACAAATTGTAGAGATTCGGTTGAATTGGTTGATGTACATGCATCTTGTGCAGAAATGCTTTCGTTTGAAACAAAAAAGCCTAGAAGTGAATATGCCGAGCCGGAAGCTCTTTCTAAATGGATAAAAGCAAATGTTCAAAATTAATGACTCAATCATATCAACGTTCAAAAGAAAGGTAGGTTTATTACCACATCGACTTTGTTAGAATACTTCGTATGCACAATTTATTGGCACCTGTTGATAATGCCTATTACAGTATATCCAAAAACAACAAAAACAACATGAACATAATTTCAAAGTGTACATTGTTATTGCTTACCTTCTAACAATAAACATATCAATGTATTATTTTTAACAACAATGGCGATTTGATTAACACGAGTAAAAACAAAATTTCAGCTGTTATAAAAAACTGAATCCTAATGCACTTCAGCTTCCTTCAACAGAAAATCAAAAACCTTTCTTTATAAGTGATTGAAAGTGATTTTCATTACTGCCCATGAGCATGCTCAATCAATCCGAGCCTAAAGTATTTTGATATTAAATTGTCGTGATCGGTGGCTTTCATGGTTCCTTTTTCATATATATATAAGCCGTGTACAGTCATAATTGCACGTCCATCGATAAAAAATTTCTCTAACGACAATAATAATTGCAAAAGAAAATGTTATTAGTGTATTTTCATTTAACAGACGTTGAACAAAGTAAGAACAGTGAAGAAACATAGAAAGACCTAAAATTCCATAAATTCCTTTTACTTATCAACAAAAACAAAACAACATAAACCATTATTTTAAATGCCCACATGGTTGTCATGATACCGACAACAAAATGCCGTTAGAGAGATATTAACATAGTTGTATCTAAACGCATAGAGTAAAATTGACCATGCTGGATAAAAAAGAGCGAACCTTTTCCGTTGTAATTTTAGAGATTTAGTGAGTTAGTGATTGAGTGAGTGAATTGAGTGCAGTGTGTGAATAAGTGAGTGAATCCGGCAGCAAGTCAGCAAGTAAATTCTTTATTTAAGTAAGATAACATTTTAGCTAAATAATAATATACCATAATATTATGGACCTTCTAAGGAGCATTAATCTAAACAAGTTTAGATAAACATTGACAAAAATCACAGAAAAATCTAGCTAATACACGTAACCAATGTTCTAAATACACAGACCATATTTTTTGTTTATTTCTCAGAATGGAATCGGAGTTCACTGCTCAAATTTAAAACACAA